>PPJP03000001.1:1200000-1606910 GCA_003705805.3 Kluyveromyces dobzhanskii | reverse complement strand
CATGACTTTTATTCTATTCGGTTGTTCTATGTTCTATGTTCTTTTTGATACGTGCTTCGAGAGATCATAATCATCATCACCTGCATTCCGAAGCACAGAACAGGAAGTTGTGCCAATTTTTTTTTTTATTTTCATGTTTACGTTTTTATTTTTATTTTTCACATTTTCCATTTTCCGGTGGAGATATTGAGAACATCCGATTCACACTAAATTCGGACGGCAGTTTTTCATTTCGAAACAGGCACCTCGGCTGCCATCAGATATTTCCAGATAGCTCTGTTGAATACTAGGTGGAGGACGAAAAAAGCCTACGTTTTCACATATCTCCGGTTGAATAAAAAAAAAAAATTCGACGTAGTTCCACGGTTCAGGGCAGGACCAAACTTTTCAAAATCGGTGAGCCGGTCCTCACGGGAAACGTACAGTAATCTCTTCTGGTTGCACACAGCTTGTTCATTGCATTTGCTTTGATAGTCTAAATCTACAAACGCAAGCAAGGTCCATGATTAGCCTGACTCAACAATTTTCTGCACCAGTAGCACGTTTTTTCCGGCTCTGATATCTTCGTATCTCATAGGTACAATCCATGCATGCTTCATTCTCGGTCTATTCAACGAAAGGGGCCTTACATGCGTTACTCGATTCCAGTGCCTGCTTGTAACAAACCCTCACATACACATACCGTTGCACCAAGGAGTTTTGAGCAATTCTCATCCGCTTCCCGTGTTTCCCTAAGTGATGCTGAAAATCGAAAACAGAATGCACCGTACTTCGATTGTGCTTTACCGAAAGAGTTAAAAAAAGCTTGCTCCCCGAGCCTTCTGCAGAACAAAGGCCGCCATCGAACCCAAAAAAAAAATAAAAAAAAAAAAAGCGTACAGACGTGTCTAATCTGTATGAGGTGATATCTTTGGATTCATGTCCGCTTCAGGGACCGCTTGGCTTGATCGAGAGCACTGCCCTGAGGCCTTCTGCAGTCCCTCATACACACGTTTAAATCGCCCTCACTGATAATTGCGCAGGGCCGCTCTTCTTTGCTTGAATGCTGACGGTATTACGGTAGACTGAACTCTAAAAACCTGTTTTTTTTTTTTTTCTCCTTAGAATATTTCTTTTGCCATTTCTTCCTTCGAATTCTTTGTATCTTGCGCAGTGATTTACATTTTGAGTGTTATCTTTTCTACTCTTCGTTGCGCAACTCTCTGACAGTAGCATTCTGCATGCCGTTCAAACATAAAATTCGACTCTTTTTTTTCAATATTGTTCATTCTTTTCTTTCGAGGAAAAACTATTGTGAAAAGAAGAACGGAACGGAAACAGGGGAGAAGTACAGTGGTCGAAAAAGAAAGATGCGCCGAGAATTACCTCTACTCGTGAGCACAAAACAGGCAATACCCAAAGCCTCTACGTGGATATTATTGATGTGCAGTAAATTCTAAATGACGATGCTGACCTGCAGGCTGTCAGTACAGACTGCAATTTCTTTTCTTGTAATTCGAGTTTGGGCTTCCATTTTACGACTATCGCTTTCCACCACATTGTTTATTGGAAGACTTGCCATTGTAGTAGCTTGATAAATACTGAGATTAGCAAATTCATACATATACTAAGAGATTCAACGGCAAACGTACCTCAGGGTAGGGAAATAACAGGCCCAAAAGAGAGAACGACGACTTTTTTTGGGTTGTTTTGTTGTTTTTCTTCCTTTGACCTTACGTTGCTTCAACTTCAACTTCGGCCTTTCGATTTCGATTTCGACTTTATTTTTTGTTTTTCGGCGAGTCAATTGTAAATTGAGCGTTTGTTTCTTGAGACGTTCATTGTGTCATTGTGGGGTAATCAAACAACTATTCAGCCACTCGATTTCATTACAGCAGTCGTTCTTTTTCGATACAAACTTCACCGCTACAGCACACCACCCAACAATTTTATCAAGGATTTTGCATTTTTTGTCGGCGTTTCACTCGAACAACTCATCCGGCATTTAATTCCTGCTCCAAGTAAAAGGCGTTAACAGGACTGGCGTTTGTCGTTTTTTATTTTAAATCTTTTTGCCTTTTAGGTTCCCACGCTGTGCAGTTAAGGCTTTTTTCCACAAGCAGCACGACACAGAGTCTAATTCGAACGGGCTCTTTTATTTTTTTCCTTCTATCCCGTGCCGTGCAGAGAGAAAAAAACACACGAGAAGTCATAACCTCGGATCCCGTCTACAGGTCAATCAATCTCCATTGGCCAAGTCGTCATCGATTTTCAAAAACAAAGCCCGACTCAACAAGTCTCAAAAGTCACAACCAGATTTTTTGCAACCCACGCACACAAAAGGACCACTGGAAAGTCACATTCTCTCGTACCGAGATAACTGGGTATCCCTTCTGCTTTTGTTATCCGTCAGCGCAAGTATAATACGATTTGCTGCACACAACCTCACAGTCTTGCGTCATACTGAAGGACTTATAGGCACAGAACATCTTCATAAAAACTTTCTAGTTCTTTCGGTGGATACCTCTGCCTGTTACCTTCTCGTGCCAAGCCCAGTGCAGCGTTTCTACACTTCTTTTTCCTTCCGTTAAAGTTCCCATCCGGCATTTTCACTCGGTTTCTTTGTTCGCGAATCGTTTTCTTCGCTCTGCTGTAATTTCGTGTAATTTTTTTTTTTCCTTCAACACCAAAGACCGCACACGGACACATATATACAGTTCGTCATCTTGGGTGTTTGTGTGTTCTTTGGAAGAAAAACATACAGAACAAAAACGCATGAAACAAAATTCGAAACATAAATTTTCGCAGATACTAAGTGTACATCCAAAAAAAAGTCTTAATTGGACGCGCAGTGATTCCGGTAAGCGATATCTAGGAACCATTTGCCAAAACAATTGGAAAGAAGAAAAAAAAAAAAAGTGGAACACTCGAACGCAGCAGCGCACCGTCGCAGAAGCCTTGTAAATAGAACACTCGTAGGAATCGTCACTTCCATTGTTTGTTTTCTATTTTTCGCTGGATATATATATTTTGCGTCTTTCATTGGTTTTCTTACGATTAGGCGAGTTTTCTTCATTTTGAATCCTCGAGGAATAATACACCTTCACTTAGGAAAAGGAAAGAGCTCATCTAACTCTATTCTTTGAATCAGAAGACGTATGTGTCTGGCTCACTCGCAGGGAACTTACGGTAATTTCTCCACATAAAAATAAAAACGTAAGAGTCAGATCCAGTTCCAGTTTCAGTTCCAGCGGACAGAGAAAGGGAGAAGAGTTCGTGAGTAGTAATTGTACCCTTTTTCCGAAATCCAGTGTGGTACTTTGTATTCACCCGCTCCGCACACTCGAGTCGAGATAGATTCTTTTCTGCATCTAGTTTCCGAGCAGTCGCTGCTCTCCATTCACTTCCTTCTGTTGAAGAGGTACTCACTGAATCTTTCTGCTTCGTACCGTTGTTTGTTCTTCAGTTCATTCTTACCAGTAGGACTCAAAGCGTAACACTTGAAACAGATCACTAACATAAAGTGAGGCATCGATTATCGTTGTTCAGCAAGAAGTATAGATACGTCTAATATCAAGCCTAGAGTTTCAACTTTAGCCCATCTAATTGGTCATCAGGTTGAGAAATGAAAACCAAACCAAAGAGTAAAAAGATGAAGAATGAAAACGCAACCGTGGAGAAACCACAGCAGGACGTTCTTGAGAAAGCTTCTGATCAGGTAAACAATGATGCCTTTGCATCAAAGGATAGTAAATTTCCTGCTCAATTCCCAGCCCCGCTTCGGCCAACGAAAACAATAAAGGGGCTTTGGTCTGCCGAAGAAGACAAGATGCTTCTAAGTCTCATCGACATCTATAGTCCTTCCCGGTGGGTGGAAATATCGCATCAGCTGAGGACCCGTACTGCAAAGCAGTGTAGGGAAAGATATCATCAGAACCTTCGACCAAATTTGAACAAAAGTCCAATTTCAGTGGAAGAAGGCGATATAATCAAAAATCTAGTAGCGCAACATGGGTTCCGTTGGACACTCATAGCTAAGCTGCTTAACACAAATAGAAGTGATAACTCGATAAAGAACTGGTGGAAAACTAACGTGAAAAAGAAACAGCGTAACGTGTTTCGAGATTCAAGTCTTTCCGAAACTATGGTTAAAGATTTTGACATGATGGCTGGTCCAGAAATCAATTCACATAACCGCCACCATAGGAACACAAGTCGTCCAAGAGTACCTAACCGTCAGCATTCTGATCGGGATCCATATTCTTCTAGTAATTCAAACTCCCCTACATCTGATTGTTCTTCTCCATCTGTGAATCAAATGCCCTGTCAAACGGCATACATTCCTCCTGTAGACCAGTACGGTCAAAGACACCCTTTGCATCCCCATCCAAGTTTCACACACATGATGCCGATGGGGCCAACGATCATGCGACCTCCTATTTTGCCTCAGGACATGCAAAACGGTAACAGAGGATTGCATTTGCAACCCTTCATGCATGCATACCCTCCTCAATATTCTCCCATAAGTCATGTCCCCATGTTTTCTCCTACTGGCGTTAACCCATCAGTTGAAAACTTGAGCCATAGTGATCCCAATAGAAATGATGGTACCAGTAACAGTGTTAATAACCCGCAAGTTCGGTGTTGTATCGATGGCTCAACGGAAGTTCCACATCATTTGTACGCTGCTGGTCCGCAGAACATGGGTCCCTATATCGGACAAAATGTACAGCACCTCCACCTAATGCAGGCACAACCTCTTGCTCAACACATGGGGCCTGTGCCAGTGAATATCGAGGAAACCAGGGCCACGCAGCCGATTACACTACGGCATGCACCAGTCCCCGTTTTACAGCAGCAACAACAGCAACAGCAACAGCAACAGCAATCAAACATGGACCATCAAATATCTAGGACAGAAATTGCGGACTCCAATTTCAACGCGTCATCCCCAATCATTAGTGCACATTCGCAATCAACACCTGCATATAGTACCGAATTTTCACCGGTTTCGCAAAAAAGACCTGAGCAGGTAAAAGCCATTTCAACCAGCACAATTACAAGTAGCCATAGCTCTGAGTCATCTTCTAATAAACTACCTTCGTTTGAGGAACTGACCAACAAAATGAATCTAAATAATAATCCACCCAGCAATAATTTTAACTAGATCTAATATGATGTTCTTTTGATAATCCCTCTATTAAAAGAGGTGACTGAAAGTAAGGGGCCAGGTAGCACTACCGAGCTGATATTCATCTTTAAATGGCGTCGAATAGAGTGTGTCGACCTACCCGAACACGCATCACTGGGACTATATTTCATAAAGTTGGCTGTGCCACTATCTGGTGCCATATTTTCCTTCCTTTGAAAAAAAAAATTCGATTGTTCATAGTGAGTTATCAAACATCATGCTTTTCCCGAACGACTACACATCGTCTCTGGTCGTAATGTTAGCAACTTACTTTGGATTCCCTCTCTCCCTTCTGAGTGCAAATCAGTTGTATACTGAAATGGTCCGAAGGATACTAGCTTTTATTCATATTCAGCCTAACACTGTCATTTATGGAGACTGGGACAAATAGATTCAAAGCTGTCATCAAACTGCATGTGCATGTGTGCAGAACGTTGACACTACAAGGTTCCAATTCAATACCTATCCGTTTAACGATACCATTTCAATTCTAAGCTATTTCAGATATTTTTGAACGACCGTTACAGTTTATGCAAAAAGCTTAAATCCAAACACTTTTTCGAAACCGTTTTTCCTCTCTTGGACAACTCGATGCGGCAAAAAGCCCGAAAAGTAAGCGGAGATCAAAAAAAAATGAACTCGCAGATCTTCGCATATTAATGTAAAGATGATGGAGATATCAAGTTGTTGCAGTTTCGCTGGCTTCCTGTCGCCGAGCCCACTTCGTTTCCACTACACGAACCTTTTGTAACCCTGCGAATCATCAATCTCAAAGCCAGTTTACATTGCAGTTAAAGGGTGCAAGTGCGCGCTCTGCAACGTTGCGTACGTTCTATTTCGTTCTATTCGTGTTAATGTTACCCTGATCTGTCGACGATACATGCGTTACTGTGTAAAGTTGCTAAAAGCTAGTCGTGAAGGGTCTGATCGAGTACCTAGTAAATCATTATGCCTTCTTCACATACTAGTACCAAAAGGTAAATGATGATCATCATAGTAAAAACACTACATTTTTAGATATTTAGGCATCCCATATAGAATATATTTATACGTCTAATCGGTACCGAAGTTTCGCTTCGAAACTAGGATGTTCAATTCTTTGGCTTCTTCAGCGCGTTGATTTTTCCATCTGCCTCTTTGTCCGACTTTCTTTTCTTGACCATAGAAGTCAAATCGTTAACTGAAGCATCAGTCGCCTGGCTAGCTGCTGGGGCCGTAACGGAATGAATTGTTGATAATAGGTCGTTCTTCAAAGATTGCATCTGTGCCTCAGAGTCATCCAATTCTTTGAGCTTAGTCTGTAGTTCATTCAGAAGATCTTTTTGGTCTTCGTCATCTTTATCCACCGTCTCGCATCTTTGTTTAAGTAACTTGATGCATTGAGTTAAATTAGACTTACATTTTTCAAACTGGTTGGGATCAAATTCGAGTGCAAGAGAGATTTTGTAGTACGATTCAATGATAGATCTGTCAATTGGGTCTTCTGCTTCTAACAGTTCTTTCCTTAGCTTCAAACATTCTTCGAAATCATGAGACGCCTGGGGGAAGTTTTCGCTTTCTAAAGAGACTTCGCCTAACAAATCGTAGCACTCAGAAAGTTTTAGCTTTAGTTCTTTGTTATCAGGATGCTCTTCCAGCTTGGCCTCGTAACACGACCTAGAAAGCTCTAAAATGTCCCAAGCGTTTTCGAAGTCGTCTTTGTCGTGTTCGTGTTCCTCGTCCTCATCATCGTCATTGTCATCTTGTCTCTCCCCTTCTTCTTCTTCATCTTCATCATCTTCGTCATTTTCATCATCACCATCCTCTTCCTCTTCCTCTTCCTCTTCCTCTTCTTCGGCAAACTGAATCAAGCCAGAACCTTTAGAACCTGATTCATTTTGTCCTTTCTCGTCGTCCTCCTCCTCAGCATCACCTTGCCTTTTCACGTTGGACCCCATGCCAAATACGTCTGCCCTGCTCAACGCAAATTGATACAGAGCCTTACCATACAAAAACAAATAATCCGGGTTAGGAACCTCATTTTCAGAATCGTACAACTGGTTCAAATCACCATAATCATCTACTGCTAGTTCATAGTTCTTCTCAGCATAGTGTTTGGCACCTTCTATCAACAGTTTCGTAAACTTGTCAGCCATTATAATTTTAATTGCAATGATACCTCTTAACTTGGTCTATTCGTTCCTCCGTCCAGTTCGTAAGAGTTAAGTAATGAATTAGTCAACAACGATTTTCTTTGAAATGAAAGTACGATGAGTGTATTCCTTTCAAGTCGCCAATGTAGACTTTTTCAACGGCAAAGCTCATCTTAGCTGGTGAAGGTGTCATTAAAGTTGGGCCATGCTAAAAACGCCTAAGCAAAGTAAGTAAAGATGCTCTACTCTGAAAAAGAAGGGACAGGCTATCGACAAAAATAAGCCCACGTGACTAACGGGCATCACGTGCACCAAATAATTTCTGTTCTGGGAAATTCATGACTGTTCATCACGTGACTGACAAAATTCTTCCCAATTCGAAACCCAAAAATAAACATTTCTGCGCTTCCATACAGGCGTTTCTGTGGGTTACAAAGATGTTGGGGCAAAGTAAAAGTACACGGTGCATACGAAAAGCAGGTACGTTCATGGGAAGCAGTGAACCTCTTGACTACCGGCACAGATACTCAGGGCATCCGTATTCATGCTGCTCGATGTATAACAGTGGAAGAAGCGCCCTTGGACTTTCACCTTGTTGTGCTCTACCACTATCGATCGCCTCTTTTACTAGTTTTGTTATTTTTCCTCTAGCGGTCAGATCGATGTCTCGAAGAAAATTACAAAGAACGCGATTTAAAACTTGAACCACAAATATAGAAATTTAAAATCAAATTAACTGAATAAAATTCCAGGTATATTAGCTGTTGATTAGTGAGTTGGTGAAGAATACACTTCGTCATATTAGCATTCCGAAACGATTTGAGAAGAAAGAACATTCTTCGCAAGCATCTGATTACTTTGGGCTGTATTGGAAGCGTGTTTTGAAGCAAAACAAACAAACCAAACGTGTGGCTATAATAAAATATCACAACTTGCAATGGCTGAAGTGATTAACGATACCGTGAAATCAGAAGCAATTTCATTGAAGCATGAGGACTCTGCTGCCACAGAATTAGAAAGTTTCCAGCAAGACAATGTTGACCAGAGTTTTGCTAATGCTAGCGGTGGGGAAAATGAGAAAGGTGTTCAAGAGTCCAATTCCGCATTAGCGCAGGTTTTGCCAGATCAACCAAACCTGAAGGTCATCCGTCGTGTCATCAATGGGTACGTAGGATTTGCCAACTTGCCTAAGCAGTGGCACAGAAAGTCAATTCGCCGCGGGTTCAATCTGAATTTGATGTGCGTTGGATACAAGGGCTTAGGTAAATCCACCTTGATAAACACTTTGTTCAACAGAGAGCTATATGAACAAGACGCTTTGACTCAAGGGGTACAATCATTGGATTTGGGTGATGGCCAGAGCAATGGCAAAGACGTCAGCGTTAAGAAGGAATCCGCTGAGAATGAGCCATCCGATCAGACCAAAGTCAAAATTGATACAGTTTCTGCTGAAATTGAGGAGAACGGGGTTAAATTGCAATTGACCGTTGTTGATGCACCAGGATTTGGTGACTCTATCGATAACACAGACTCCTGGAAACCAATAGTGGACGAAATAAATCGTAGGTTTGACCAGTATCTCGAATCTGAAAATAAAATTCAAAGAACCACCTTGGAAGACAACAGAATTCATGCTTGTCTATACTTCATCGAGCCAACTGGTCACGGCTTAAAGCCATTGGACTTGGAATTCTGCAAGCAAGTCCATTCGAAATGTAACTTGATTCCAGTCATCGCCAAATCAGATATCTTGACCGACGAAGAAATCGTCGCTTTCAAAAACACCATTAGGAAACAGCTAGAACAAGCCAACGTGCAGCTATTCGAACCACCTCAATATTCTATGCTGGGCGATGATAACTCGGCCAATAATGAAAACATTTTTGAAAAGATTCCATTTGCCATTGTTGGTTCCACTGAACAAGTCACTACAGATGATGGCAGAAAGGTAAGAGGTAGAGCCTACCCATGGGGTGTCATTGAAGTTGACAACACAAAACACTCCGATTTCGTGTATTTGAGAGATCTGTTAATTAGACAATACTTGGAAGAATTGCGTGAAAGAACCAACACAGTATTATACGAAAAATATAGATCTGAGAAGTTGGTAGGATTGGGTATCAAGCAAGACAACAGTGTCTTTAAGAATTTTGATCCAGAAACTAGACAAAAGGAGGAAAAACAACTTCATGAAGTTAAATTGGCCAAATTGGAAGCCGAAATGAAAGCCGTTTTCCAACAAAAGGTCGAAGAAAAGGAAAAGAAGTTACAAAAGTCTGAAGCTGAATTGTTTGCCAGACACAAAGAACTAAAAGATAAACTTACAAGTCAACTTAAGGCATTAGAGGAGAAAAAACGCCAGCTAGAACTATCTCTAGCCAACCAACCAACCAGCTCTCCAGTGCCTATTAAGAAGAAGGGCTTTTTGCGTTAATGGAATAGAAACAAAAAAAAAATTATCAATTCTGTGAATTTCGAATGGGGTATTGATTCATCTTTCCCTTTTGCTGAATTATCTATCACTCTGTACTGCTCTGTCTCACTATTTCCCAGATATGTAAGTATCGCTTCTATTTTTTTTTGGATCTTCTATCTTATATCTAACTGTATAACTACGAATCTCATAACTAACCTAACCTGTATCAATGGAAAACGTAGATTTTGCAACTCTACAGAGTGCAAAAGAACCTGGCAAAGAACGCTCACCTTATAATTCTAAGTTATATTCGCAATATTCAACACACTGCTGTATAGGCATTTAATGCACCCGTAATGTCTTGCATTGCGCGTGTTTTTCTTTTTATTGCTGGGGCATTGAGCTTTTACTGCTGTAATTCCGAACATTGCATTATCAACCAAAAAAAGGCTGCGACGACCTGGATGATTATTAACGTACTGAATTTAGTTATTAGTAAATGATGTGAGTGTAAGTTAAAATTTACAGCGTTTATAGCTCGAATGTATATAAGGAGAGTTTGGTGTTTTGCGGTGCAGAACAGGAGCTCTGAAGGATATCAATTTGGATATTAGTATGTTTTGCTGGTAAGAACGAAGTGTTAATCCACGGAAGTAACGTCCGAGTGAAATCATCTACATATCACAATTGACAGCATAAATGAGAAAGTCACACTACATTGAACCAGGGATAAAGAACACTGCATCAGTTAAAAGAGAAGCTGATGAGAGGGGTGCGCTGAATAATTCTGCAAATTCGATAGAAGACTATAATGAGGAGCAATGCTTTACTTCTAGGTCCAAACAAAATATCAGAGAGATCTGGAATAAGTTACGCCACAAGGGGTTAGCCATCGAGGATCTTTTATTAGATGACAAGGAAGATTCTGATTTGAAATCCTCAAAATTTGAAGCACCCGGTAGTTCTTTCGGTAGGTTAAAAGACTATAATAGTAATGAAGACAGTTTTGGGGGCGTTAATGAGACCGGTAAAGTGCATTATAGAGCTCAATACATTCTCGGGAGCGTAGAAACCATTAATGACGTAATGAATGATCTGAAAGAAAAGACCAAGGTGATTAGTGTTAGTCTCGATGACAATAATCTGTTCGCAATCGTAGCTAATAAGAATATTTGCCAGGATATTATCAACTTGGTTAGAGACCATAACATATCAATTCAATTAAAAGACGTTCTACCTATTCATACAGAAAGAAAATACAAAGTTACTGCATCCATTGGAGGCATAACATGTGCTGCTTGTGCATCTTCTATCACAAATGCTGTTTCGGATTTGGATTTTGTATCTAAAGTTGCAGTAAATGTTGTCAGTAAAGTTGGTGTATTTATTTTGGACACCAATGACGAGGAAAAATTAGGGCTTCTTAAGGAAACTATAGAAGATTGTGGTTTCATCTACGAAGCTGTCGGCTCACCTACGTTAACGAACCACATTTCAGTCAAAACTCCTACCAGGCACGTAACTGTAAAGATTGAAGGTATGTTCTGCTCTAATTGTCCTGTGCGTACTATCAAATCTTTGCGTGATATCGCTAATGCAGAACTGATTATCGACGAAACAGAGGAGCTTACTCTTAAACATCCATATATCAAGTTCACTTATATTCCTAACGTTGAAAGGGGTATCACCATTCGAAGTATTTTCAGTAAGATTAAAGAAGAACTGACTACTGAGGGTCATATGGACATCAACGTCGTCATTGAAAAGGAAATCACGCTAGAAGATCATTTGAAAGAGATGAGTAATAAGGAAACCTGGAGTATAGCAAAAAGGCTGATTGTAACCACTTTCATAGCAATCCCGACATTTGTTTTCGGAATTGTAGGGATGGCTTTGCTACCTTCAGGAAACGAGTTCAGAAAATGGGTGGAGGAACCAATCTGGGTTGGTGATGTATCAAGAGTTGTGTGGATTTTATTCAGTATTAGCACCCCGGTCTACTTTTTCATAGCAGACATCTTTCATAGAAAGGCATTGAAAGAAATTTACTCATTGTGGAAGCACTCTAACAACTGGAAAAGGCGCCTATTTAGATTTGGAAGCATGAATCTTCTAATGTCATTAGGCACATCAGTAGCCTATTTTGCTAGCATTGCTCTTTTGGGAATTGCTACTGGTAGGCCAAGGGATATGACTGGGTCTTCTATGCATAAAGGCCTATCAACGACGTATTTTGACTCTGTCGTTTTTTTGAGCTTCTTTTTACTCATTGGACGTTTATTGGAGAGTCTCGCAAAAACTAAAACAGCGTCAGCAATCAGTAGCCTAAGTTCATTTAAGCAAGAAACCGCTCTTTTGGTACAAAAAATAGGCAACCAATTTCAAGAGGCTGATACGGTGAAGGTTGAATATTTGGAACTGGGGGATTACATCAAAATATCGCCTGGGCAGTCACCTCCTTTAGACTCAATTATTCTAGAAGGTGAAAGTGAGTTCGACGAAAGTGCATTAACAGGCGAATCAATACCTATATTAAGAGTACGCGGTGATCAAATTTTCGCGGGTACCGTTAATGTAGGTTCAAATTCTGTCGTTGCCAAAGTGTCATCTTTTGATGGTGAATCGTTGCTTGATCAAATTGTCAGTACAGTCAGAGACGGCCAACTAAATCGAGCGCCTATCGAACGGCTAGCAGATATTTTGACGGGATACTTTGTGCCTATTATCATATTCTTAGCTATCCTGACGTGGGTTATTTGGTTATCTCTTGGATTGGCAGGTAGACTTCCGGAACACTATTTAGACACTGATATTGGTGGATGGCCTGTATGGTCGTTGGAATTTGCCATATCAGTGTTTGTCATTGCATGTCCATGTGGTATTGGTCTTGCAGCACCAACTGCCTTGTTTGTTGGGTCAGGTATGGCCGCCAGATATGGTATATTATGTCGTGGTGGTGGTTCTGCGTTCCAAGAAGGAAGCAATATAAGTGTTGTATGCTTTGATAAGACTGGTACGTTGACGATGGGCAACGAGATGAAGGTCACCAACTACTCCCTTCATGGGGACGAAAAACTTGCCAAGATAGGTATTGAAGTGACAAGGGATCTGGAAGCGGGTTCGCGACATCCGTTAGCCATTGGTGTCAAAAAGTTTATTGATAACACTTTTGGTAAAAAAGTGGGAACCATTAAAATTCCAGATCCTACGGAAATTACTGGTGGTGGTCTGAAAGGTGAAGTTGTCCTTGATAACGACTTTTCACGGCCAGACACTCGCTTATGGAAAGAAGTTGATCCTGAAATGGCCATTGTTGGTAACGAAAGGCTCCTGAGAGACCATAAATGCCATTTAACTTCGGAACAACTGAAATTGTTGGCAGAGTGGAAATCCAAGGGTAAAAGTCTTATGGTTACCGCAATTAAAAGTAGATCCTTTTTTGGTAATAACAACTTTTACCCAGTGATGATGTGTGCAGCAAGGGATGAGATAAGACCCGAGGCAGAAGATGTGATCAAAGAATTGAAACGTAACGGGATTGAATGTTGGATGATTTCTGGTGACAACGAAATTACTGCTAGGGCAGTCGCACAAGACTTGGATATCGAGAACGTCATCGCAGAAGTTTTGCCTGATGAGAAGGCAGATAAAGTGAAATGGATTCAGCGAAACAACTTTACAGAGAACGGGCACCACAAAGTAGTTGCTATGGTAGGAGACGGTATTAACGACGCCCCTGCGTTGGCAGCCGCTGACGTTGGTATTGCATTGGCTTCAGGGTCCGAACTTGCTATGACTTCTTGTGATTTTGTGCTACTATCACCTGTGAACACTCTTATTTCACTACTAGCTTTGTTGAAACTCTCCAAGAAAGTATTCAGCAGAATCAAATTTAACTTTACTTGGGCCTTGGTCTACAACATGCTGGCGTTGCCGATCGCAGCCGGTGTCATTTATCCGTACCAAAACACCAGATTATCTCCAGTCTGGGCGAGTGCGGCCATGGCGCTTTCTTCGGTATCAGTGCTGTTGAGTAGTCTTGCATTGAGACTGTACAACCCTACACGTTCACTCCCATCTTCGTTTAAGACAAAGGATAAGGACAGCAACAATTACCCACATCCGCACCAACCCATAAGGGACGATATCATTTTCTAGTTAGTGATAACTTGTTCTATATAAACAAAACTCCCATGTACCTGTGACAACATGCATTTAAACTGCGCAATTTGCAAAATGTACGTAATGCCAATGATCGACGCATATTCGGGTAAAGGGTTCATGCATGTCACGTGAACTATCGCGTAATCATTCCCCGTTTGAGCCATCACATGTAAGCAAGCCTAATTTTGCCGTAACGGCTTAATGCAGGGCAGATTGACCGGAACAGGAGTAAACTAATAAAAGATCACCTTGAACCCTGTAATGATAAAAGGATTCCTATGTGTCAATCCTCAATCGCTGCACCTTCGAGAGAAGTTTTTTTCTGCTACTCAGAAAAACCATATAGTCATACCCAAAGTGACGTTGTTCCTGCTTCTCGTAATGTGAATTTTCGTTGGCTTATTCTCCTCAGTCATGATCCACACCGCGCAGGTGAGACGGAATTTGCTCGCACTTATGACAAAACCGGGTGGCTAGCGATACACGGTATGTAGTACAATTCACACGAACAACCCTGATTTTCATTCCTTGTAGAATGTGGGATTTGACCGGAGAAAGATCTTTAAATCCTCAATGACCTTATGCCCGCCATAGAAAACTTGACACTTTAAGGTGCCGATGAATCGAAATGAATTCAAAATCACAGTGAAGCTGTGATTTCAAACACCCAACTACACCCAGCTTTGTGACGAGTGCAGATTCAGGCTTTGAATTAGACCCTCAGGTGCTTGCATAGTGTATGTACGTTGTAGAGAGCTGGATATGCACTTGTACGAAGACATGAACATGTTCATTATACATGGATTATATATTCCGTGAACTACATACGACAGTGAAAACTCTCAAGATACCAAACAAAAATCTGACATTATTGCTCATGGATAAACAAGCTATTTGGGCTTATACTCCTAAAAGTTCTGCCCTTGGGGTGCTGCACACGTAATTCTCGCCAAGCTAATTTATGAACGTTTTGCAGTGGGAAAACCCTATAAAATTGGTATATATTGATAAAATACACACATTTAGAATGAGGTTTACCTTTTTGACATATATAAAGACGGACCTTTCCTCAAGCAAAAAGTGGAAACGCATAGTAAGAAACAAGCGTATTTGTGATCGAGACAAACCAATCCAAGACCACACCAAACGAAGGACAGAGGACTAGTGAATCTGCACAATCATGTTTCGAGTGGCTAATGGTACTTGTGAGTATGGATTGCGGCCTTATATCTCGCCTGAGGTCAATGCGCTAAATCCATGCTTCATCTCTTGGGCATGCGTGATATTTGTTGCGCACTTCATTTTCATTGGGTGCTTCCAGTATGTGGCACTACGTCAAAAAAAGGACGGCCCAGCAAGTTTTGGATCCAGTCGGTTCTGGACCTTCAGAAACATGAGCATTTCTCATGCAGTTCATATGATCAATGTGCTTTTCCAATGCATTCTCTTGCTAATCCAGTTGAGTTGGGTGAAGGACGAGTCAAGCTGGACCAAATGGAACGTCTCGTTGAATTTGTTCTACGTTGCCGTAGTGTACTTAAATTCTACTTGGTTGTCGTACTACAAGAGCTCTTGTGCTCAGGGTCATGGTTTGTTCTACTTCGTCGTTTACAGTTTCGTCGTTGCGTTTGAAATTGGGCAGAGATATTTCCATCCAGGAAGCGAGAAGTATAACGTTGTTAAGAACGGCCAATCTGCAATGCTGCTGGACGTCTTGTTGTGGTTCAATTCGTTGTCCATCTTTACTTATGACGCTTTCTTTTTCCAATACTCCCCACAATTAGCAGATTATTTCACCGCTAACAACGTGTACCCCCCAGTGAATGTTCTAGCCGGGATCTCATTCACCTGGATGAATAAGCTGATCACAGACACATACAATGCCAACAAAATCGAGGATCCTTCGAATATGCCGTTGCCACCGTTCGATTTAGATATCGCCGGGGCCACTACGGCTGTCAAAGCAAATTGGGAATATGAACTCTGGACTGACAGAAAGTCTCTATTGCTTGCGCTTTTGAAGACCTTTGGTCCTACTATCGCAATTGCCATGTCCTATGAAGTGTCAAGAAACTTGTTGTCAGTCATCCAGCCGCAATTGTTCAGGAAATTTATCGAGGTTTTCAATCCTGACGCTCGCGATCTTCCAATCCTCAATGGATTCTTTGTCGCTTTAGGCCTATTCTTGTTGAGTATTATCTCTACCATTATTTCTAACCAGTTCTTCATCAATATTTTCGAAGCCGGTTTGAAAATCCGTGGTAGCTTAATGTCTCTAGTGTATCAGAAATCTTTGCGCCTTTCTTTGGATGCTCGTGACGATAAGGCCAGTGGTGATGTATTGAATTTGATGTCTGTTGATGTCATCAGAATCCAGAGATTTTTTGAGAACGCTCAAGTTTTGGTTGGTGCCCCAATTCAGTTGATTGGTGTCTTGATTTCTCTTTATTTCTTATTGGGTACTGCTACTATTGGTGGTCTTGTGTCAATTGTTATCATGATCCCTATCAACAGTTACATGACCAAACTATACAAGGCATTATTCAAAACTCAAATGCAATATAAAGATAAAAGGATTAAGACTGTGACTGAAATATTAAATAGTATGAAATCTATCAAACTATATGCTTGGGAAAAACCAATGTTGGATCGTTTGAACCATGTTCGTAACGATTTGGAATTGCATAATATGAAGAAAATCGCTGTTGTGAGTAATTTCATGTTCTTCTGCTGGAATATTGTGCCGCTATTGGTTACCTGCTCCACGTTCGTCTTATTTTCCTACTTGACTGGCAAAGTTCTTTCGCCTCAAGTCATTTTCCCAGCTTTGACTTTGTTTAGCATGCTAAATGATGCGCTGTTCACTGTTCCAACGATGATTAGTAACATCATAGAAATTGGAGTCTCTTTGAAGAGATTAAAGGGTTATTTGCTAGCCCAGGAGCTGGATTCCTCTTTCATCGAACGCTCTAAAGCTACTGCATCTGATCCCACAATTGAAATAACCAACGCAATTTTCTTATGGAAATCTCCAAAACCTGTAAGTGACTCTGAGAATACTGATGAAGAGGCTGAAATCAGTTCACCTGGTGTGGCATTGAAAAATATCAAGAACTTTTCGGCCAAAAAGGCTCAGTTAACCTGTATTGTTGGTAGAGTCGGTTCTGGTAAGAGCACCTTTTTGCAAGCAATCTTGGGACAATTACCGTGTGTTTCGAGTGACGTTACCTCAGGAGTTAAGCCTAAACTTGTTATTAGGGCTGAAAACCTCGCTTACTGTCCCCAGCAACCATGGATTATGAATGCTAGCTTGAAAGACAATATCTTGTTTGGTTACAAATATGATGAAGCTATGTACAATGAAACAATAAAAGCGTGCCAATTGTTGCCGGACATGAAAATTTTACCTGATGGGGATCAAACGCTGGTTGGTGAAAAAGGTATCTCTCTATCCGGAGGGCAAAAAGCGAGGTTGTCATTGGCTAGAGCAGTTTATTCGAGATCGGATCTATACTTGTTGGATGACGTTTTGAGTGCTGTCGATTCCCATGTCTGCAAAAACATTATTGACGAGGTTCTAGATAGAAAAAATGGTCTGTTGAGAAACAAAACTGTGATTTTGACCACTAATGCAGTCAATGTGTTGATTCACTCTGATATGATTTATTTATTGAAGGAAGGTGAAATCGTAGAGAAAAATAGTTACAAGGAAGTCATGTCAAAGGATAAAGACAGTGGGGAAAAATCGTCGTTAAGAGAGATCATTGAAGAATTCGCTTCCGAGGAAAACAATGAAAATACTGAAAAAGATTCCGGGAGCTTTGCAACAGCTGACAAAACTTCTCATTTGTCTACTCCAAATGATGGCGATGACGATGATGATTCGCAAGGTGACCCTCAACCCCCGGAACACTTGCTAAATTACGAAGTCACAAAAAACCCTAGTACTAATACAGTAACTGCCTATGAAGAAGAGCAAGAAAATGCTGCCCTATCTAAAGTTACCTCGAGACGAGCATCTATTGCCACTTTGAGACCTAGACCTTTGATTGATATGAATAATGATGCTAGGAAAACCGCCCAAAAAGCTGAAACTAAGGAAGAAGGAAGAGTAAAAAAATCTGTTTACTCAGCATACATTAAAGCATGTGGTGTATTGGGCGTTGCCCTGTTCTTTGTTTTGATGGTAAGTATGAAATTATTGGATTTGGCAAAGAACTTCTGGTTGAAACATTGGTCTGAAGACAACTTGAGTCACGGTGCTAACGAAGATATTTGGAAATATGTCGCAGTTTACGCTTTAATTGGTGTTGCCTCATCTGCATTCGAACTTGCGAGAACGATCATCATGATGTTGTTCTGTTCATTGAGAGCGTCAAAATTGCTCCATAACCAAATGGCACATTCAGTTGTTATGGCACCAATGGCCTTTTTTGAGACCACCCCTGTCGGTAGAATTGTAAACAGGTTTTCATCGGATGTTAATTCCATTGATGAAGACTTCCAGCATGTTATTTCTTTCTTTTTCCGTTCACTTCTCGACTACTTCATTACAGTTGCTATTATCACGGTCAATATGCCATGGTTTTTGTTGTTTAATACTGTTTTATTGGTGATCTATTATTACTATCAATCACTTTATGTTGTACTATCAAGAGAGTTAAAAAGATTAACAAGCATATCGTATTCTCCAGTTATGTCATTATTGAGTGAGACCTTGGGTGGTCATACTGTTATTAACGCTTACAATCATGGCAATATTTTCACCTACTATAACTTCGAAAACATTCAAACAAATATTAACTTCATTTTCAATTTTAGGTCGACCAATAGATGGTTATCGATGCGTTTGCAAACAATTGGTGCGATAATCGTTTTGATTACTTCTTTAATGGCCCTTGCATCTCTTGGAAGTGCTCATCCAATAAGTGCAGGTATGGTTGGTTTACTTATGAGTTATGCTCTTCAAGTCTCTTCCTCTTTGATGTGGATCATAAGAATGGCAGTCAATATTGAGACCACGATCGTCAGTGTAGAAAGAATCGTTGAATATCGTGATATCAAACCTGAAGGTACTCGTGTCATCGAAGATAACAGGCCTCCGGAAAACTGGCCAAGTAAGGGTGAAATCCAGTTTGATCAGTACACTACCAAGTACAGAGAGAATTTGGACCCGGTTCTCAAAGATGTTAATTTGAAGATAGAACACAAAGAGAAGATAGGTGTCGTAGGGAGAACGGGCGCTGGTAAGAGTACGTTGACTTTAGCGTTGTTTAGAATTTTAGAACCTTTCAAGGGTAGCATCACTATTGATGGTATTGATATTTCCACGCTAGGACTTTACGATTTAAGAAGAAAATTATCGATTATTCCACAAGATGCTCAAGCCTTTGAGGGTACTGTCAGAAGTAACATGGACCCCTTCAATCGTCATACAGATGCGGAAATCTGGAAAGCGTTAGAGCTGTCACATTTAAAACCACATATCGAAAGAATTGTCAACGAACTAGGCGATGACGAAAGTAAGCCAAGTAATTTGTTAGAGACGAAAATATCGGAAAACGGTAACAATTTATCGATGGGCCAAAGACAGCTATTATGCCTCTCTCGTGCACTTCTAAATCCCTCCAAGATTTTAATTTTGGATGAAGCAACCGCTGCTGTTGATAGAGAAACTGATAAGATTATTCAAGAAACCATTAGAACTGCGTTCAAGGATCGTACAATTCTAACAATTGCACATCGTATTGACACCGTTTTGGATAGTGATAAGATAATGGTATTGGATAAAGGTGAAGTCAAAGAGTTCGACTCCCCAGAGGTTTTATTGAGAAACAAAGAATCGTTGTTTTACGGTCTATGTGAAAAGGGTGGGTACCTCAAAAACGATAATAAATGAATCAGCGACTGATTGCACTGGTATGTGTTATGTCGCTGGAGTTTAAGAGACCTTTGGTATCTCTACTGTATACTAAACGAAAACTGCTTCGTCCTGAACATCTGGCAATTCAAACGAGATGCATGTGTCAGTCCAAAAAGTAGAACATTAATCTGTTTTTACCTGTGCCAAGTAGGCCTAATTCAGCTGAGCAGTGCCTGCTACTTTGATTGTTTGGTTTTTTACGTATTATGCCGACTATGTAAGTAACAGTTAAAAGATTAAAAGTTAACGAAGCAAATATTGAATAAAACTAAAATCTATTTAGTTGTATTACATTAAAACTAACACACTTTATTTGAAGTCAAATGGTAACAGTTAGGTACTCATAATAGCACATAAATATCAACCTTAGAACTTCAAGGTTACCGCAGTAGGGGAAAATTTGAAAGAGACCAGAAATTTCATTTTGTTTAGGAATATACCAGATAAAGTCCATTTTTCGTAAATTGTATCTTTGAATTGAGTTATATTAGTTGATATTGCATTTGGGTAGTAATTGGGTTTGTTGTTTATCATGAATTGAGGTCGTAACGAGTTTATTCAGGCTTTTGGCCGTTGAAGACAGCTTCGAATGATTGTTCAAAGTCGGCAATAATATCGTCAACGAATTCGGTACCGACAGAAACACGAATCAAGTCCTTAGTGACACCGGAGGCCAACTTTTCTTCATGGCTCAATTGTTGATGGGTGGTGAAGTATGGAGCAATGACCAAAGTCTTCGAGTCACCAACGTTGGCCAAGTTAGAAGCAAGTTTCAAGCTGTCTACAACTTGTGCACCAGAAGCCTTGAATGGATCAGATTCGTCAGTACCAGAAGGCAAGTCTTTGACACCGAAGGACAAGACACCACCGAAACCGTTTTGCAAGTACTTCTTGGCGTTCTCGTGATGAGAGTGAGATTCCAAACCTGGATAAGAGACCCATGAGACGTATGGAGACTTTTCCAAGTATTGAGCCAACTTCAAAGCGTTGGTACCGTGTCTTTCACCTCTTAGAGACAGAGTTTCGATACCTTGCAACAACAAGAAGGCAGCAAATGGACTCAAAGCTGGACCCAAGTCTCTTAGAAGTTCAGTTCTCACGTGACCGATAAAGGCAGCTGGGCCAAAGGCATCGTTGAAGATCAAACCGTGGTAACCTTCAGATGGCTTGGAGAATTGTGGGAACTTTTCTGGGTAGTCCTTCCATGGGAACTTACCGGAGTCGACGATGGCACCAGCAACGGTAGTACCGTGACCGCCGATCCACTTGGTAGCGGAGTGGGTGACGATATCGGCACCGAACTTGATTGGTTGGACAAAGTAACCACCGGCACCAAAGGTGTTGTCAACAACAACTGGGATACCATGCTTGTGAGCAACGGCGACAATTTTTTCGAAGTCTGGAACGTTGTACTTAGGGTTACCGATGGATTCCAAGTAAACGGCCTTGGTTTTTTCATCGAACAACTTTTCGAAATCCTCTGGTTCGTCACCTTCGACAAATCTAGCTTCAATTCCAAGTCTTTTGAAGGCAACCTTAAACTGGTTGTAAGTACCACCGTATAGGAAAGAAGTGGAAACGAAGTTGTCACCGCTGTGGGCCAACCCAGTGATGGCCAAAGTTTGAGCAGCCTGGCCAGAGGCAACGGCCAAGGCAGCAATACCACCTTCTAGAGCAGCCAATCTCTTTTCGAAGACATCTTGGGTAGGGTTCATAATACGTGAGTATATGAAACCTGGAGTCTCCAAACCGAACAATTGAGCACCATGCTTGGAATCGTTGAACACATAAGATGTGGTAGCGTAAATTGGCACGGCTCTTGGGTTGTGAGCATCGGCACCCTTTTCTTGACCGGCGTGCAATTGCAAAGTATCGAAATGAGATGGCATGTTTCCTTTCTATATATATAAACTTGGTATGGTGTGTGTATATCCGGGATATGATTCACTAGAGCGAATTTGTTAGTAAAAACTCATTGATGAATTGGAATGGATACTCTCAATGTTACTTCTTTACCCAACAGTTTATATACGATTTTTGGAAAGACGTTGATTTCTCATCAATATCGGAAATTTGTCACCGTCCATACACCGTGAAAGTCCCAAGTAAAGCTCGAATCCGATTCTTGTCTTGTCAGTTCCCTTTCCACACTACAACGTGCCCCAGCCCCACAGCTCAGAGTTGTTAAGGTGACTCGTTCACATACACACTCTCTTAACGTATACACATTTTTGTGATCTTTATCACCAATTAGAGTCTAATTACAGGTGACTTTGCCCAACTTCAGAAAAGCCACACATACACAAACCAACAATGACCACCGGAATTTTTCCTCTCGAACAAAACGGAAGAAGTTTGTTCGAGAGACATTATCTAGCAAGAAACGCTAGCCTGTGGTTCCATTCGGGCTGGATTCGGTCAGTGGTACTGGTTGGGCCTCAAAAGACTTCGTTCTCTCAGTGCCTGTCATATCGTATTCTCGAGACAGCTTTCTTAAGATAAAGCTCTCCATATCTCTCTGTACAATGTCAGTCAGTCTTCCAGAACAACTCGCTCAATCGAGGAAAAAAAAAAAAATATTAAAAGAGACCCAGGAGGACATTGTCACGTGACAATGCGCCTGGGCGCCGCCCTCGCTGTGTCGTTTTTTGCCTGGAACTCCGGATTTGGAACGCCACAGTTGTGGATACCAAGCAGATGGCCAATGTGTTGGTGGAGAAGGGTAACTAGCAGGGGGGGAAAAAATTGAGGAATCGAAAAAATGAAAAATAATGAGAGCTACGGGATTCGAACCCGCGCATCCGTAGATATCAGAGTGCTTGAACTCTTGTACTGGGTGACTGTGAAGTCGCCCCTCAAGAGGAAGACCTAAATCTGACGCCTTAACCACTCGGCCAAACTCTCTTATTTGATGTTTGTTCTTATTTGTTGAAGACTATGTAGTTTGTGAAGAGTCAGTCATTGCCAAGCTACTTCGCATATAAAGTGGGATAGGCTGTTACAAAGCTCATCCACTACCTACTTGGTAGGTGAGCGGTGTGCGGTGCGTTCGCTGCACCTTCGAAGCATGAAGTAACCGACAAATATCTAGTATTCAGCCAAGACTTTCTTTTAATGCTGGAAAATGACATTGCTGTCCAAAAAGATGATATTTGCAGAGGTAGATAGTAGTAATGACACGATAAAATACTGAACTATCCTTAATCAAAGCAGACAATAAGATCATCCCATCGTTGGAAATTATCGTGAAATCTTAGAGTATACGTTAAGCCTACGTGATATATACAAGCTGAGCAAGCCGAGTGGAAATTGCTTCCTTCAATTATATTTAGAGTTGATATTTAGTTCCTCACCGAGGGAGTTGGTTCCAGGTTTGTTGGAGCTAGTCCTTCTTGCCGAAAGTAGGAGTATCGCCCTTGGGGACGTCATTGGAGTCCTTTTTGTCAGAAGGCAACCCCAAATGTTTCCATTCGTCTCTGTCCATGAGTTTGTTATCCATTCTGCATTTCAAATAGTCTTTGGCCAGGAGCCTGCAATTTGGAGCGTTCTCGCCTTTCACTAACTTGATGCAACTTAGGTATTTTTGCATCTGCGTAGTACAATCACCGTCGTGGTCAAGCGGGAAAGACCCACGCTCTGGTGGGGTTGGGGACAATGCCTTTAATGAGTTGCCGGGATTTGCAGACATGACGGTTATAGGCTGTGAGTTGTTTTGATTTTGCAGGGTAGAACACTTTCAGAGTCACAGTACCGAAAAAGCACTCGCAGGATGTCACTAACCCAGCCCGTAAACCGTCTCGTACGTCTTTCATGGTGATGAATTGAACTGAATTGCAAAGGCTCATTCCAGTGAGATATGAATGCTGCCTGTATGTAATTCTGATGTGAAAGACATAAAAGAAAAAAGAGGACAAAAAAAAAAAAATCACAAGGAATCCAAGTCACGTGACCACATCCGGACCATAATCCAGTAAAGGAATAGATCACCCATCTTCGCGCACGTCAAAGCCCGGCAAATGGTATTGATACACTTCATTGGATACACATGATATAAGCTACTACGAACGAACACCCTCCAGCATACTATGCTGGGCGGCAGCGCTGATTAGAATAGGGGGGGGGGGGATTTCCTTTTCTTCATTCTCTGTCTTTGTAAGGTCAAGTACCATCGTCTTCCTCTGCCAACGTCGCCAACAATCGTACTCTATCAGAACTGTACTTTGTAGATTTTCTGCGCTGTAGATCGAGGGATCTTGTTTGTAGACCTGAGCTGAACTCAGGCAGTATTTCTTCGTCCGCAATGTTAGCCGGTAATTGCCGACTGATGAGATGACTGTTGTCTGTGGACTTCCTCCCTGGCGTAGAGATGCTGGATCTGAACATGATGATACCCAGCCTTCTTTGCTCCAGAAAATTGTCGTCTTTCAGGTTCTTGGCAATTTCACCGCTAAGAGTTCGTATCTGTTTGACCTTTGACTTATCTTTGTCGTTGTTCCCACGGTACTCTTTCAACGGTTCGATGTACGCCTGGTGACGTCTCATCCATAGAACAAACTCTTTAGACCCATTGTATAGCAAGTGCTCCACAAGCGTTAGGGTCTTAAGCACTTGCACGACAGAATCGTGGCTGTTTTTCAGACGAGAGCTCCCGTTCATGAGCCGTTTCCTAATAACCTCATAAATCTCACTGGCACTCTTCTCACTGTACGTTAGAACACTCAATTCGTTCATCAGAGAGCCAGTAGCGCCATAGCTTTCATCAGAGTCCGTCGCTTGTTTCACTTTCAGCTGCGTGGTACTCTGCCCAACTCTTTTCAGTCCCTTGAAGAAGGACATTTTCTGTTTCGTTTGCTGCTTTCCCTGTGCTGCAGATGAAGTATATAAACTACTCAGTGAACAGAACCCCTACACTGGAAAGAGAACCGCAAGACTGAAACCGTTACAGACTAGCCACAGCGCATACACTTGGTGCCTGATCAGTTTCCAGCCCAGAAGGAAAAGAGCAGACAAGTTCGTTTTCCTTTTTTTGTTTCACTCATGTGTAATAATACATTTTGAAAACCGTATCCGGCTTGTTTCTCTAATATCCCATGCCGGAGATGCACAGAGTGAGAAAGCCAAACAGTACAGCACCAGGAGCCTGAAAAAAGGTATTTTATGTATACATATATGTATAGGTCACGTGTACATACCCACTCGAAAAGAAAAACAAAGCACTTCTTACACTCCTCACACTCCTCACACTTCTTCCAGCTCTGCCTCCAGAAACGGCCCTCAAGAGTGCTTGAAAGCGGGGCAAACCATCAACACCCTTCCATGACCTAACCATTACGACTCGGGTATGTGATTTGCCTTTCGACGTCACATGCGGAAGCTGATTGACGCATTGAATTGCAAGCCACAAACACGGCACCGGAATATTAGCTCTATCGAGCCATGTGCGAAAAACTTAAAAACTCAAAGAAAATGCTACGAAATTCTCTGATTACGTGAAACTAACGGGCTCAAAAGCTAGAGTTTGTCGTAGACATTGAGCCGGTCTATTTTTTTTTTCTTTCTTCTTCAGACAAACAAAGGCCGTCCGGTGTGGAAAGGATCGGCAAGCGATAGAGGTAAATCTGTGCGCTTGCCTCATTGGCTTGAACCTGGCACACGGGCTCTAGATGCCGCACTAGCTTGCTTCTTTAACTTTTTAACTATCTTTTTCTTTCTTTCTTTGTACATTTTTTTTTTTATTTCATTTCATTTCTTATGCAAACCACCTTACCTCATCGCAAGGCCGTAATTGTGTTCTTTTCCGGTGGAAAAGAACACAATTACGGCACTTCGCTACTGCAATGCTGTCTGCCCAAATTCATGTACAAACCGACTTAGTGTAGGGTTTGTAAAAGATTTCGCTGGTCGATGCATTTGGATTTGTGAACGGTCTTGTTCTGGCAGACCTGACACTGTAGAAAATAATTTTTAAAAAAAAAAAAAAAAAAAGGGACACCGGAATATTCGTCAAGTAGTATTGGGAAGGGTTGGCGATGAGCTGAAGTAACGCACAAAGCAAGTGGGCTATAGGCTCGGCATGTTCTGATCCTGTGTTTGTGACGTCCGCATTTTTGTTTTTCTTTCAGTTGGGGGTACACAATGGGGCGGAGAAACAGCTGGGGTTAGCTTTGTCGGGATGTTCGTTTGCAGGGTATTTGGTCAAAGGGTAGGAGTACATATTCTTTTCGTTTATTTCTTTGAGCTTTGGTGAGATTTCAATGTATATATATATATGTGTGTGTGTAGTGGTAGTGTACAATGGACTGGTTCCCATGGCTTGACACTTGGTTGGATTTACGAGTGGTTCGGGCACAGGCGGGAAAGTGTGAAAGAGAGTGTTTGTGTGTTCCAGATTAATGACTGCTGATTTTTATAGCTATAGTTGTGAACAGAAAGATGGGTCTACCTTCCATACGAGCGAACTGCGAGGGAAAGTGGTCCTTATAGTGAACGTGGCGTCGAAGTGCGGGTTTAGAGCACAATACGGCGATCTACAAAAGTTATACGCAGAGTACCATGATCAAGGGTTGGAAATATTGGGGTTCCCTTGCAATCAGTTTATGAACCAAGAGCCAGGGTCAGACGAAGAGATTGGGAAGTTCTGCCAAGACTATTACGGTGTCACGTTCAAGATAATGAAGAAGTGCAAAGTCAACGGCGGCAGTGCACTCCCGCTATATTCGTACCTAAAGGAACAACAACCGGGTAGGTTTGGGTTCAAATTCGTCAGGTGGAACTTCGAAAAGTTTTTAGTGGATCGCACAGGAAAAGTGCACGGACGATATTCTACTTTGATCAAACCTCAAGACTTGAAGGGGGATATTGAGCTCCTCCTCAAGGCGAAAAGATGAAGTGGTGAAACCGGCAGGACAGGAAGTCAGCTAATCGGAGTGACTTCACAATTACGTTTATCGTGCGATCCTTCTTTTTTTTTTTTCTTTCCAATGCATTAATTCACTTCATTAATAAAGCTCCCGAGATGTACGGCGTTGATTAACATATTTATTAGCGGAGCTTAAAAAAAAAATACATGGTCTGTTTGAAATAGGAAAACTCACCACATTTCGGTACGGTTCAGAGATACGAAAGGCTATCCAGGTCTCGTAAGTCCTCTTTAAAAACTGACGATTTCAATTAATATATTTGCATTACTAAATTCTTTTATACCTAGATTACAGTAAGCCTCACTACTATTTTTTTGGAGTTTAATTCAAAGCATATGTTAAACATTTACTATCGGATACAACTTTCAGTTGATAACCATCGTGAGACTGAACTAAGATGATGGCGTTTATCACACTGGACTCAATCGGTAGCGTTGATTTTTCCACAAATGATTTTCCTTTGATAAATTCGTACCAATGAATTTGGGAATCACCCGAACTGATGAAGAAACCTTTGGCCGTGTCGTCTAACTCAACACTGACAACGCCTCTGTCGAAATGATTAGGTTCCATTGCTAGAGTGCCTGCATCTTTTCTGAGATCAAATACGTTCAAGTCGTTGTCACCAAATACAAACAACCAGTAACCGTTCATACCAAAGAATACCGTTTTCGCCAAGAAGGGAGTTGAAAATAAGATTGGATCATTCATAGGACTCAACAAATTTAAGATGTATACACCGCCAGACCGGTTACCAACAGCAAGAAGAGCCCCATCTTTGTGATAACTGACGAACTGAACAGGGCCGTCCAGGCTAACCTGTGATATTGTGAATAATGTTTCCTCGAGAAGTTTGTAACCATAAATAGTACCCTCTTCCGTCACAATTATGAAATAGAAATCAGTTATTTGTTTAGGATAACCCATAAATATCACTTGCCCTTCGATCCCTTCAACAGTTTTTTCATATAGTGTGTTTTTTGTCTTTAGGTCCGACGCTATTAATTTACCTTGCGAAAGGCAGTACATAATACCGTCGTACTCCAGCAGGTAGTCCGCATTCTGCGACACGTTAACAGTTATATCTGCTGCACCGAACACGTACGCTTTGTCGTTGTCCTTCACCACAACAGACCTTTCAGAAAGGTCGAAGTGTTCGTTTGTGCTGATCAAATCTGACTTGGGGAATTCTGTCGATTTTAAAAGTGAATTGCTGGTGAAATGTTGAAGTTTCTTCTTGATCTTTTTAGAGCTCAACACGTATTGCTGTGATTTTGCTGACAATTCTTCTATGAACTCTGGTAAAAGCAGCTCCGATTGTATCTCTCCATTCGCACTTGCGGCTGGTTCCGTATTTACTGTTGTTATCGATGAAGAAAGTGCTGCTAGCTCTTGTCTCAACTGGTCACGTTCTACAAAAGCCTTGGCAGCAGCCGACGCTAAAGCATCTGATCTGTACAATGCATCGCTTAGACTCTTTTTACTAAGGTCAAGCTGCTTTCTTAGCTCGAAATTCTCAAGCATCACTGCATCCCATTCTTTTTGTAAGGTCGTTAACAGACTTGGGATACTGTAATTGTTCGCAATCGTGGATGAATTCAAGGACTGAGAAAGAGCGAACTGCTGAGGAGTCAGACTAATTTCTATCAAGTCAGCCTTTTGTAGCGGATCGTTTGTTACAGGATCTGTCCCATTTTGATCTATGTATTGCTCAATTAAATTTTGCTCGAATATACATTTCGAATTTGGTGAAAGAACGGCATTCAGAGGAGGTTTCCCACTAATGGCACAAAACATTATTAGTTCGGCTCGATTTATTGAGTTTTGAATGATGATGTATTGATTCAAGGGTTTCAGTGGATTCCGAAAAGTTATGTATTACTCTTTCTTTCCATATTATATACCATGAGTATGTTAGTTTTTATACATATTTTGATTTTGAATAATATAGCTTCAATTTTGATAAACCTTGCAAGGTTAGTTTCAACGCGAGTGACTTCTTACAAGCTCGTATACCAGCATCTCTGATACCAATGTTTGATAAGCCTATGTTCACTTGAAGAACTGATAGAGCCCCAGGTGCGTAATAAAAGCCTATATATAAATACATATGTCAACTGAGTGGGACGGAATACTCATTTAGAAGCCAAACGTTCAAATTCAGATTACTTTCTATCACTCTTCCACGATTTCTTCGATCTCTTGCCAGGCCCAATTTCTCCAGATATCTCCAGCCTGCTGGTAGATGTCATCGAATGAGTGAGCAGTCTTATCATCAGTTCCAACTTCTATCAGCATATGGTTCGAAGAAGTGGATGGCCTGGTTCCTGACGAGTTCGACTCTTCTGTGTCCGTAGAGTTTCCACTGACATCATCATCTTCGTACATCTTTTTGAAGTTGTAGTCATCGAACTTTGAGATTAAAGGAACATTGTTCAAAAACTCGGTGATTTCGGTTTCTTCAAACTCTAAGAGTTTGAATTCGTTATGTTGCATAATTGCAACATAAATGAAGAGCAGCTCTGAATGCGGGTTTAACAGAGAGAAAGGAATTTCATTTTCGGTATCGGGCGTATCCTCGATGTTGCCATCTCCGCCGTACTTGTTTATTCGAATCAATTCTCGAAAAATGTCTATATCTTGTTTCAATCCATTTTGTCCAAGTCTTAACGACATCAAATCGGGGAACCAAAATTCATCATGCTCACACTTGCAAATTTTGTGGAAAATATCCGACTTCAATCTCATTTTAGAGGAATAGATGCTTTCGAATGTTTTATGATTATATTCAAGATAGTAATTTATTGATTCTGGACGTGGCCTCCACCCGAGTAAAACATCCCATATCCTTCCTCTATCTTGACGGTGCAAAACTCTGCAACCACAGCATTTGATCCACCAATACAGCCAAGTAGCCTTCTTAGATCCTTGTAAGGCACCTTCCTCTGTGATCGGTTGGTATAATTCGGGCAGCGTCTTCGCAAATATTTTGAAGAACAACTGCGATTGTTGATTCAAATTCCCACTCTTAAATAGGTGGTATGTTGCCTTATCTGGTGTTTCATTCAACACTGGAGCGTGGAACAACACTAATACCAACCGCTCGTATATAGCTTCAAAATCAAACTCTCCGTCGGGCAGTTGGCTCAACTGTTGCTCAGGTATAGGATATTCCTCATATAAATGTTTCAAACATGAGTTATGATGGTGGTGTCTTCGACCTCCCAATACTAAATCATCCCCACCTTTCAAAGGGCACCACTCCGCCAAACCAAGAGCTATCCAGATAAGCCCAGATTCATACTTGCAAATCTTGCTCCATTTCTTCAAGAATTGCCAAACACATTGCTTCAACGCCAACTTCACTTGTTGAACCTCTGCAGGAACCGGGATCGTATTCCTAACTTGAAAGTATTTGTTCAAGTCATTTTCCATCAATTCCGAAATCTCTTCTTCACTCCTGTCCTCCGGAAAATACTGCAACTCGGCCTCATTATCGTCGTCCTTAAACACAAGAGTATTGGACATGATGTTGGGCGAGATTACCATCGGATGATATTTTAACAATGTGGGCCAAACAGCTGGACGCAGCTGTGGAGGAATTCCTGCATTCCTAGCAACTAGAGCCAGAGAGGAATGGTCCTTCTCGTTCAAAAGCTTAATTATCAACGCCACTAGCTCACGGTTCCACTCCTGCTGTTTTGCATTTCTTGAAGACGCATGAAGTAGAAGTTTATTCTTCCTCTCGGAATGAGAAGATGGCGGTTTTACAGGCATTTATCGCCAGGCAACAATCTTTGTTATCAACAGCACAAAAGAGCTTTGCAGCTTACAGAATCAGAAAACTAATCAACCTCTAAAACGAACCACAAACAAAACTGAAACTCTAAGCATATATATCATCTAATTGTCTTATATTGCCGGGAAGTACTCACCAGTTGATGTCGTTCTTCTATATTTTTATAAAGCTTTCCACTTCACTCATTCTCTATTAGAGCGGAAAAAAAAAATGAATATGTATGTATACTAATCTACAGGTAAGTGTAAGAATAAGAAGATACGATATTGGAGACTTCGCCGGTTGGCAAGTGTGGTGAATACTGCCAGACGATCCACGTCTCGAATGATGACATGGTACAGCTGGTATCTTGATCAAAGTATGTATGTGCCATTTTTTTTGTTTGGAATATTGTTGCTGTGATGTACCAAAATCACATTCTGTCATAAGTAAATACACTTACATGTATAAAAGTTGGAATGTATAGAACGTGAGTGAACTGCGGATAGTTGTGTCAATACTCTACACCCTATCCAGCTGCAACTTGTCTGTGTTTGTCATCAAATTTCCTAATTTGAGCACGGTGTCGGTTCCGTAGCCCGGAATAGAATGAACGGTTAAACCACCGTTCCAATATTCTGCATATACGTTACACAGCGCAAGGCCAATTCCAAGTTTGTATCTTGGAGAGCGTTTGAGAAGTTCCATAAGAGGTTGCACACCTTTGAACTTGCCCTTCGTCAAATTGTTTTCAGACATTTGGTCCAACGAGGTTTGTCTGTAACGGTCGGATTGTAAATGTGCTGTAGGAGAATCGTGCATATAGTCATACAACGATAGAGTCTGCAATCCTGGTAGATGGTGGAAGTTACTGAGAGATTTTTTGGCTAGTTCTTTAGATTTACCGAAGGACCAGATTTCTTCTGCTGAATGCGGGACCCCACCGCCTCTATCGCTGATTCTGAATAGAAAGCTTTGGTCGTTTGATATTATAGTCACCGTGATCGGAGGAGCGTCATCGAGTCCCAGTCGTATCGTTTCCTTCACGGTAGCCTCGTAACTGTTCCTCAGTATTTCTCCTAGCAAGAATTTGAGATGCTGCGGGAGGAAGTAGAACTCTAGTTCTGTATCTCCGTTGATGACCAATTCAGGCATCTTAATACCTGCAAAATACATGTTATTGATGTATGCCTCGCATACATCTTTAGCGCCATACAAGTGCTGCTTGGCATTGCAATTTTGGAAGATATCACCAAGAACCAAGGTGTTTTCCTTCTTCCCGCTCAAGTAATTGGAAGTGATACTCAAATGCTCTTCTACAATCAACCTTCTACTAATTCGTGCTCTCAACAAATCCGATATCAACGCGTCCATCTTATCTTGAGGATATAGATCCAGAATTCTACACTCCAAGGCACCCATTATTAGATGGGGTAGATTCAAGGAGTTGAAATCAGATAGGATTCCGTGTAAGAACTGTGAAAACTTCAAATTATCCTGTTCATCCTTAATCTCGGGAAATTTTCTGAACCGCTCAAAAATGTTGTAATATGATTCATATACCTGGTTGAAGTGAAAGTTGTTCACTACGTTGAAGGGCAACTTCTGCAAAAGGTCCAACTTATGAGCGATACGAACACATAGCTCTTCTTTCACAAATTTGCCTGATGTTATAATTTTCGTCTTGGTCAATTTGCTTGAGTCATCGTAATATTGCGCCAACTGCTTCAACGACATCGCATGCGGTTTCTTTTGCAAATACTTCTCCACCAACACATTCTCATTGTGGTAGTAGTGGTGCTGGTTGATATACTTCGATTCGGAAGGGTACGCACTCAGTGTGCTGGAGATATATGGAGCCAGCTCATTGATCGATCTCGTTGCTGAGTACCGTGAAAAATCAGGTACCTGCGATATATCCAAAACTTTTCTTACACTACTGCGCGACATTACAAACGGTGATAAAACAGCAAACCGTGAGCTTTGATATTAATATGAGCTTTTTATGTAACAGCAATCAGAACAAATGTAAAGCCTTGGTGTCTCTTTCGCTTGTTTCTCTTTAAATAACTATCTCTGCTTCCGTACTTTTACTCCAAAATCCTTTATCCAACATCAAAGTTCCCTTTAAAGTGCTTAATATTTTTTCTTGAAATCAAATACAATTGAAAAGTGCTGAAATAGCGGAAACGAACAGGTTCAATTACGAAAGTGGAGCAAAGTGTTCGCACTCCGGCAAGCGTTACTTCAAGTGTTTTCAGCCGCTGAAACCGAGTACTGTTTCAAGAAACATATAGGTGCTATAACTTTGAAATTATAAGCCACGGAACTCAAGTCCGTTTTTCTCTTTGTTCAAACAAGTATGTTCTAAATCAGAAAACAAGAATGCATGGGTGATGAGTTTGCTAAAAGACAAGCGGCTTCAGTCACAGTCCAACGAATGGTTTTACTAACTTTTGATTTGGTACATGGTAATCCTCAAACCATTTGTGATAATAGTGAGTGATAATAAGAAAGTTAACATGAACGAGGCTGCTGTCTCTGACAGTAATTCCAGTTCGAACTCTACTTCAGGCTCTGCGCTTTCCAACACGGATGAGCAACCTCCGACAAAGAAAATGAAAACCATGCCCAACATTGCAGAAGAGCTGGCCAAGAACAGATCTCCACCGCTGAGTAATTCTCATAACAATGTCAAGAAGCAAATATCAATATCCTCGTTATTGTCGGACCCTCAACCTCTCAAACCCGTGATTCGCGCCCCAACGATCATTCTTCCTTCGCAACGGCCAGGAACAGCTGATATTGGAGAAACTGCTGCAAGTAACATTCTGATCGCTCGAACAAAATCTCCCGTCAGCGTGCTACTGGACAGAGCCCAGAGCAACGTACAAACGACTATCGAAAATCAGGAAGGAGGGCGAACAACAAAACCAGTGTCTAGCATTGACGGCCTTTTGGAAAATGAAGCAGCAGTTGATAATTCTGTGGAATCGAACCGGCAAATCCAGGGCACCACTGGCGCGGATGCAGCATCAGCAGATCCTCCAAAAGTGACCGGAGATGTCAATTCATCTACGAACATAGAAGCGGCAGGATCCGCTCAAAGCACTTCTGCGAAAGATCTGAAGGCTAAAGTAAAGGTAAAAGAGGAAACTACCGGTAAAGTGGCGAAGTCAACAACAAAGAACGCAAGGGGCACGACAGCTAAGTCCGGAAGAAATACAAAAGGCACTACTGCTAGGAATAGAAAAGAACCTGTAAAAAAGGATACCAAAGCAAAACAAGACAATAAAAGTAAACAAGACGGCAAAGTTAAATCTGAAAGTCCGGCTCCCAGCACTAACGTTACTACAGTCATTGACAATACACCAGAAGCATCTTCACTTAATGAATCTAAACCCAAATCAGAGCCCAGCGATCTAGATGTGGCTGATGGTAAAGACGATGCGAAAAAAGATAAGTTGAGGAAAAAAAAGGTGGAAACACCTCGAAAACTTGTTCCAGCACCAACCATCAAGTCGCCGAAGATTACATCTGTCGAAGTCTATGGAAAACCAATAGTGGTGCTTGATATTCCATTACACGATGTATCTAATAATGATTATCTTAACGAAAATGGGCAAGTAGTCTTCAACGTATACAATCTAATTCAAGAGAAGTACGGTAGCCAACTTAACAAAACAAAAAGGAATCTTATGGTGGACTTGAATGATGATGTCGAGGCCGCTGAAGATAATGAAGGTGAAGATGCAGTAGACATAGAACACGGTGGCGATGAAGATGATGATGACGATGACGACGATGACGAAGAGGATGATGACGAAGTTGCAGTATCCGATCCCTCTAAAATTAAAGACAGTTCGATTTCACCTAAGAAGAAACGTCCAAATCCTTTGAAGGGTAAAAGCAGAATTGGTAAGTATGACATCGAAGATCCATTTATCGATGATTCAGAATTGTTATGGGAAGAGCAAAGGGCTGCAACTAGGGATGGGTTCTTTGTATATTTCGGTCCTTTGATTGAAAAAGGACAATATGCCAGTTTCCAAAGAGTTGATGGTACAATGAAGAAAGGTGGTATCAAAAATCCAAAATGAGCGAATTTTGATTACAATATATATATTTACTTGAACTGATAATTTCGACTGAATAGGCATCGTTTAGAAAGAATACTCCCGCTTATTTTATGTAGCAACGAGCTATTTTTACAGTTTTGAAGAAATTGTAGAGACTGCATTTACAAGTAGAGCGTAATGGGGCTCGTCATTCTTTTTTAAATTCTCCTCAGTTAAGAGCTTATCGTTTATTTTATCACAAATCTCTTTCATCAAAACTAAATCCCATTTTGAAAGGAAAGCTGTGAAAAAATTCAAATACATCAATAGAGTCTTCAACTTCTTAGTCTCCGGGTTAGTGACACAGTCGTCAATCGCCAATAGAGCAACGCTATGTAAGGTTGCAATTCTATCATCATTTAGTTGAATATAAGCTCTGGATGGTAGTGGTGGCGGCGAATCTTTGAGGTCTAGTTTTTTCATACTGTCTACCAAGTTATCCTCAGCACTTATTAGCGGCAGTTTTCTTTTATGTTCCATCATATCTTTTAGAATCACTAGAGCGTAACATTTTGCTTGTTGGTAAGGACAGCTCAACAGTGTATCTCTTATAAATTTGAAGGAGAAGTCCTCGGGCAATAGACAAAGAATCCTGGTAATCACGCTGAACTGTAGTCTTCTGTTATCGTCGTTAATTAGAAGGCACGAGCGAACTAATTCAATTTGTAGATACACCGTCAAGATATATGATGGAAGACTTTTCAAGGAATTAATCGAATCTGAGGTTGAGTTGTTAGTTAGAGCATATAGCACCCAAGTCTTCGTGAGCTCTTGAACCGTTTTGTTCTCAAATAGCGCTGAAAAGATAGAGGGCGTTACGAATCTCAAATGCATGTAGATGGCATCATCCAACGAGATTTTCATGCCAGCGGAAGGCACGAAATAACCGTCGGACAGCGTTTGCAATATGAGAATTCCCGCTGGATCCAATAGTATTTCTCTAACGTTAGCAATCTTCTCAATTTCGTAAGTGTAAGCCAACTGGTATACCAAATTGGTGATTTCTTTTTTTTCATCGTCCGAATTGATCTCCGCATCCTTTGGCAATGAATGGTATATGCGTCTGGATTCTTCCACGCAGAGTCTCTGAAACTCTGCAGAAACGTCAATATCGAAAGACGAAGCCAACTCGTAATACCTAGAGAGAACATCAGCTAGTTTTTCATAGTATTCTGATTGAATGCGTTGGGAATTTCCATGTTGAAGGGAATAGTAGTAATTACATAGGATCGAAGGAGTCCTACTTTTGAGTATTTGACTCAAGGAAGATGTCAACATATTGCAAATGAGTTTTCTCTGTAAAATTTCCTCTGATTTATTGATGTCGTCTAATTGTTCTGCTGATAACTGTTCTACAACATCTGGAGGTGGAGAGGGAGGAATGTAACCTCTGATAAAAGAGAAAAATCTACGAAGAAGGAAAAGATTATCATCAATATCGTCACCATTTTGTAGGTTAAACTTAGCAAACGCTTCGAAAGCTTCGCTTAGAAACTTAGATGGGTGTAACGTATTGATACGTTTTAGCGTGCTGCCAATCAATTCGATGATAGTATGGAATCTGTACTCCATGATCAGCTCTTGAGGCAATCTTTGGTAGAAATCAAAACCTTCTTTCAAACTAGGTAGGTTTTCATCAGGAGTCGTAACGTTGTCACCTTTTTCAATTTTTTCGGTTTTCTGTTCCTCTTTGTCAGTATTATCACTGAAACTCTCATCCTCTGTGAAAGTTTCTTCCCCGGAATCCCCTTCATCAGAATCCATTATCGGCTTTTCCTCTATGACAAATTTTACTAGCGATTCATCGCTCATACGGAGATCAGCCATTAATTCACAACCGGCAAAGAAACACTCTTTTGCATTACCAAACAAAGCGACCTCATTGAAACATTTCATAACAGCGGTCAAACACAGTTTGGATGGAGTAATGATAGTTTGGTTACTGTTAGACCAATGAATGAACTTGATTAATATTTTTGGAAGATCCCATCCAATCTCGTAGACGATATCCTTGTTCTGTTGTAACAAAGATAACACTTCGTTCAGATACTCAATCTTCTGGTCCAAACTTCCTTTATGATTCACTTCTTCAGAATAAAGATCCAAAATCGTAATTAGGGTGATCGTATCATGCTTCTCCTCGACGAAAGCATTTAGTAGCTTCTCTTTGAGCTCTGCAAAATGCCCGGTATCCAAGACCATGACGATACAACGACAGTTTCAGTATTTTTGGGACCCTGTAGAATGAAGTGGAAAAACTATTAGGAAAACCTTGTTCACAAGTATTAATAAAACTAGTTCTTAGTTCCTTGTATCTTTTATCCGATGAATATCAAACCTCTAGAAGTTCAAACGATACAAAACACAAATATCTTGAGCAGAAAAACCGTAATGCAGCTTAGACACTGGTGCGGTATGTCACTGAACTTAATTCGATTAGTTCATGTTTCTCCTTTACTTTAATGTCTTAATAAGCGACAGGAAGTAATCATTTGAATTTAATTATTTTAGTTTTTAGTTTCAAAGTATAAAGAATTAATGCTGGGCATTGAGTAATATATAGAAGAGTGTGGAAAATTTACAGAGAGAGATAGATAGAGAGAAAGAGAGATTGAGAGACGCAAAAGGTAGCCATGATTACACTTTGGGTGACTGTAAGTAATCAGAAATGAATAGTGGCGTTCTTTTAAGCGAATCGGAAACCGATACCAGTGAAATCAGTACGAGGCAGAGTGACCTCATCTCTGGTGATGAATCAATCAAGGGTAAACTCGAGGAGTTCAGTGCTAAGCTCAATGAGCTTCGACTGGGAGACCCAAACTCCGACGCGGAAGAGCAGGAGAATAGTCCCGGCTCAAAATCCCAGAGGGAGGAGTCCTTTGAGAGTAGTGAGAATGTCTCCAAAAGTAGTACCCGGCCTGCTGGTTCCATCACTTCAATCCCCGATGTGGGGCCTTTGAAAACAGATCTGCGAATCAAAATACGGCTGCAACCTATTGGAGCTGTACCGCAAATACAGCCCAGAGTGTGCCAGATTTCAGCTAACCAACAATTCTTGGCACTAACGAAGTTCTTATGCAAACGACTAAAACGGAAACATATTCATTGCTACATTAACAACGCTTTCGCACCGGCTCTAAACCAGAACATCGGTGATCTATGGTCACAGTTCAAGGTGAATGACGAGCTCATCGTCAGCTACTGTGAATCTGTAGCGTTCGGGTAGAAAGTAGCAACTGCAACGGGTATCTGTTCTCGCATGTATACTTATCAGGATTCTACTTACATATGTACCGAATACCCTTTATTGTGTGCATGTGCACGTGACCAACTTTCCTGTTTCGCGTATCCATCAAACAAACAAACAAGATCACAGAACCTTTCATAGCGTAGTGAAGGAAACGGTGCAATGTAAAGACAAAGTAATAATTCATCTTTGTCTGATACATCGGCAAGAAGGTGTGTTCTTTTTTACACACTTGTTCTGTGGCATAAAGACATCGAGGGGTTTTGGTTCAGGAAGAAACTAACACGGATAAAATGACAGAACATAAGCTCGATAATAGCACGATATCGAAGATGATTCCGCAAATCTTTGACCAAATGCGCAATCAGACAGGATCTACGAACTTCATCAGTACTTCTGCATCGATCTCGACACAATCTCTCCTTAAGGAGCAGGAACAGCTGGATAAGATTATACCTGTTATTCAGAATTTGAACGAAAAGATAAATTTTTGCAAAGAGGGCGATATGGAACGCATCAAAGAGACCTGCCAAGCTATGAACACAATTCTGGACAAGTTTATCAGCGTACAGTCCCAGGCGTCATACGTTAACTCTATGATGAATAATAAAGAATATTTGGACTATGTGGCGAGCGGCAAGTCAGAGGAAGAATATGTCTCCGAGAAACAAAAGGAAATCGAAGAATTAGAGAAAAGAGTAATACAACTACGGCCAATGAATGCGCCATCTGCCAAACCAGTGACAAGTAGGATACCACGTGGAAATGAGGCTCGAAAAGTGACGAAACCTGGTCAAAGAGATCTCCGTTCGGGGCCGTATTTAACAAATGCAAGAAATGGCAACACCAACTCAAGACAATCGTCGGAAATGGATGTTAACGGAGCGAGACGTAGAAGGGTATACAAGTAATGAGGGTTGGACGACAGTTGTCTGACAAAATAAAACGGTTTTAACACAGAACGACATGGAACACGCGCAGACGTTTCTGATCAATTAGCGAAACAACAGATTTGTCTTTTTCACTGTAGGAATGTATGTATTAACTATTTATATTAAGAAGCCTATGCATAAATGCTATATTGATAATCGATTGTGGTTTATAATTGCGTTTATTCGTATTAAATATAGTTTAAAGTAATGTACATTGTGACAACCTGTGCCGTTAAAAAGTTTATTCCTTAGCAGGAGCTTCTTCCAAGATAACAAGCAAGTCAGAGGCTTCGACGTTTTCACCATCCTTGACGTAAACTTCCTTCACTTGACCATCAGTAGGGGATGAAATGACCATTTCCATCTTCATGGCACTCAAGACAGCAACCGGTTGGCCCTTAGAGATCAAAGAACCCTTGTGGACCTTGACTTCAACAACGACACCGGCCATTGGAGAACCAATTTGGAATGGATCGTGGGCATCGGCCTTTGGCTTGGAGATGGTTTCGACCTTTTGAGATTTGTCGGCTACGGCCACCTTTCTCAATTCACCGTTCAATTCGAAGTAAACTTCTCTGATACCGGTTTCCTTGTTCAAGTCACCAATAGCTTGTGGCTTGATGATCAATGTCTTACCTTGTTCAATTGTGACAACAATTTCTTCACCAATGGCTGGTGGAGATAAGAAGTTCTTGGTTGGCAAGACAGATAGGTCACCATACTTTTCCTTGATTTTACGGAAGTCTTCGTAAACCTTTGGATACATGTTGTACGATGCGACGTCACATTCATCGATGTCACCGAATCTGGTTGAAAGATCCTCCTTGATCTTAGCCAATTCGAATGGAGCCAATTCCAAACCCGGTCTTTGAGTCAACTTTCTTCTCTTGTTCTTCAAGACATCTGATCTCAATGGTTCTGGGAAACCGCCGTATGGTTGACCGATCAATCCTTCAAAGAAGTCCATGACAGAATCTGGGAAATCTAGAGAGGAGGCCAATCTTCTGACATCGTCTGAGGTCAATTTGTTAGTGACCATGAATTGAGCTAAATCACCAACAACCTTAGAGGTTGGAGTGACTTTAACCACATCACCTAACAATAGGTTAGCTTCACGGTATGCTCTCTTAGTTTCAGCCCATTTTTCACCAAGACCCAATTGTTGTGCTTGGAACAATAAGTTGGTCAATTGACCACCTGGGATTTCATGGACATAAACTTCTGGATCTGGACCCTTCAAGTCGGCTTCGAAACAAGAGTATAACAATCTCATTTCAGCCCAGTAGGCGTCCAATTCACGGATGTAACCGACGTTGACGTTGCTGTCAATTTCGCCATCTAAAGCAGCTAACAAAGCGTTGATAGATGGTTGAGAGGTCAAACCAGACATGGAGTTGGTAGCTACATCAACAACGTCGGCGCCAGCAAGAGCACACGCAGCCATGGAAGCAACACCAGTACCAGCAGAGTCATGGGTATGGACGTGGATTGGTAGTTGAGGGTACTTAGCTCTGATAGATCCAATCAACAACTTGGCAGCAGAAGGCTTCAAAGTACCAGCCATATCCTTAATACCTAAAATATGAGTACCGCTCTTAACAACCTTATCAGTGATGTCCAAGTAGTAGTCCAAGTTGTACTTCTTACCTTTAGCCAACATGTCACCGGAGTAACAGATGGTAGCTTCAACGACACCACCTGCTTTCTTAACGGCATCAACACCAACCTTCAACTGTTCCAAATCGTTTAGAGCATCGAAAACTCTGAAGATATCGACACCGTTGTCCTTGGCTTGCTTGACAAAGTGGTCGATGGCGTTATCTGGTAAAGAGGAGTAAGCAACACCATTAGCACCACGTAGCAACATTTGGAATGGCACGTTTGGAACCAACTTTCTTAGAATTCTTAAACGTTCCCATGGATCTTCGTGCAAGAATCTCATGGAGACATCGAAGGTGGCACCACCCCAACATTCTAGAGCAAACGCACCGCTCAATGCGTGAGCAGTGGTAGGGGCAATAGCAGCCAAATCGTAAGTACGAACTCTAGTAGCTAACAAAGATTGATGAGCATCTCTCCAAGTAGTATCCATCAACAAAGTACCGTTGAACTTTCTGACTTGCTTGGCAAATTCTTCTGGACCATGTTCCAACAGAACGTCTCTCCAGCCAGCAGGTGGCTTGGTGGAAACGTCTAGAATGGTACCATCCTCGTTATGTAAATGTGGAATGGTTGGATGACCGGTCAACTTTGGCAAACCAATTTGACCCTTGATAGAAGAACCGTTAACAGCTAAATCAGCCAAGTAGTGCAACAATTTTTGAGCTCTGTTTTGAGAGGAAACCATTTCAAACAATTGTGGGGTATCATCGATGAAAGTGGTCCAGTATTCACCGGATTTGAAGACTTGATGAGTTAATAACGTCAACAAAAACGGAATATTAGTCTTGACACCTCTGATTCTGAATTCGATCAAGGCACGCAACATCTTACGACGGACGATTTCGTAAGTGGAACCTGAACAAGAACATTTCACCAACATGGAATCGTAGTGCGGAGAAATGACCGAACCGGCAAAGGCGTTACCACCGTCTAATCTGACACCGTTACCACCAGCGGAACGGTAGACATCGATACGACCAGTATCGGGTTGGAAGTTCTTGGAAGGATCTTCTGTAGTGATACGACATTGAATGGCGAAACCCCTAGTGGTGATTCTGTCCTGTAGTAGACCTAACTGCTCCAAAGTGGCACCAGCAGCGATTTGGATTTGAGCAGCAACAACATCGATACCGGTAATTTCTTCGGTGATGGTATGTTCGACTTGGATTCTTGGGTTAATTTCGATGAAATAATGTCTGTTTTGGTTGTCGACTAAAAACTCTGCAGTACCAGCGTTTCTGTAACCGGCCACCTTGGCCAATTTGACAGCGTCCGTCAAGATGGCGTCACGCACATCCTGTGGCAAAGTCTTTGCTGGGGCAACTTCAACGACCTTTTGGTGTCTTCTTTGCACGGAACAATCTCTTTCGAACAAATGGACAACGTTACCGTGGTTATCAGCCAACAATTGGACTTCAATATGCTTTGGCTTGTCCAGGAATCTTTCTATGAAACAGGTACCGTTACCGAAAGCGGTGATAGCTTCGGACTTGGCACGTTGGAAAGCGTCAGTGATATCATCACCTTCGCGAACCACTCTCATACCACGACCACCACCACCGAAAGCGGCTTTGATGATGACTGGGAACCCGTATTCGGCGACGAACGCCTCCGCTTCTGCAACAGTCTCAATTGGACCTGGTGTACCTGGAACCACTGGAACGTTAGCCTTTTCAGCCAAGTTTCTAGCAGAAACTTTGTCACCAACAGAATCAATGACTTCAGCTGGAGGACCGACCCACGTGATACCAGAATCTGCAACCTTCTTGGCAAATTCAGAGTTTTCCGATAGGAACCCGTAACCTGGATGGATAAAGCTCACACCGTGTGCCTTAGCTATGCTGATGATTTCATCGATGGCCAAATACGCGCCAACTGGTGTGTATTTCCCCTGTTCACCAATAACGTAGGCCTCATCTGCCTTCAATCTGTGCATCGACAACCTATCCTCGTGCGAGTAAATCGCCACAGTCTTCATGGAAAGTTCATGGGCTGTTCTGAAGATTCTGATTGGAATTTCACCACGGTTTGCAACAAGCAACTTGTTCTTGTCCCCCAAAAGGTTGGAATTGTCACGCAATCCACCTAATTGAGACGACATCTTTTCTGTTTGTGGAAATGTCTGTTTATGAAAGTGAAAAGAGAATAGTTTTCTTTAGCCGCCGTCAGACTTATTTTAGAAATGGTTTAGTTTCCTTTTGTAGATGCAAGAAGTCCTTTAAATTTCTGAACTCAACAGATAACAAAACAATTCAACGCAATAATCTGGGCGTCTATTCTTTGCTGACCTGTAAACTAATCAAATGCCACAAAAGAATTAAATTGAATACTGGAAGTCAAATAACAAGAGTAGGTGCTTTAAGCTTCTGGTTGAATTGAACCGAATCATATAGATCGGCCTAAGAAAAAAATCATCCAATGGTTATAAAAACTCAGTTGAACCGTATCCTATTTATAATTGCTTAAGTATATACTCGTAAAATCGTCTCGTGTAATTCAGTGTTCGACGTTTTCAATAGCCGGCAATGTTGTCGATGGGGGCAAAACGGTGAAAATACATCAATATGGATGACCGGGCATCTGGAATTGACCAATCAGAACCAAGAACGCACCACCTCATGATCATCCCGGGATGACTCAAAAGATATAGAGCGAAAATTTTTTTCGCCGGTTGCGGCTTCCGTTACCCGGTGCGGTGATGTCAGCGTGCGTGGACGTGACATGACCATTGCCATGGAATGGGCGTGGCGCGCGCGCTAAGCAGCGCTAAGCAGCACGCGGGCTGCAGGGAAAGGTTCTCTCGAGAGATACGACAGAGTGTGGGGGCCGGACAGGGCACGAGACGTGGGGGTGTGGCGTTGGCAGCGGAGTTCATTAAGACGCTTAGCGGCCTACTGATCGATGCTCCGGGGCGGGAATTAAAGTGCGACCCACCAGTATGAACCGGTGGGTCGCCAGGCCAAGCTAAAGTAGGCCCGGCCACGCCAGGGCGGGCTGGGTTTGGTCTGTCTGGTTCGCCGAAGCACAGAGCACAAAGGTCTTGGCAAGAGGGTAACTCTGGTTGTCCCACAAAAATCGGCACGTCATCTCACAGGGTTATACACTCGAGCTAGATTTATTTTAAGGTTAGTGGAAAGGCTAAAAGGCTGCAGCGGAACTCGAGAAAACCCGTGCCAATACCTTGCCAAGATGTTTCTGTTTCATGATCGCGATTAACTTTGGTGCAAGCACCAACGTTCGCTGAGACGCAACAGACAACCAGCTGAAGGCCTGGTAAGTCACATTATTCTCTCCATCTCTCCACCATTTCATTCATCCATTGTGTACCCTGAGTTTGCAGGATGCGAGGTATATGCTCACATCCTTCAAGCACGCCGTTTTCGTTGACGGAAGATCCCTCGAATAGTGTGTTCAAGAGTTTCAATACGAAGAGCGAGTTCGGATAGACAATGCATTGGGCATATTCAGGTTCGTACCAGTATTCGAGGTATTTGAGGTATCTCTTGAACTTGGGGTCTTGCCAAAGCTGCAATTGGGTCAGCAGGTATGTGACGTAGGGTATATTGGCCAATGATTGTATAAATTCCAGTTCGATTTCAAATCTTGTCGGTAGCTCGTTTGCTTCTTCCACAGTGGGTTCGACACTTGCTTGTTGTGAACTTGTTGCCATTTTCACAATGCTTAGTTTATATGTTGGAAAATTTATTTAAGTGTGTCCTTGCAAGTCGGTTGAGGTAGGGGTTCAAGCTAAGAGCAGGCAGTTGACAGCTCTAACTGATCAATCAGCAGTAACTTCCACTACAAATCCCTACTTGGTCTTTAATTTACACGTATTTTGGCTTTAGATGTTTAACTAATGAAGAAAAAACAAAAGCAAGAGAGAAACAATCAGCTTGTAGTTACCCGGATGAATATTCACTTAAAAATCAAAAAAATTGAATTGGGGCGAGCTGGGAATTGAACCCAGGGCCTCTCGCATGCTTTGCAGTAGTAAAACTCCGTTTATCGGAGCTTCGCCAGGCTGTTAACCCAAAGCGAGAATCATACCACTAGACCACACGCCCTAATATGTTGAGAAAGCTAGAAGTGCAGAGGTACATGATGGAGCTCCACGGCATGTGATTCATTTTTAGTTTTTAAGACGGGCCGATTTCTGAACCTTTTCGGAACTTGCGCACCGGGGAAGCTGAGCATACCGTTTAAGATTGGCGATAGCATAGCACTGAAGGCTCTGCTGTAACAGCTTAAGACACCCAGAAGAAATACAGAGTGTAATTGAGATTAGGAGGCAACAAGGCAACAAGCAATTGAACTGAACATTAACTCAACGCTGTAAATCTGTATTGTCTCGGTCTATTATGCTTGCAAACTTTTTTTTTTTTTGGTTGTTTTTCTTTCTTTTCTGATAGTAAGAAAATAGTAGAATCAATAATAAGAGTGAGCAACCTCATCGAATGGGAACAACCCACACTGATTCATGCAAACAAATACTGCATGCAACCCATGAACGCTTGGCAAATCAAATTAAAGACCCTTATGCACTGTTCGGTTATATAACACCCCTTTAAAAGCGAAAAATGTTTCAACTTCCGGTGATAGACCGAAGTTCAAGAAATAGGAAACGTAGGAAAATCCGATATCAATACATTAATTCACTAAAGAGAAAATACGATCAACTGTGCAACTCCACAGGCGATAACTCTGGTGTATCAACGGAAGACAGCAGTATTACAACTGGCATTCTAACTCCTGAAAACAGCGAAAGCAGTGAGGCAGAAGCTGCAGATTTAGAGAAGAAAAACCGAAGGAAACGTAGGTTACAGAGTGTCTTAGGAAATGCGTTAGAATCTTCTGATGACGAGATTGACGGAGACGAAAACGAAACTGAAGACAACGACCCGAGAACTCAATTTTACGAAAACTATATGAAACCACAACATACGTTCGAAGTGTGGAAGTTGAACCCGGCACATCGGGTGCCAATTCATAGAAAGAGAGTAACGTTTAACACAATCAAAAAATTGGAGAAGGCAGCCACTAAGTCAGTAACGAAGAATCTTAATTACCAGACTAAAAAGTCTAACATGTATTTCCAGGCACTAAAGTGTGGTTACGATGTGTATGCCAAGCCGCAACTCTCCAATCAAAAATTCATGCATTTGGCACACCTAAATCAACTATTGTTCACCAATGTTTTAAACCAGAATTGGGACACAGCCTACCGGTGCTTTTCAATACTTATACGATTGGAGGAAGTGGATGTGCGAAGTTTGTGGTCAATCGGATCTGAAATATTAGGGACGCTAGGTGATAGTCGAAACAATGAAGCATTTTTGGAGTGGTTAGCACACGTCTTTTCCTCCCGTATTCAATTCAATCAAGGAACAAATTATAGTCTAGATCCGGTCTTTAGATCTGGTTCAAGAACTCACACACCCACTTTTGTGCTCAACTGGCTATGGACGAGGCTTTTCAACGCATCGGTAATTTCATCATCAACTGAGAAGGAAAGATCACTTCAGTCCTTGATTGACAGGCTAGATGAAATGGTCTTAAGTCCTCCGTATATGGACGACTCAGAAGTGTGGTTTATTTTTGGGCTTACGCATCTTGTAACTGCAAGCGAACTGTCGCTAATGTTTAGGCACAACAAGGAAATCCTACTTGGATCTCGCGCTGATATTGCAAGGAACCAAGTTATCCAGCATATCAATCATTCCAAAAACTGTCTTCAAATGTGCAAGACCAATAACAATTACAAATTTCCAGAAAACCTCATCGAGCAGCAACTGATTCAATTGGAGAGAAGCTTGTATATTGACGAGTTGTCTTCTTCTGACAATGGCCCGTCCGATAATAGCGATAATGACGAATCAATGGCCTCGGACTCAGGTGCTACTGATGATGAGCTACGAGATGTGGACCCGTTGGACACCCAGCAGTACCAAATGGACAATTTGAACCCAGACCTGGAACCATCCGGTTTCGATGTTCCTATCCCAATTAGATTTGGTTATGAAAGTGACTAAATACTTCATGATTTTAATTATAAAACTATTTTATACAATCTTATAGACCCACCAGTTGTATCATTTGCATTACAAAAAAAAACCGTTTCTATATAAAACAATGATTCGTCCTTGCATTTTGAACGTATTACGCATCTTGTTCGTTAATCTCGTTTAATCTTTTTGGAAAGCTCCTCAAGTTTGCCCTCTAGATCTGCTATTTTCCGTTTCAATTGGGTTACATCTTGCTCAACTAGCGAATCCTCGTGTAACACAATAGAACCTCCGTTCAAGTCAACATTGTTCCGAAGTATGAGTGAACCCTCGATCTCTATGCCAGATTCGGTTACTATTTTGAACGTGTGCTTATCGTCTTGTTCCTTTTCCACCGGTAAGACCAACGAAGTACTTCTGATTGACGCTGACACCGGGTCAACAGCAAGAAGTTCTTCGGAAGAGGTTGGCTCATTTTGATTTGCATTTTCTACTGAAGCCGCGTTCGCCTGCACAGCTGTACCTGTAACCCCAACCAAATTACCTCCCCTGTCATCTTCCACTGGCTCTGCAGTCTCAGATGTGTTTTGGTACGGCATAAGTGTCCCTTTTTCATCAAATATAGGAAGCCTGCACATAGGGCATGTAGGAGATCTGGCTATCCAGTTCTTCAAACATGATAGATGCAGCGCATGGCCACAAGGTAATACCTTGACTTTCTTGCTATCACTTTTCCTCTGCTCGCTGGGTAAAAAGTCGTCCATACACACAATACAGATGTCGATCTCCCCTGACTCAATCTGTGAGTCTGTGGCATTTAACAACGATGCATCCAAACTCTTACTACTTTTCCAATTCTTCCATAGTGCCTTTGCGGACTTGAAAGTTGCAATCGCCTCCCATGCAACAGTTATCATCATCACTCTTCCAGTAAACAAAGATGAACTGAAATTCATTGCTACCTTTATTATACTAACAAAAACGTCAATAAGCCTTTCGTAAATGAATTTTCCTTCCAACCCCATGTTCTCGTCGTCATCTTCATCGTCTTCCGCGGCGACGTCTGGCACCTGCTGACCATCAGCAGCAGGATCATTGATGCGAATGCCTGCAGCACGATGAGCTCTTACTCTGTGCTGGATGATTGAAATTTCAGCCAAATTCAGACCGGTACGCATGATAACTTGCAGTAACTCAGCAACAAGTATGGCATACTGAGTTACAATGAACAAATTATAAAAATGGGCAAAACTCGACTTGTAAAACCGAATCCGTCCAACGTAAAATGACACCATGGTAATATCCAGACTTGTCACCATACCTAGACTGAACATAAACCTCGATAAAAGTACGTCCCTTAGAGTGGTGTGAGAGTTGTTGGCCTGGAACGTAAGCTCCATCCTATCTTTAAGGATCCAATGCAACGTTCTACAGAAAACGAAAGGAATAGACTGTATCAGCATTGCAGAAACAGGGCTATTCCCAGATGAAAACGAAAATAGTAGTGATATAACCGTGTAGGATATTCTCTCCAAAATATGTTCGTACTCGATCAACCGCAAATCTCCAAATAACAGGTATATTACAACTTTCAGCAGTAAAAAGCTGTTGAGTAAAGCGAAATTGCCCCAAATCATGGCATGAATTCCCTCCGAAATCTTGGACATCACATGCAAGTATGACATTGATGTCGTAACACAGTAGTGCAGAGACCACGCTGCTGCGAGATATGAAAGGAAAGAAAATGCAAGGAACTTTTGAGCCAGGAATATGTTCTGTGGTTGAGCCAGATTGGCAGCTCCAGGGTTTCGGTGTCGAAAACCAAACATCTTGAACCTGCTTACTTTTATACCAATCTGCCGAAAGAAGCCTGGATGGATACTGGATCCAGTCTCTAACAAACGATAAATAATATCCTGACAGCCAGCCTAACTTTGACTTTTTCCGAAGACGTATCCTTTGCACCTAATCAATTCCTAATTTTTAAAGATGTATTTTCGTCTTAATTCAAGGACCGTCCATCCACTTTATAATAGGTACCCGAAAATCAAGACTTGAAATATGTTGGATAAGAATGATAGGAAGCAACTGTGACAAGAAAAAGATGGAGGTTGGGTCGTCCCTGGCAGTTGAGTGCATATTTAGCAGTAGGGGTATACGGCCTTCCTTAAGAACAAAGTGACTGGGACTATAGATGAGTGCCATAGCGTTGAAGCTCGGTGCTTTGCTGGTACGGCAGATTACACGGCCTATGGCAAACGTGCTTAAGCGACAAGCAAAAGAACATGCCACCTTCAAAGAATTGTGTATTGGCCTAGCCCAGAAAATGCACGTTGCGGACGTGGTATTGAGAAGCAAACTGACTCCGACCAAATTCTCGCAAACGATTCGACCTTTGAATGAGAGCAGGGCCGTGGAAAGTGGTGCAACGATTTTGAGTGAAGCGTTTGTGTTTGGCGTCACTGGTACTGTAGTAGTTTGGGAAACCTTGAGGCAGCGCCAAAAGGAATTGGACAGACGTGATCAGGTCACGCAAGACATTGCGTTCTTACAGTCTGAAATCGAGGAACTTAGGGCCGCGATTGACAAGCAAAAGAACCAGTCTCAGTTGTTAAGTGACCTTCAGCACGAATTGAAATTGATAAACTTCAGGTTATCCTCGGGCAAGTGACCGAAACATGACACGACCAAATGGAACCTCAGCATATTATTCTAATGAAATCTTGTATATATATATATAAACCTACACTCTGGGACGGAAACAAGTCCCGCTTAATCGACCAGTTCAATTGATATTAATCATAACGCAACGATCTAACGTTGGCTTATAAGGTTGAAAACTGTATTATAGATGTTACATGCTCATAAATTGTTTCAATAAATTCATAGAAGCTGGTAGGATGAAGGCAAACAGATATGCGGTATGTGGTTGGGATAAAGTATTGTAAAGATTTATTGGCATATCATCGTGACGTGACAGGAAAGAAAGATAAATCGATGTTCGATGTTAAAATAATAATGATAAAAAAAAAGGCTCATTTGAGAGTGATATAGGTACAATACATTTTTGCAAAGCAAGTTCGTCTCTGTTCTCAATCGCGGAGTCCCATTGACCGTACATCCGAATCGATACAGTTAAGCTTGGTTTTCGTCTGAATTTTTTTTTTTCCTTCTTCTGTAGAAGAGAGACCCGAAAAGGTTCCATTTAACCTATTATTTGTGCTTCTTTTCAACCTTCAACAACAAAGCCTTGTTGATATGTGGTAACACACCACCAGACGCAATAGTCGCTCTGATCAAAGAGTCTAATTCGTCATCACCTCTGATAGCAAGTTGCAAATGCCTTGGAGTAATTCTCTTCACTTTCAAATCCTTGGCAGCATTACCGGCCAATTCCAAAACTTCGGCAGTCAAATACTCAAGCACCGCGGTCAAGTAGATAGCAGACTTAGACCCAACACGGGTCCTGCCGGCAGCATTTCTCTTCAAGTAACGCTTCACTCTCCCGACAGGAAACTGAAGACCAGCTCTAGCAGAATGTGATTGTGATTTTAGCGAACCACCGTCTTTGGCTCCGGATTTTCCCTTACCACCATGTACTTTGCCTGACATTATCTTCTATTCGCTGAATTCTTTTGCTTAGCGCTACACCGTGTTACGCAACTGATAGTCTTCTCTTTCTTGTCCTGTCATGACGATGTACTCTAACATAAGTTAAGTTGGGTTTTGTTTGTTTTGTTTGTTTTGTTTTGTTTTGTCTTTTTTTTTTATTTTTTGTTTTTTTGGGTTTTTGTTTTTTTAATCGAGCTTTCGTGTTTCTTTACTTGTTACTGCCAGATCATAGATTGTCCGATTTCTTATAGTGCTTGGAACAGGGGAAGTGATGCTTAGAACTGGTGTCGCATGGTACTTACTTGCTGCATGCGGCAAGGGGGTATATGCCGTGGGTTATGTGTTTGAATAACGTCTTTGCAGATCTGTATTTTGGATAACTCGTGGTGCTTTTTTTTACGAGTTTGTTTGTTTTTGGCGCTATTTGGGTTTTGCCGCCAGTAACATTTCTGTTTGGGACTTTCCAGAATATATAGAAGGCAGGGTAACCGTCAACACCCCGTTGAGCCTGTCTGGAAAGAATGTGCAACTTACGAAAAAGAGGGTTTGGAGATCAGGGTCTGCAGCGGTCTGCAAGCATGAATGCTAGCGGAGAGTATTATACGGTGGCAGCTCTCTCGTCACGGGTGTAAGATCATTTAGTTTTGGGAATCTTTTTTTTTAAATGTCGTGTTCGCTGCTTGAGATGGCAAGCTTTTCAGAAGCTTGCCATCTCAAGCAGTGAAATGTGCTGACATTTCTCGCTGATGCCCCGGCCCTTCTTCTACGTTACTGCATGCTCTATAAGGAAACTTGCTTTGGTATATGTTTTGCGATCACAGGGTGTCAAGAGAGAATTTCGTATGAAATGTTAATAAAAGATTCGAATGCACGAATACTTTTATTTTTCAATCGGCGACGCAACGTCCCCTGCGTTACTGTGGTTACTGTGATTCCTCCTATTTCAATGTGCCTATTATTATCCGTTTTGGTCTGTGGGTTTTTTTTTCCCTCCATCGCATGTCTGTAATATGTATGTAGAGTGCGTGAAAAAAAAATGTGGAAAATAGAAGAAGTTAAAATTCTCAGCCAATATTTCGTTAAATTTGAAATTAGGTATTTAACTTATCCCACGAACCCTTTCCCTTTTGGCTCTAAGGTTTTCCTCTGCTTCAAAGTTTACCAATCTTCAAACTGTTCGGCCAAGAGCATAAAACCAGCTTTTGAAAACGGTAGCTCTCATCTCGGTGATTCAAAGCTGATCATCTCATCTTCTTCGAGAACCTTTTTTTTTTTTTTGTACATAGCACATTTCAGGGCAACGGATTTCTACATTTGTTCAACCACCAGATAGCCTTTTTCGAAACAGTTGTTGTTATAACTGATCATTGATTATTCGAATGCGTTTTTCAGGCTTCCTTGAAGGTCTCCTTTTGACGCTTTCACTTTCTTTGCATTTGAATAGCGTCCAAGCTTGGTCTCCAACCAACGGATACGCTCCTGGTACTGTGGAGTGTGACGAAGATATCAATTTGGTAAGAGTTGCAGATGCAATTTCTGATGATGAAGCTGATTGGTTGAAAAATAGAAACGAGTACACTGTACCAGCATTGAAGGATTTCCTACAACGTGGGTTCGATGGATTTACGAACGACACCTCCATCATCGACAAACTTTTAGGGGACGCGGACTCAGCTCCTAAGGTTGCTATCGCTTGTTCCGGTGGTGGCTACAGAGCTATGCTCAGCGGTGCGGGTATGCTATCAGCCATGGATAACAGGACTGACGGTGCGAATGACCACGGTTTAGGAGGTTTGTTACAAAGTGCTACATATTTAGCAGGTTTATCCGGAGGAAACTGGCTAGTCGGAACTTTGGCCTACAATAACTGGACTTCTGTTCAAGAAATTGTCAATAACATGACTGATGATAACAGTATCTGGGACATTAGCAACTCTATCGTCAATCCAGGCGGAATCAACATTTTTTCAAGTATTTCTCGGTGGGATGATATATCAGATGCCGTGGAAGCGAAGAAAGACGCCGGCTTCAACACCTCCATTACTGATGTGTGGAGTAGAGCCTTATCTTACAACTTTTTCCCTTCGCTCGATGAAGGCGGTGCGGGCTACACTTGGAATACTTTAACTGAAGCCGATGTTTTCAAGAATGGAGAAATGCCATTCCCTATCTCTGTGGCTGTTGGTAGATATCCTGGTAGCACAGTTGTTAACCTAAATGCCACCGTTTTCGAATTCAATCCTTTCGAAATGGGATCTTGGGATTATACTTTGCACACCTTCAGTGATATCAAATATGCTGGTACAAATGTAACGAATGGTACACCAAACGAATCAGGTAAATGTGTCGCAGGGTTTGATAATACTGGATTTGTTATGGGTACATCCTCTTCTTTGTTCAACCAATTTTTATTACAACTAAACACTACAGATTTACCATCATTCTTGTACAATTTGCTTCAAGGATTTTTGACAGACGTTTCTAACGATTCTGACGATATTTCAGTCTGGGCACCAAATCCATTTTATGATACCACCAATATTCCATCCAACTACTCTCAATCAATTGCTACTGATGACACCTTGTACTTGGTTGATGGTGGTGAAGATGGGCAGAACATTCCTTTGACTCCTCTATTGCAAACCGAGCGTGAAATAGACGTTATATTTGCCTTAGATAACAGTGCGGATACATCTGATTACTGGCCTGATGGATTTTCCTTAACGCAAACTTATGCTCGTCAATTTGGTTTACAAGGAAAAGGTATCGCCTTCCCTTATGTTCCCGATGTGAACACTTTCATAAACTATGGACTAAACACTAAGCCAACTTTCTTCGGCTGTGATGCAAAGAACCTTACCGAATTGGAAGCAGTCCCACCTTTGATCGTGTATATGCCAAACAATAGAGAATCTTTCAACAGTAACACTTCCACATTCAAAATGTCTTACACTACCTCCGAGCGTCTAAACATGATAAAAAATGGATTTGAAGCTGTCACTATGAACAACCTAACTACAGATGAAAACTTCATGGGATGTGTCTCATGTGCTATCTTGAGACGTAAACAAGAATCGCTCAACTACACTCTACCCTCAGAGTGTGACACTTGTTTTGAACAATATTGTTGGAATGGAACTACAGATGCATCAACACCCGTCTCAAGTACCACTTCTTCAAGCTCTTCAAGTAGTTCTACAGCTTCTGGTTCTGCTAGTAAGAAAAATGATGCTGGAGCCCTGGTTCCAAGAAGTTCTTTGTCTTTACTGCTAGGCGGTTTGGCAAGTATTTTCCTCTCTGCCTAATGTGCTTGACTTTTAAAGAATCAATTTGTACAACATGCAATTCGAATAAGGATATACCATAGTGAAGTACCGATTATTTCCCAACTGAAATGTGATATAAAATAATTTGGTGCACCACTAAAAAGTTTTTAACTGAAAATAAAACCTAAGTAGTAATTGAGGTAACAACTCTTTAACTGATTAACACCCAATTTCTTGAGTGGGTAGTTTTGAGTGAATCTTCTTTGAACTAAGGTACTTTATAACCCAAAGTTTAATTTTTGTCAATAAATATTAAACTTGCATATTCATGTCGCGGAAAAATGAAATGGTTTTACTATAAATACATATACACACTTACAGCAAATTTGGCCGCATCCCTTAGTTGTTCGAGCTTCGAATTCATCCTAGTCCCTGATCCTAGCATATCCTTTGGTGACGATGTTGTTGACCCCAACTCGCCTATTTTCGAGGGCCAACAGAAGGTCTCTCATAACTATACCAGGTTCTTCTCTGGCCTCTCTATACTTGATACCCATCTCACCTCTAGCAGCAACAGCAGAAGACACGTTTCCTTGGTTTTTAAGATCCGTTGAACTGGACTTTGAACCTGCTGTTAACCAGCTATATTTCTTTTTGTTACCACCTGCAATCATTAAGTTAGCTGTGGCATTTGAGGCACGATATTGAGTCTCCTCAGTATCAAGTCTAGTATTTGTTATTTGCTTCTCCAACCCAAGTGCTATTCTCCTTTTCACTCTTCTTTCTTCTTGACTCTTTTGACGTAACGCCAAATCCCTTAGAGAGCGACTCACTTCACTTCTTCTTCCTGTATTAAGTTTAACACCCTTCCGCCTATGCACCGAGAGTATCAAAGAATTAGTAATTATATCTCTCATGTAGAGCTCACATGCAGTAGACATTAGTCCGAGTATATCTGCGTTCTTATTGAAGTCTTGGTGGAAGTTCTGTTCTGATGCAATTCTTTTCATAAAATCCGAGACATTCTTTGGGTGTAGAAATGGTGGATGAGCAGGAACTAGATTATTAGTTTCGTTACCGGTAGCTTTGGTTCTAGCAACGGTACTACTCAAAAGAGCTTCTTCCTCTCTTATATCCACACCAGCAGATAACAAAGCATCACTAAGCTTGTCTGGGTCACTTTGCTGTGGTTTACCTACTGTACCGGCTGCAGCACCAGCAGCAGCTCCGTTATTTTTTTTCTGTTCAGCTTTTTGAGACTGCTTACTTGTCGTGCTTGTAGCCTTCGAGTCTGTTGCCGATATATTTTGCGGCGATGCTAGATTAGTAGTTGGCGAAGATGCCTTTGGTAATGCCAGTGATTGTTCTGTGACCATGGTGTCGAAGGGCGTAGGTAGGTCATCACCAAAATCTGAGCCACTAGGTTCTACCCCGTTCTCTACTTTACCAAATTCAAATGATTTGGATCGTTTATTAGAAGACAAATCCTCAGTTTCTGAGTTCTTCCGCTTAGGCGATTTAGCCATAATGTTGATTTCACTTATATATCTTCGAATCAACTAAACAGTAGAGTAAGTAAGCAATCTTCGGCGAAAATGTAGAAACAATGTGTCGTGTGGATAGCGCAAACTTAAGTTAGAGGCCTGCTGCGTCAGTTTGAGCTCCTGTTGCAGGCGTCCTAAAAATGTATCTGAAAAAGAGTACACTTCCTTTTTCAAAAAGTTCTTTGAGAATTTATTAGCGCTATGACACTTAAAATGAGAGTTTCGCGGCAGTGGTATGTAACGCTCCGAACGACTCCCCTGAAAAAGGTCTTTTTGGAACAACCTTCGTGTATCAAGTGTAAGCGTAATTTCCTCTTCTTCTGTCCTTCGCATGTTATTGCTTGTTCACTTTAATTTTTAACGTAACTTAAAGATCATCATATCCGGGTAACGAATGATATTTCTTTTCCTCAAAAAATTTGTCAAAATTCATCTCATCTCATCTCATCGCATCCCATAGCTTCGAGTATACAACAGTTGTTTGAGGTCACAGCTTGGTGTAACTACTACAAGCAGTACTATATCTGCAGGTACCTATTGAGAATAAAAGTGCTCATTTTATTGTCCGAGACAGTCTTCAACCGTTTTGTTCCTGAAGAGAGGTTCAGTGCTATATTATTAGTTAGAGAAGAAACTCCCCAGGCAAGAGATTAAACATGTCATCATCATCCAGATACGTAACCTTTGAAGGCATACGTAACTTTCGTTTGAGAGTAATAATGGCCACACTATCAGGTAAGGCTATAAAGATAGAAAAGATACGTTCTGAGGATTTGAATCCGGGGTTGAAAGATTACGAAGTGTCATTTCTAAGGTTGATCGAAGCTGTTACAAATGGTAGTTCCATCGAAATATCATACACCGGTACTACAGTAATTTTCAGACCGGGAATTATAACAGGTGGATCGTACACACACCAATGTCCGAACAGTAAGCCTGCTGGTTACTTCGTCGAACCTATGTTATATCTAGCTCCATTTTCAAAGAAGAAGTTTTCAATCCTGTTCCGTGGTATAACCTCTTCTCATTACGATGCTGGAATCGACGGGATTAAATGGGGATTGATGCCACTGATGGAGAAGTTTGGTGTTAGAGAATGTGCATTGCATACACTTAAAAGAGGCTCACCGCCTTTAGGCGGTGGTGAAGTTCACCTTGTTGTCGATTCCTTGATAGCACAACCTATCACAATGCATGCTTTGGACAGAACAACAATTTCAAGTATAAGAGGCGTTTCATATTCAACAAGAGTCAGTCCATCTCTTGTAAATAGAATGATTGATGGTGCCAAAAAGGTTTTACAATCTGTCGACTGTGAGGTTAACATTACTGCAGACGTATGGAGAGGTGAAAATTCAGGTAAAAGTCCAGGTTGGGGCCTGACCCTTGTGGCAGAAAGTAAGCAAGGCTGGAGAGTCTTCTCCGAGGCTATCGGAGATGCTGGAGATGTTCCAGAAGATATCGGTGCGACTGTTGGCTATCATTTGCTAGAAGAAATAAGTAAAAGTGGGGTCGTTGGAAGAAATCAGCTAGCACTTGCTACCATTTACATGGTAATCGGTAAAGAAGATATTGGAAGACTCAGAATAACGAAGTCTCAAATAGATGAAAGATTTGTGTGGCTCTTGAGAGATATCAAAAAGATTTTCGGTGTTGAAGTATTTCTTAAACCAGTAGATGACGAAACTACGGATCTAATCGCAACAATTAAAGGTATTGGGTTTACAAATACCAATAAGAAAATCGCATAGTCACTATTAACATTAATAATTTCGATCAAAGTTACGGATACTAGTTTATAAAATCCGTATGCATATGTTTACACAATTTTCTATTAAAATACTTTTAGCAGCTGCACACAACAATTTGACGCAACTCAAGCAGTTACAGCAGAGAATGTCGATTCTTTTTCATCTTCTTTGCAGTGGCATGTCCGCGAGCTTTTTGTGAATGGTCTCCCAGTTATCCACGTTGCGGTTGGTGTATCTCAAACTTATTTCGATCCATCTCTGGAAGCAGTCGGTGATCAGAAACTGAGATTCTTGAAAAATGGTAAATTCCTCTAAGATACACTCCCTGATTAGCCAACTACGGTTCATTTGTTCAAGAATACTCCTTTTGTCTCTTGAAATGCTCTGTTTCACACGGTCATACTCTGTTCCTTTTACATCAGGATTACTTTCTAAAGTGTTTAATCTCTCTTGATTGATTTCAACCCTCCTTTGCAATTGAGGAATATTATTTCCTGCCATCATCTTATATCTTTCAAATAATCCCTTAAACGCTATTAAAATATCGATGAATGCCTTAAATCTGATAGAGAGACTGTTATCAACCTCATTATATTCACCTTCTATAACACTTGCACACGCGTCTAAATGTTCCACTATCAATCCAGCACCTTCATTGATCTGAGACACAGTAGATGTAGACTGTGGATACAAGGCGTTCGTCGCTTGTGGAATTGTACCGATAATGCTTCCTAGTAAGTTCCTTTCATGAGCTATTTGCTTCATTCGTTTCTCATTTCTTTCGATTAATACAGTTACTTTCACCCATGTGTCCAACGCATCATCAATTTTTTCATTCGCAGTATTCCATTGGTCAGAGAACTCTTTTCTCCATAGCTTCATAAATGTAGATGAGATTCGTTTATCTGCGAACTCGTCGGTTGTGTCATAATGTCCTTGTTTTCTCCAGCTCGATAGGTCCGTAGGAACGGTCAAGAAAGTAAGAACTAAGTCATCATTCTTCAAAGAAGGATGCTTCATTACCAAGTTGATAAACCGACTTAAGCCCTTCCTTCTTTTCGCTAAAAATAACGGATCTGCATTTTGAGAACCGATTCTCTTTGGTGGCAATTCTGGTACCATTCTAAAGGGGTACCTTTTTAGAAGGACATCCTGTAACCAATCAAAATCAGAGTACCTTCTTACCACTGTTCTATCATCAGAGGGGTCTGTATTTGGCAAAGGAGTTAAGTGCTTGACTAGATAGTTAGTATGCTTGAAGACCAAACCTTCTCTTTCAGGAATTTCTTCTACACTAACTATATCCTCAGCCATCAGATAATAAGTCTTTCTAACTGCTTCCACCCAATTCTTATAATCGTCATTGGCAGCGTACTGTGGTGTGTCAGTAGCCTGAAAATGCCTCATGTCTTGAACGCCTGTGTTTGAAATGCTACCCCCGACGCCTGGGCGATCCCACATACTATCACTTTGATACTGATTCGTGGTGGAAATCTTGCCATTATCATTGCCGTGACCAAAGATATTAACCCCAATATAGTCATCGTTAACACGTTTATTGGCTTCTTGTTGCAAAGAATCAGTTGTATAAGATTTAAGAACATTCGGAGGCGAAGTGATAGGTTCCCATATCGAAGCGTTCAAATCGCTTACGTTTTCCTGTGAAGCAGTCCTCCAAGGATCAGCCTCTAAATCCATCGTTCAAAAATATGCAATGTGAATTAATATTCAGTCAATAATATTAGGCCTGTTGTATAGTGTACCTAGAGCAATCAGCACTCGGTATCTTAATAAGTTGATACACGCCTTCTGCCCTCTCGTACCACACTGTGTTCTTTGTGAGCTACCCCTAATCGTTTTCTCTGTTCTGTACGGTCTGAAATCAAGGTTGTTACTAAATCATTTTCATCGTTATTAAAATTCGTCTACCTGAAAAGGTGACTAGAGGTAAGGTTAGATAAGGTAAATACAATGCGTCATTTGAAGGTAGGGTTGAGCGGAGTTCGAGTTTTGTAAAGACCGAGCTACCCTACATGTTAATCATCTAAAGAAATGTTGCTATTGAGTCGCAGTTCATCGACTATCGGCGTATTTTCTGTGGAGATAGGCCGGGTTGATGAGGATGAGTTTGTAACGCTGGGCTCTTTAATGTCACTGGGAGTATTCGGTTGATGAGGTCCGTTTTCTGGATCTTCAACTTCTGGATCTTCAGCTTCAGAATCTGCAGTGGAAAAATCCAAGTCAATCCAACTCGGCCATGCTGCTTCCTTCCTGATCAAATTCCTGAATAAATCTACAAGAAATTCTTCAAGCTTGCCCACGCTTCTTAGCACCGATCCTTCTCCTTGGTCCTGCTGACCCAGTTCTGTATGAATCTTGATGTTTCTTATCAACGAAATCCTCTCAAGGGCTCGTTTCCCCATGAAATTCGGTCCACTGGGGTCCACTTGTAGTTTATTATCCTCTAGCAATGGATCACTAACATCACATAAAAAGCTAATGAATAGTTGTTTCTTCAAGTAAGCAAAGAGGCATAAACAGTGCATGCCTATATCACTTATTCGTAATTTAACAGGTAAGATCATGAATTGTGGACTTGGGTAATTCAGTACAAGATCAGCTGATAGTTCAATACTCATATCGCCTTTATAATCGAGCTCCACTAATAATTGTACATCGGTGTTCTTATCCTTCGCGTCTTCCCCTGAAATGTCACCTTCTTCCAAAAGATAGGAATAAAAATCGTCTAGTGGATCGTCCATTTGTTTCAATACCACGCTAGGAGGCATCGTCCCCAAATCGAAGTTGGTTACTTTAAGGTTATTCACATAACTTGGCAGTTCAAACTCTTGTAATCTAGAGTTTAAGAAATCCTTAACACCTTGGTTGACACTTAAGTCACAATGGATATTATCCCAATCTATATCTACAGACATGTGTCGATACGAGTATATCCTGTGATCAGCGAATTTGTGCCTCTTGTTGTTTACAATTTGCTAAACGCTTACGGATCATATCAATTCCTAACCCAAATCTTTAATTTTGTTATGTTCATTAATTCTATACCTTGAGATAAAAGTCACAATGAAACAAGTGAAAGGATTGCTACAAAACCAAACGAAGAGTGAGTACTTGTGGAATTGCATGTCTGCATTCGTCAAGTAAGTAGAGCACTTGTTTCAATTGGCATGCTGCTTTCTTTTACGAAGGCTTTGCCCAAACCGCATGCTTTCGCTTGTCAAACACGAACCTTCATCAATTTGACCGGCACGGCATCGCCAAAAGATGTACAACATTACGTGTTAAAGAAAAGAATCCGTGGCACTCCTCAGGAAGTGTATGAGGTTGTTTCTGAGGTATCCAAATACAGCGAATTCATTCCGTACTGCACTGAATCATTCGTAAATTTTCGTGATGAAAACAACAAACCACGGGAAGCAGGATTAAGAGTTGGGTTTCAACAGTATGATGAAAAGTTTGTTTGCAAAGTCGAGTGCAAGGAGTTGTCAGACTTAGTGAAAACTGTCTCTGCAGACACTTTAAGCCATAATTTGTTCCATGTTCTCAATTCTAAATGGATTATTACAGCTCATCCTGGCCGTCCCGACTGTACAGAGGTTGAGTTATTGCTGAATTTTCATTTCAAGTCAAGACTATACGCAAGCGTTGCTTCGCTATTCGCAAGAAGTGTCACGGAGCTTATACTGAAGGCATTTGATAGAAGAGTTTACCACATGAAGAAGAATGGCTACATAGCAAGCAAAAGCATCAAATGATATAGAGTTAGTGCTTAGAATATGTAATGGTAAAAAAAATAATAATGAATCTTAATACTGTTGAATGTTTAAAGTACACTATAGCGAGTGACGCAACTGTCGTGTACAGATTCGGAGACTGTGTCACTGCACTTGTGAACTTGTTTTGAAGTTTTTGGTCCCTGTGTTGAAAAAAAAGGGCGTAGCAGGGGCCCTCTCCAATAAGAATTTGAATTGAATAAAGTTGTAGAGAAATATCCATACAGCACGCGTTCTGAAATATGGAATGAAGTAGAAAGCGAATAGTACATCCGGAGGTGTTCGTAACAAGACTCGCAGTTTAGTCCCTCCTAATTTTTTGATTTTTTTAAATATCAGCGTTTTCGGTCAATTGGCTCATTTTGAACCACTCTTCTTGCCAAATTTTAACGACCACCATAGGGCCACCGTACCAGCAAAACCGTATAAAAACGTCTTATCTCTAGAGCTTAACTCCTCGTCGTGCTGTTGTTTCTGTTTCTGTTTCTGTTTCTGCTCAGCTGAATCATTTAGCAGTTCTTCTTCCGGGTTGACCACATTGATTTGATCACTGACAGAGGGAGTTTGAATAACGTTGTCCGCATCCGGCGTGGCTACTGTTCCAACTGTCTCTGCAAGTGGTTTGCTGTCAGCAGACTGCAGCTTCTTTTCATACTCTTTTTCGATCTTGGTCTTTGGTTCGGCGGCCGCATCGTTCACAATCGATGGTATTTTCACTATGTAATCTGCCTTTCTACTCTCCGCTTCTGTTTCCAGTTTATTCACGTTCGGAATCTTCATGGCGTCAATGTGAGAGGAGTCATTCTTTGCCTTTTTGGTAGCAGACGTATGTAAGTTCTTCGAGCCGCTTCCCTCGGACAACAGTATTCTGTCCACAAGCTCCGGCTTCCTGCCGCTGACTTTCAACCCACGGGTACGGCACTCCTTCTTCAAGTTATTCAAACTCATCCTTGTGAATAAAGCATGAGAATCCGTCGAAAGAATTGGACTGTGCTCATTCTTCTTCGTGTTATGCACTTGCCTGAATTGGTAAGGTAAAGGTGGAACTGAAACCTTGATGAAAGGGTTCGAAGCCTCTGCTATCAATCTCAGCGATGGTAGAGATCTAGCCTTCCGTAATGACATGATTGTTTTATACTATTGTGCGTTCTGTTAAGGTTTTTTCGTTATTGCTATAAATTGAGAATAATACCACTGCAGTTATTTTTTCAGTAAGTCTTGTTCGAATGTCTTTTCAACCAGCTTTTCAATCCCAGAAGCTTATAAAAACGTCCCTTTTTTTTGCTTTTGCTTCTCCAGATCTAGTTTCTGCGGATCAAATCCGTAGGTTCTTATATTTACAAAAACTTACCTTCCATTTTCACCTTTGGTAACAAACCATGTTTAAGTGTTGAAAAGAAAAAAATAAAAAAAAGTTGGACTAGTCAAATAGTGAATTGGTTTATTTACATTTGGAAGGTTTTAGGAAATGTAATGACGACAGGGGAGAACAAGGAGGACTGTTTCAGCAGCGTGCCATCCTCGTTGCTTCCACTTGTGTCTCCGTGAAATGGCGTATTTTTAGGGGAGCAAGGTATTTGTTTGTAAGCGAGAGGGCACTGCGAGACGAAACCTTTATTAGTTTGTTCTTTTTTTTATCTTGATAGAGATTCTTTACTTTAGTGTGGTGTAGAGAACGTACATAAATATATTTACATGTGTTGGCTTTGTATCAATGTGCATCTTTCTCTTTGAATCGTGAGGGGAATTTTTGCGGGTCGAGGGTTTAAAGATCAGTATTGGCGAGCAGCTTCTTGGCAGGCCTTCAACTGTTGCAAGTAGTATTCACATGTTTGCATGTTACCACTGTTGTCTTCTAAACAACGGGTGAAGTTTCTGGCGTCTACATCACAATGAGAGGCTTGTTGGTTCTGGAAAGTGTCAGCCTGTAGTGGAGCAGCAACCTGTTGCTGCTGTTGTTCGGCTGGAGCTGAAGAAGAGCCAGAGAATAAACCGGTCATACCAGCGCCGATGGTGTGGCCAACAGCAGAACCGACGGCAACACCGGCAGCGGTAGAGGCCATCTGGGCGAACAAACCCGGCTGTTGTGGTTGAGCTGCGCGTGGTGGACGGGAGTATGCGCCAGGGGCCTGGTGCTGAGCTGGAGCTGGAGCAGCTACGCTGGATGCAGAGCGAGTTTGCTGTCTTGGAGCAGATCTAACGGAACCTCTGGAACGAGCCATTTTTTTTCTAATTATCTATACTGATCGATGACGGGGCAAGCTTTTTCTTGAAACTGACAACGGGGATTCCAACTGGGATTAGTGTCAGATATATTATCGATTCGTGCTTGGCTTCTTCCGTTGAAACAGTTGCCACTTCACATTTTTAACCAAATCTAATACGTTCTTTTGTCTCAGAGATGACTTTCTTTATATACTTACGGAGAACATCACTTGACACGACTTCTGCAACCTCATCGGCGGCGTGCCGGCTCCGCGAGGCCGCGCCAAAGGGCTGACTTTTGTAGCTTTTCCGTGTTTACGGAGTTACCGGGTAAGTGGCTGGAAAGCATGTTCCCCCCCCAAAACGAACTGGAAAGAACACAATGGAACGGTGGGAAAGCTCAGGCCAGTTCAGTTTAGGCCAGTGTGTGTGTGTTTGTGTGCCCTTCGACACGTGATCTAACAGATTAGCGGTGTAAAGGTCAGAGTATATATGTGATTTCTTGTATAAGTAGGGAAATAGTAACATTTGTAAGTGCGCTTGTTACAGGTCAGAACTTCCAGTTCTCATCGGCAGACTCGATGGCCCATTTGAATTTGTCTCTTAGGGTCTTGGTGAAAACTTTTTCGATTGGGACGTCGAACTTCTTGCAAAAGGCGACTGATAGTCTGGGATCGATATAGTTGATCTTTGAAGTACCTAGAGCCACAGTGGAGTTGTCCTCCTTGTCCTTCAACTGCACAGCACTGTTTGTGATTCGTTTTTCCAGTTTTTCTATCTGTAGTTTGAGCTTATCGACGTCTTGCAACGATTCTCGTAACTCAACCTTTCCAGTTTTCGATTCCCTTTCGTAAAGTTTTTCCAGATCATCGACTTTCCCAAGCCATTCCAAAAGTTGGGAGTCTGGAATCGGGTCCTCTTTATCGAATTTGCGTTTATCGTTTTCCCGTTCGAATTTACGTTTATACTTTTCACGTTCTCGTTCGATGATTCGTTTGTGAATAGTTAGTTCTTCCTCTTTGGATAGGTCATCGATTTCTTTGAAGTACTTGGGGTTTTTCTTCTGTTGGCTTTTGTCTAGTTGTAGAATAGCTCTCTTGTACCTTACCTTCTGCCATTCCAACTCTTCTATGCGTTCCGAAGCTTTCTGCACAGAAGTCGCATGCCCTTTAGTAACTGTACGCTGGTGATTACACAAGATGGCGACGGTTCTGTTGGCAGCGTTGTACTTTAAGATCTTTTCAGCCACTGTACCTTGGTTGGGGATCAAGTCTAATTGGTCTTGCATGGTTTTCGATGCGTTGTAGGTACGGAAAACTTTGGCAGTTAACCCAGGCATATAGTTTTGCAAATGTTTGTTCAAGATGGATGGGTCTAGTCTGTCAAAGAGCTGATGGCCAGGGCCACTTGGTGGCCTTTTGAAAATCTTGAGATTCTTGAAAACTTGCGTGTCCACTTCAACCTCCTGGTAAAATCTGATAGAATCTTTACCAAGGAAATCGAAAACTACGGTGTTTGGGGGTCTTAGAGTAACGTGCTCATAGCGCAGAGAGCAACAACCCACTGTATCTGCTTCATCGTCTGATTTTTCACCGCCCGCTCTTAACGCAAACACGTCGATCAAATAAGTGGCTACTGCCATCTGTCTGTCCAGCGTCTTGGGGCTCTTCATCTTGCTTTTGTAATCGGTACGAACTTTATCGATGTGATCCTTCAACATTCTTGCCTTTTCGAACTTCCTAAAGTCACTCATACCTTTCAATGTCGAGTTTGCTGCAAAGCGGACATATTTGAAAGAATTGGAGATGTTTTCTCGCCACATCGAAAGCCACTGTACAGTGTCATCGTGCCTTATTTCGCCCCATTTGTGACCCTTTGGTGGCTCAGGGATCGATGCCTCTTTGTCTAGATTGAGCACAACGTCTTCCGGATAGACACGCCTCTTCAACTTACCATTCTTTGGATGAGCACCGCGACCTCTGAAAAGACCAGGTGGTTCGATACGGAAGTTACCAACTTGTTCCAATCTGCCATCAATCTCACAGAACTTATAAGGCTTTTCAAACTCTTCCTTTTCTAACCTCAGCTGCTTTTTTTCTTGCGGACTTAGTTGTTTCTTCTGTTCCTTTTGCACCTGAAAGTATTCGAAGATCTTGGTGAAATCTAGCTTATCGAAAGCTTTGATTTCCACTCCGTTGCGTGTTCCGCCGTTTTCCTTCAATACTGCCAGGAAGTCGCGCAGGAAGTTTTTCTGGAACGTTGGGATCTTGACATGGTCAGATTCAAGCATAGCGGCGAAGAAGCCGGCAACTTCTTCAGCTTGTGGAGGTAAATCTACAGGCTTCCCATCATAATACAGTTTCACGTGTGCTGGCAAAGGCTCATAAGCTGGCGGGAAAATGACACCATTGTGTTTCAGGGTCTTCCATTTTATCGTATCGTCCTCATTGTCCTGGTTTTCCCACCATTTGAAGTCTTCAGAAGGTTCTCTGAAGTCTACCGAAGATGCCCATGAAGGCGATTTGACGACTGCAGACTGGGATGCAATTTTTGCCAGCATCGTGTCCTCATCTTCGTCATCATACTTGGCTTCTTCTTTCTTGATTTTTCTCACTTTGGGCGTCTTTTCCTTTTTGACCTTTTTACGGCCATTCGGTTCACTGGTATTAGTACCTTTTTCATCACCATTATTATGAATCTCTTTCAGCACTTTTTCCCCATCTTCAGTCTTGGGCTTTTTCCCCTTCTTCTCCCTCTTTTGCTTCTTTCTTGCCGCATGTATGATATCCTCATCTTCATCGCTGTCAGAATTCCCATTTGGTAGATCATTCTTGACACGCTTTGAGTTTTTTTTACTATGCTTGGCATCTTTATAAACTCTTTTCAACATAACACCCTCATCTTCTGATGAGGAATCGTCCTTGAGAGTAATGCTCATGGCGTAATTTAGTATGCCTATTCTCTCTGTTAACGTCGTATGAGAACTTTCAAAGACTTGAAATACACTTCACAATGGTATATTTACCGAACAAAACGGTGTGTTGCTGCAAAATAAAATCAATTCGTGATGCGAATAAGAAACAGAGGCCAGTAACCCTATTCAAAGCGGAGTTTCGCTCTTACAGCTCTGATTTAATACCCGGTGAGCAATAAAAAATAAAAATTAGAGCGATGCTCAATTGATCTGCAGTATGTTCGTCCTACTGGTGCCCGCCTTGAATCAACCTCAAACCAACTGGGTGAACCAAGAGCGCTCTCTATCAAACAAGGTATAAATACCAGAGTAGTATGCCCTTATGGGATCTTTGCTATTGCTGCTTTCCAGAGATCTTCTCTCAGTACTGATAATGCGATGCCTTCTTGATTTCTTGAGGAAAAACCAACAGAACATAATATCCAGACAAGCTTCAAACAGCGAAAGCAGAAACAGAACACTTGAAACTAAATCAAGTAATGAAAATCGACAAACTGTTGTGCACATTCTGTACCTGACTGGCGCTGACCTGCCCACCGATCACGTTTTTCATTAGCCTCAAAAAAAAAAAAAAAAGAAGTCACGTGATGAGAGCATATCTGGGTAATACTTGATTTGAAAATTGACCAATTTTTTTTTTTCACAAACCCTCGACTTGAAGAGGAAATATACCTAAAAAGGAAATAAGGGTTTGGGTCTATTACCGGGTTCGGCTGTTTGTTATTGTTTACATGTTCAAGTTTCTTTATGCAGATTTGGGTAATGTCGAAAAATTCAATGATGTAAACACTGCTTTTTTGTGTTTTCAAAGTTGACAAAACTAGTAATTTGCCGGTAAAGAAACATTTGAAATCACAGTAACACGCCAGCAGCTCCTTGCTAACTCAATTACAATCGAGCAGGCTTCTATACTGCTGTAGGCTTCAATCTCAGGTCCAAAATCTTAGGTTTGGTATAATATACTTGTAAATTGGAGGTAACAAAAAGTTAGCATCAAATAATATACCATACAGTCTTTTGCTTCGAACCTTTGTTGAGGAACATTCGATACAAAGAAGTAAAGCGACTTACCGACTAACTGCTACCGTGTTACCTTTGAAGCATTCAAAGCTTACAACAGGGCAATCCTTTTTCTCACGAAAGCGTTTGTTTCAATTGCACTTGCTGCTGCTTTCGCTGCGATATTCATAGTTTAGTTTCGAGTTTTGATCCATTAGTTGATTGGAACAACTAACTTTACAATTTTTTTGAGATTAGAGGTAAAGGCAGAAACTTTCGTCGATTGCAAACCCCATTGAGCAGCTTTTCCTCTCATTGCAAGCATCCCAGTCCATTGCCGTATATTGCTTTGTCGTCACATCCAATATCAGAGGACCACTGTTTCTGACGTTTTAGATTCATTTTTTCGAGCTAGTAATAACCACAAAACCGTTAATTACGCAGCATTTATTGACAAGGGAAAGAAAATTCCTGTCAACGAAAAGAAGTTCATATACAAGCGGACGTAAAATCTGACGCTTACAGACACAGGAAGAATCATAACTCAAGACGTTCACCTTCGTTTGTTGACTTTCCAAAAAACTTGTGAGTAAGACTCATTTCCTGCTGTAAAAAAGTTTAACATCTCATTCGAACACTTAAAGAGTGTTCTTAAGTATCATGTCTGCTCCTCCGCTTCAAGTTATCAACGACAAGCAATTAAATGCCAGATCGAATAACATTCATACACCAATTAAAACTAAAAGGGCTGTTGCCGAACTGCATCATGTAGATAGACTTACTACAACTGGTAAACCAACCAGCAATAATAATCATAATACCAACCGTCAACAACCGCCTCAGAAGAAGAAAAAGGAAAAACTTTCCTCCTTATGCAAGACCCCTCCGTCTTTGATCAAGACAAGGGGAAGAGACTACCATAGAGGTCACTTTTTGGGAGAAGGAGGATTTGCTCGTTGCTTTCAAATGAAGGATGACAAGGGTAAAGTTTTCGCTGCCAAAACAGTTGCTAAACTGTCAATTAAATCCGAAAAGACAAGGAGGAAGCTACTCTCTGAAATTCAAATTCATAAATCAATGAAACACCCCAATATCGTTCAATTCACTGATTGTTTTGAAGATGATACAAACGTTTACATTCTACTAGAGATTTGCCCGAATGGATCTGTCATGGAATTATTGAGACAGCGGAAGCACTTAACGGAACCAGAAGTTAGATTTAGTATGATACAAATTATCGGTGCTATAAGATACATGCACAGTAGAAGAGTTATCCATAGAGACTTGAAACTTGGGAATATTTTCTTCGATAAAGATTACAACTTAAAAATTGGTGACTTTGGTCTTGCTGCTGTCTTGGCCAACGATAAAGAGCGTAAATATACAATTTGTGGCACACCAAATTACATTGCCCCAGAAGTACTTACTGGTAAGCACACAGGCCATTCTTATGAGGTTGATATTTGGTCAATTGGTGTCATGTTGTACGCCTTACTCTTCGGAAAGCCCCCATTTCAAGCTAAAGAGGTTGAAACGATTTACGAAAGAATCAAATGCAGAGATTTCATCTTTCCTGCGGACAAGCCTGTGTCATCGGATGCCAAAAACTTGATTTCTCATTTATTACAGCTTAATCCTGCTGCTAGACCTTCATTGTACGAAATAACGGACAACGTATGGTTTAGAAACACTTTCCCTGATAAACTTCCATCTACAATTACCAAAGAAATTCCAAATTTCGACGATTTAAGTTTCAGCGAGTCATTGATCAATTTGAAACAGTGCATGTTAAATTCAGGGTTACTAAAAAGCTCGCAGCCACAATCCTACGATGGTGCCAAGAATCCAATTGAATTGGTTAGGGCAGAGTTAGAAGAAGAGAGAAATAGAGCTGTCTTACCTCAATCTTTGTCACCAGGCGGGACTAAAAACAAGTACAAAGAAGTCATTGATCTTGATGGCCACAGAAAGTTTAACGAAATGGCTCATAAGAATCGACTGAAAAAGGCTGGTGAGAATCTATTTTTCAAACCGGAGTTAGTCGCTACTTCGACTAATATGATAAAGTCAGAAATGTCTCTGAAAATTCTTGCAAGTGAATGTCATATGACACTTCGAGGTATAAAAAGTGCCGAGATAGACAAACGGCAGTCCAATTATCCTTCTTCAAACTCATCGGTACAGGACCCAATTGTGGTCACAAAATGGGTAGATTATTCAAACAAACACGGGTTTGCTTACCAATTGTCAACTGATGACATTGGTGTGCTATTCAACAACGGAACGACTGTTTTAAAACTCGCGGATGCCGAAGAATTCTGGTATATCAATTATGATACAAAAGAAGGATGGGTTGCAAGCCATTATAAATTAGAGTCGAAACCTATCGAACTAGCAAGACATCTTGAAGTGGTTGACTTTTTCTCAAATTATATGAACTCCAATTTGAGTAGGATTTCTACGCTGGTTCGTGAAACTTATCATAAAGACGATGTTTTCTTGAGAAGATATACCCGTTACAAACAATTTGTTATGTTTGAATTAAGTGATGGTACATTCCAATTCAATTTTAAAGATCACAACAAATTTGCATTATCACACGGAGGTAAATTTTTAACTTTCATTTCCCCTGATCGGAAGACTATAACGTCACTGCTTTCAAACGTTTTGATTGAAGGATATGTTCAAGGATTTCCATCGATCGACATATTCGAAAAATTAGAACTAATGAAAGAAGGCCTTAGAGATAAAGCAAGTGTTTTAACAATACACTAGAATTCCAACATCTTGCGTGCTGCCCCTGTTCCTCGTTGTGTGTGACACAACTCTGTCTATAGTCTCCCTCTGGCACTACATCCTATTTGTACCAAATTTCTCATCTGATTTACACCAAGTGATACCAAAATTAAACATATCATTCTCGCACGCAGGCTGCAATTAATTTCAACTGCCTTAACCACCAACTCCTTTACTTTGAACATAATGTTTCCACGTTTACTTCCCATTAATATAACATGAAACTAGAATAGATCGAGCCTGGGGCTGTAACAAAACTGTGTAATGTAACACCTTTAATAAATGAATCATTTTTTTGATCCTTAACTGCACGATGTAACATCGAGAAGTCAGGAATATAGTACATGGATGAGTACCGGTATGCTACAAATGCGTGTTGGTGATTACCGATCAACGTCTTTGAACCTTTACAAGCCGCTTTCTAACGAAAGAAAAGGCGGATTATCTTTTGTTATGATAATACATATGAAAGAATAGTATACAAAATAATCAGCCAGTGAAGGGGGGCGAGGGAAAGGTTTACAGGAGTAAGGATCAACGTAAGCACAACCCACAGAGACCTCACAGACACAAAATAATACGCAGAAGGGAAGAGAAAGAATCGAGAGGGACGTCCGGAGTGGGAACATATTTGCGATGGAATTTTAAGTACCTGACCGATCGGGTCAACCGTTACATAGCGTAGTCTTCTGTAGCCAACGTTTGCAAATTCCATTCCGTCTCAAAATTGGAATGCAGTTGGGCCAACTTATTGATAATGCTATTACAAGCGTTCTTCAACGCATCCTTTGGATCGTACCCTTCCACCGTTTGAATTCTCATTTTAAATCTGGCAAACAAAGGATGCTCTACCTTATATGCAGCGAAAAGAACCCCCTCATCTTCCAAAAGCTCCGCCCTTATTAAATTTCCAAGTGTGTGATCTTCCTTCTCGAACGTTACTATAATGGCACTCGAAGCCTTGGTATCTTGTTCCACCTTAAGCTTGGACTCACCTTCCGGTAGCAGAAAAAGTTCAAATCTATCTGGAGCGTTCATATTTCCGTCACTAGAAGTTTACCTGCCGATCAGCGTCGTTCCTCGCCGAAATTCTGATCAATGTGTGATAGTTGATCTCACTCTCGACAGCAATACAGCAATGATGTTCAAATTCAAAGTGTGTGTATACAACTACGCATTTCGCATTGGCATTTTTCAGTTCATTATGAATTTTTCATGTTGAGAAACGAACTTGGAAAACGGCTAAAGACGTAGTTGGTTACCCTCACACGAAAACCTTCGACCGAACGTTTCCAAAAACTCCTAAGAGACGGAAAAAAAAAAAAAAAAACAAAAAAAAAAAAGATTGGTTTAAGATTCCAAAAACATATAAATTGAAAATTAAACATTTGAACTCTAAGAACAACGAATCCAGAGTAAAATTGAGTACAATTGTATGTTTTATAAGGGGAAACAAACATAGGTATATTTGCGAGAATACTTTTTGGAGCCAGGATATTCGAGTGTCTTTCTCCAAGCCATAGGATCATATTTGAAGCCTAGTTGAGAGTGAAGCGGTACTTAAATTTTCTTCCAATTAATATTTTTTATTTTCGTTTCTGGTCCTTTTTTTATTGTTTTCTTTTCCAAGCGTTGGTATTTGGACTTGGTCAAGCAGTACATTAAATAAACCAGGAATTCGGCTTTGACAATCGTTGAAATTTACTCTGGAACAGTGTCGCAGTAATCAGCTGGAGTTTTACAAGCGTAAATATTATATCGATTCAGAAAACAGTGTGATTCAAAATGTCGACATCATGGAATCCATCGGAGGAGACGCAACCACCACAACAACAGCAGCAACAGCAGCACCAGCAGCAATCCACTGGAATGAGCAATGGTTCTAAAGGTTCTGGCGACAGTAATACGAATCTTCTACCTCAACTGGCACCTCCTGCGGTTAACATCCAGATCAAACAGGATCACGACCAACAGCACCAGCATCACGTGACATTACCATCCATCTCTTCCATCAGTGGCTCTAACCAACCGCTGCAAGCTCAGGTGCAGTTACAAGGACAGCCACCAGTCCAGCAGAATGTACATTCTCACTCACATTCGCATTCACACTCGCATTCGAATCCGCATCCACACCCACACATCCACGGACGTTTGCCCGGTGTGTCTACCCCGATCGATAGCGCAAATTTGCCAAACGGTGGATCTCCTCCAAATTCTGCTACTGGGAGTAATGGGCCTGTATCAACAAACGGTGGCGCATCTACTTCTGTTTCCTCGATTCATAACATAGTCCAGCAACCGGACTCCAATCAGCAGCAACTAGTAGCCCAAAGCCAAACTGCTGATATGGAAAACGTACTTGCTGCAGGGAATGACCAGCAGCATCAAGTTCAGGATTCATCGTACAGACCGTTGAATGTCAAAGATGCATTGTCGTATTTGGAACAAGTTAAATTCCAATTTAGCTCTAGACCGGATGTCTACAACCATTTCTTGGACATTATGAAAGATTTCAAATCACAGGCTATTGATACTCCGGGAGTAATTCAACGTGTCACTACTCTTTTCCAAGGGTTCCCCAATCTTATTCAGGGATTCAACACATTCCTTCCTCATGGTTACAAAATTGAATGTTCTACCAATCCAAATGACCCAATTAAAGTTACCACACCGTTCGGAACTACCGGTGAAGTATCTGCTGGACCACCTTCTGATCACCCTTTGGGAAACGTAGCTAGCCAAAATGGTGAACATCAAAAAATCGACACCCAACCGCAGGCTTCATCACCTCCAATTAGTAATATGGATCAAATTCAACACCATCAATTGCAAAATCAAGCAACTCAAATTGTACCACTCGTCGGGCAACCACAATCTCAAACATTGCAGCAGCCACAAGGTCAACAGCCACAGCAGCCACAGCCTCATCAATCTCAACAGCTGCAACCCCAAACTCAACAATTGGAAAATCAGTTCGTTAATCAGAACTTTGCTGTGGCTAATGGTGGAATGATGGGTATATTACCGGGACAACAGAAAACAGGGGAAGTGGAGTTTTCTCATGCCATTAGCTATGTCAACAAAATCAAAACTAGGTTTGCAGACCAACCAGACATTTACAAACAATTCTTAGAAATTTTGCAAACTTACCAAAGAGAACAGAAGCCAATTAATGAAGTATATGCACAAGTTACAATCCTTTTCCAAAACAATCCTGATCTCCTAGATGATTTTAAGAAGTTTTTACCGGACTCTTCAGTTTCACAACAACAACAACAACAACAGCAACAGCAACAACAGCAACAACAACAACAGCAACCACAGCAACAACCGCAGCAATTACAAGAGCAACATGATCAACAACAAGAGCAACAACAACAGCCATTACCACAAGAACAGAACCAGCAAGGTCTGCTACCGTCTCAGCCTTACATACATCAAAATCAACCTATTCAGACGCAAGGATTTTACGGTCAGCCTGGCATGCTAATGCAGCAGACAAATCTTCCTCCGCTAGGAAGCTTCTCTGCTTCAGGCCAGGCTTCACCAGCTGAAAACAGTCACATGTTGCCATCTATGCATCAACATATTGCAGGTGGGCAAGTAAAACCTCAACACATCGTCACACAAGGCCTGTCGAACCAGGACATTGCTGTCTCTGACATGAGGTCAACCATGAATGGAACCTACAATCAACTAGATTACATTCAGGGGGCCCCAGGTTATCCACAAGCTGTTGATGGGGTACAGTATATGGAAACTCCAATCGCCAGACCTGAAATTGATTTAGATCCAAGTCTTGTTCCTGTAGTACCCGAACCGATCCAACCACCAGAACACGCCATCGTGCTCGGGGATGAGGTAACATTCTTCGACAGAGTAAAAAGGTTTATTGGGAATAAGCAAGTGTATGCTGAATTTTTAAAAATTCTAAACTTGTATTCTCAAGATCTATTGACAACTTCTGAACTGGTTCTAAAGGTTGAGTTCTATTTACAAAGCTCCAAAGAACTTTTTGATTGGTTCAAGAGTTTTGTTGGATATGAAGAAAAGCCAAAGCATATCGAAAATGTTGTTCACGAGAAGCATAGATTGGATTTGGATCTTTGTGAAGCTTGTGGTCCAAGTTATAAAAAGCTGCCTAAGGACGACACATTTATGCCTTGCTCAGGAAGAGATGAAATGTGCTGGGAAGTGTTGAACGATGAATGGGTTGGTCATCCTGTATGGGCATCAGAAGATTCGGGCTTTATTGCTCACCGTAAGAATCAATATGAAGACACTCTTTTCAAAATTGAGGAAGAAAGGCACGAGTATGACTTCTACATCGAATCCAATTTGAGAACAATTCAGACCTTGGAAACGATCGCTAATAAAATTGCCAACATGACTGCTGAAGAGAAAACTAAGTTCAAGCTTCCACCGGGTCTTGGTCATACTTCTCTAACTATCTACAAAAAGGTCATCCGTAAAGTATACGACAAAGACAGAGGGTTTGAAATCATTGAAGCTTTACACGACCATCCCGCTGTAACAGTACCTATTGTTTTAAAAAGATTAAAGCAAAAGGATGAAGAATGGAGAAGAGCTCAAAGAGAATGGAACAAGGTTTGGAGAGAACTTGAGCAGAAAGTTTATTACAAGTCTTTGGACCATCTAGGTTTGACATTCAAACAAGCGGATAAAAAACTGTTGACCACCAAGCAACTATTATCAGAGATAAGTAGTATCAAAGTTGATCAGCATAATAAGAGAATACATCCTTTGACTCCAAAACCAAAAAGTCAACTAGACTTCGATATAAAGGACCGCGAAGTTTTATACGACATTTTGGATTTAGTGTTTACCTTTGTCAACACAAACGCATCTTACTCCAATCCTGATAAAATCAAACTAGATCATTTCTTTAAGGCGTTTTTGTCTCTGTTTTTCTCTTACCCAATAGAAGAGGTCGAAGAGGCAGTTTCAAAACGTTCGTCGTTATCCAAGCAAGAAACGGCTGAGGAAGACTCCGACAAAAGTGATTCGGAAAAGTCCAACAAAAGAGTGTTACCTGAAGAAAACTCTCACTTGATGAAAGATATCTTACGTAGAACAAAAAATGCCAAAGCTTCGAGTGCTGAAGAAAATCAAAGTAATTCTTCTTCGAGATCTAATGAAGAAGATGAGGCCGAGATTCTGGCTCAAGAAGCTGCAAAACCGTGGTTACTTGGAAGCCTCGTTGATGAAGCTAATAGCAGTGGTGTTGTCCTGAACAGAAACACCTTCAACTTTTTCACGAACACCACATCTTACGTCTTTTTCCGTCATTTGAACACTTTGTATGAACGATTGTCAGAGGTGAAAATCATCGATAAAGAAGCAACCGAAGAAATTCAAAACAGAAAAGTTGTTCAATTTGCCAGCGATTTGAATTTGATTTCAACACAGTTGGCTGATATGGGTTTAGACTTTAAAGATACCAACGCTTACGAAGAACTACTGAGACTTTCTAAGAGACTGATAACTGGCGATCTAGATCATCAATGGTTTGAAGAAAGTTTACGTCAAGCGTACAAAAATAAAGCCTTCAAAATTTACACAATCGACAAAGTAGTCCAATCCCTTGTAAAACATGCTCATAGTATTATAACGGATCCAAAAAATGCCATGGTGATGGTATTGTTCGAACAAGACAGATTGAGGAAAGATACTACCGCCAAAGATCAAATTTTGTATAGGTTGAAGGTAAGAAATACAATCGGAGAATCCGAGAACATGTTCCGTTTTGAATACAATACCAATGACTCTCACGTATCTGTTCAGTACGTTGCTGTTGACGATCTGACCTTGAAAGAGCCTCTAAATATGAAAGACAAGTGGGACTATTATGTCACATCGTACTCTTTATCTCATCCTACTGAAGGAATTGCCCAGGAAGAAATCAGCCAACCTTTCCTCGAAAAAATCATCGAAAAGGAAGCGGAATTTGTAGATGAAGAAGTATCAAGTGACAAATTCTCTCCAGAGGGTGTTTCACAATCGAATCTGAAGGTCAACATTCATCCAGAAACCTACGAACTAACTTTTGAACCCGGCTCTAATGACGTATTTACCAGAAAAGCTGTCAACAAATTCCCAGGATCTAGTGATTCTCAAACGGTGTCAAAAATGAACGCTTTCCTGAATAGCTCGAAAGGTTGGAAAAAGAAAATGTCTAGTGATGCGATTGAACGTGCTGAATCAAAAGCAAAACTTTTAATGGAAAAGGGAATATTAGAGATCGATCAGCCTTCGTTGAAATCTCCAAAGCCAGAAGAATCGAACTCAACAATAACGGAAAAGTATAATCCAGAACAAGGCGTATAGTATAGTTCTGAGATATAAAATGTAAAATTACAATTATATTATACGTAATTTAATTTGGCGTTCTTTATAATCAATTATTCTAATTCAGTATCAACTCCGAAATCAGATAACTCTTCACCCCAGTCGTTATACCACGAATTTCGGTCTAGTTTATCCCTGGGATCAATGTGCGCATGACGAATGGCTTGTTCACCTCCGGAAACTGCCGTCTCAAGAGACGATCCCGCAGTTCGTTTATTATGCCTGTATCCGTCTGGTGGCCAAGGTAATGACATAAGTGTATCTTCTATGCATGTGCTTGCATCAAACACCGCAAAATCATTTTTTGGAAATGATGAGCCGGTCGTAGAAGGGCTTGAGAAAGGCCACAGCCACAGATACCAAGGTCCCAATTGATTGACCGCATTTGCCCATGGATTAATATCATAAGGAAAGTTGACAAACGCTTCTAAATTAACGTGTCTTTTAGATAACAGTTTATTGATCTCTTGTTGCTTCCTAGGGATTACTTCTGGCCTAATTTCTGTCAAATTGTCTATTAGTTGTGGTAGAAGCTGTTTCTTGTAGTGTAAACTTCTTATTCTATCCATCTCCCAAGATTCGATTTGCGTCATGCCTTGTAGTATTTGATTAAAGACACACCTTCCTAATAGAATAACAACCGTGAGTAAGACGAATATATCCATGGGTGTCATGATACAAATAAACGTTGTTTCTGTCAGAGACGCCGGATTTGAAGACGAATGCCTAACGGACCACAATTGGCAAATCCTTTGAACAAGAAGAACCAAAAGATAGGTGGTAGAGAAAACAACCCACACCAAGAACCGCATAAAGTGTGGAAAATTATTGTGTCCGACACAGTTCATTGTCCAAGGACAATGATGATCCATAGATAATACACATTGGTCGCAAGTTTTGCAATGGTGAGCCCTTTCTGGTTTGTAGACTTGACATTTTTGACAGAAGTTATGCCATTCTAGCGGAAAGGGCTTGAAATCTTTGGGAGGTCTACCTGGGTTCGTGTAAATTGCCAAATAATATGAAATCCATATCATATTATGACATATTTGATAAAAGATTTGCTTATTTCGCGAAACAAAGTTTGAAAGAATGAAGTAATGAGAACCGTACCCAATAAAACCTATAAGACTCACAGGTATTGCAATTCCTAACCAATGATATTTTAGCTTGACTGCCATAACATGTATTAGGTAATAGTATCTTATTTTACCAAATGTTCTCGATTTACGGTTGTTGCACAATGAATTTGCCTAAGCGTTCACGGGAAGTACTTTTTGTGAGGGCAAACAATTATCAGTAATCCGAATAACAGGCAGTTCGGATCCAAGATTCGAACTTCAACCTTGAAAGTACTCAACACGATAAATCTTTCATAAACGTTTGTGATTCTTGAGCTGATGATTCTCGCAAATATCTTATTTCACAACTTGCATTAAAAGTTTGACATTTTAAGTCATTCCTCCTTAGAATGATTGGAGATTTGATCTCTGATGCTTGCAAGTAAGCATCAATACAATTATGAAGGTGCTCATTGACATTACCATACTAGCAGGGGAACCTGAGTCAAGGCCACGATGGCTGGAACGATATAGGGCCATCATTCGATCGGCCAAAAATTGGCAGTTGTGGGAGCTGATTACACGTGATACAAACCTTTCTTTATTCCAGTTAAGGTTCTTCTACTTCACAATACACACACCTTATCTTGCACTAAATAGATTGAAGCTGAATAGTGAAGCCTCAACACAGATCATGGTCTAACAGACAGGGAATTGCACCTCATATATAACCCATATTTGATAGCCTGAAAGATGTCTTTTGAGCAACCCGATTTTTTAAGGAGTCAACAAACTCAAACTAAGGACAATGCTAAGGAAGCAGATCAAGACAAATGGAGACGTTTTGAAGCACACGATGGAATTGTGTTTTGCATCCAATTGACGCCGACAATGTACCTTTCAAATCCAGATCTAAACGGAAAAGTCCAGCTGATTGAGATTTTGGATTCTTTGAGCAATCTGATGTCACAACTAGTAATTGTTATGCCAAGTACGGCTGTTGGTTGCTATATTTTCAATTGTGCTCACCCTAGCGCTGATGAAAATGTGTACGAGCTGATCCCATTACGTGATGTGAACTACAAGGGTATGAAACGGGTTGCTGATTTGCTTGAAGATATTGAGCAAGCCAAGATTACTCTCGAAGAAGAGATTCCTATTGCAGAACCTAAGAATCCCATTGAACTTTCCCCAGCTTTAGTCAAAATCAGAGAAACTTTCTTACGACCAGCAGAAGGACAGAAACAACTGACTAACAGGAAAACATTTCTGTTTACCGACGATGACAAACCAGCAGAATTCATGAACGTTGACAGTAGATCTCGGCTAAGAAAAGTTGTTGATGACCTTTATGACTATCATATAAATTTCGTCACGTTTTTCATTGGTTCTGAAGAGAAACCGTTCGATAACTCTGTATATGCTGACATTCTAAAATGGGGTTCCAAGATAAATGATAACCAGTCGTGGCTACAGTCTCATGGACCAAGTACGAATCCTATAAGTGCTTCGTACATAAAATCCAAGGTTAACAGAACTAAAGAAATCAAAAGAATCAAATTCCGTTGTCCATTCATACTTGACGAAAGGGCCGATTTGATAGTATCAGTTAACGGCTACACTATAGTGTCTCATGAATTGCCAGGATCCAAATATAAACTGGTTTATGATAATGGTAGTGTCAAAAGGGAAGCGTACTCGCATCGTGAATATTTGGATGTCAAAACTGGGGAAGTAGTTGATGATGAACACTTATCTAAGGTATACACATTTGGCGAAGAAACAATAGAACTGACTGACAAGGAGTATCTTAAAATTCAAAATAGTTATAGTCAGCATGAATCCTTTTTGAAGCTAATTGGATTCAGATCTACTGACAAGTGCTTGCATTATCGCAACAATATCGATTTGCCAGCCTTTGTTGTTCCAAATGAGGAAGAGTATAAGGGTTCAATCAAGACTTTGGCCTCCCTTTACAGAACGCTAATATACAAAAATAAGTCTGCAGTTGTGTGGGGGAAACTTCGACCAAACTCTTTGCCATCCATGTTTATGTTGACTCCAAGTTCAGAAAAGGATCAAAATCAAGGATTTTATCTTTACAAAATTCCATTCATGGAGGAGGTAAGAAAACTTCCTGACCTTTTGGAGTATCCAGATATGTTACAGTCGGATGACTATAAAGTGATGAGTAAGGTAACCGAAACTTTGATAAACTTTTTCAATCTAAAAAATGGATATAAGCCATCCGACTTCCATAACCCTGCGTTACAAAGACACTTCAAGATACTGAGAGAGTATCTTTTACAAATTGAGGTAGATGAACTCAAAACAGAAAGCGAAGATGATGAGACTTTGCAGAAGGTGAAGCAAATATATGAGAGAATTAGAAGTTCTGCGAATTCAGATGACATCAAACAGCAGCGGTTAGTGAAGTATCTTAAACTGTGGAATTCTTTCTACAACCGTCTAAGTAACTTGGAGGTCGAAAAAAAACCCAATAAAAATAAGAAACCGAAGGTGAATCTATAGTCCTCTTTATCAAAAAACTTTTATAAAATATTTACATCTCAATTCCAAGTTTTGCCACCATGCACAAATGGTCACTTGGGTATTCGCCTTCATGAGGCTGTCCATGCTCGGTCATTTCTTTGCTAGGTGGAATCCTCAAAAGTTCCAGCACTTGAATTCCGTGCTGCTTTTCAAATTCATGAAGCTGAGGTATGCCAGTGCAATCAGATCCATCCCAAGAAGTGATAAAAAATAAATAGTCTAACAAACCTCTCCATGTATGCGCCCAGTTTGAAATTTCTGGTTCATTACGGTCATTATCCAGTCCTGAATTTTCGGGGTGTACTTTTGAATATGCTAACGAATACAGAGAAACTGCCCTCATGTCGATGCTATTATGAAGTTTATTCATATTTGAAACTAGCTGACTTTGTTCGTCGTTAGCAGTGAATGATTGGGGCACTGGTATGTCTGGTTGGTCTTTTCCGAACTTTTCAATATTCCCGCCTTCTTCTTCTTCTCCTTCGTCACCATCTCTCAGACTAGAGAACTTGAAGGAAGTACTGCATTCTATAACGGTTTTCGCCCTTCCCGAATATTCAACGGGTTTTGACGTGATAGACAAGTACGGGGTATCAAACGGTTGAGAATTGAAATCACCACAAAAGAACGAAGGCCAGTGAGAAGAATCACCGTCTTTGTTATTTTGGAGCACGTTTACTCTGTGTTGGAATTCTTTCACCTTCTCCAAGACAATGTAGCACTGTCTTGTTCTTTCATAAGTACCAAATGGATGCCAGAATAAATGTGTGGTACCGACTATTATACCGCTTACCCTTGTATTTGGATACTTGCGCAAAATATTTTTGCTGAACTTGAGAGAAAGTACCAATCCAATGTTTTTAGTCGTAGTCCTTGGTTCTATGTTGCCAGATTTCTCTTTGTCATAGTCGATTAGCATCTTATCTGTCATTTCAAATAATTCTTTTTTCCACGCAATCAAAACACCATGGTTTTTTGTAGGGCTCGAGTGGAATTGACAGTTATAACCAAGCTTTTCAAATTCAGTCTTCCAAAACGAACTGTACTGAACAGTATCAACCTCTTGCAAGCACATTACATCGGCGTCGTAGTGTTTGAATTCATTAAGAAGGACTCGAGACCGTTTGAACCACTTAACGGCATTTCCACTGGTTGGAAACAGTTTCCTTCTTATCAATGCCTGAGCAAGACAGTTGTATGTCATGACGCGAATAGGAACATGATCTGATTGAGACTCCTTTGTAGCCGATCTGGGAATGACCAACATAGGCCTTTTAATAAATCTCAAATCCTCAGAAGTTTCAGGATCTAAGCCCTGAGCAATTAGTGCTTCCTTTTTCGCATTTCTGACAGCTTCTCTTTTGGCTCTCATTTCAGCAATATATTCGGGTGTGATTTCATTCAGCGACTTGCCCTTCTTGCCCTTCTTGCCCTTCTTGCCCTTCTTGCCTTTTACTATCCCTTTAACGTCTTCATCAGTCTTGGAGTTAGGCTGTTCAATGGCATCTGCAACAGAAAGGTCCTCAGTCTTCCGAAGCAGATCCTTTGTAACAACACTATCACCAGTATCTTGCGTAGTATCAGTCATCGTCCTTGGGAGTACTACAGCAAGCTCTGTCGCTTGTAAAATGCTTTTTGCAACAAATACATATTATTCAAGGCTTTAAGAAATACTGTGAAGATCTAATAGAAACATAAATAAATAAAACGGCATTAAAGACTTCAAAAAAGCACTTGCACAGAAGTTAGGTATTTTTGCCGGCCAAGTATCGTTGATATTTAAGATGAGGTTAAGTTTCTGCATTCAATATGGCAACAATGTAGACGAGTGATTGAATAACGTGGAACACTCTATCTCTTCTAATCTGAATATGGCTAGGTACTCGACTTATACTGTGCAGACACCGAATACCGTGCTGCCAAAATGCGTCACGTGTCATATTATTATCACTTTATACGTTTTGATAGTTAACATTATAATATAACGAAAATCCTTTGCAACGCAGTTCAGGAACTTCTCCATTGATGAGGTTAAACGTCGACAATTAACGATGTATATTGATTAGAATTTGATCATTTTTCTTGGAACGCTACGAGTTGAAACTGGACGCTATCGAAATCAAGTTGCTTAGTCTAAATAGACCAGCTATTAGTTCACGAAAGATTACCAGAGCGATATACTAATACATATAGTCATGGTATTTTACAGAATTACCTTACAAAGGTCTGTAATCGGTACACCACAGAAAACTAGAGCGGTTGTCAAAAGTCTAGGGCTCGGGAAGAGAGGCTCAGTGGTGTTTCAACCCGCCACACCTTCTATTGCAGGTGCAGTCGCTCAAATAAAAGAGCTTGTCAGCGTGGAGCTTTCTGATAAAGCTCTAAGCAAAGAACAGCAACGTGAATTGAGGAAATCAAACCCCGGATTCACTGTCGAAAAGGGCGTATAGAGGGGATCACATTCTGGCGATAGTATTACCATCAAACAAACGCAAGCATTCGATAGAAGAAGAAATTATATTCGTAATCGGCTTCTTCTTTTTTACATAAAATGGATATCAGGATTTTATCATGTATATAGAGATCAAGAAATATTAATCTTATTTTAATGAGGTATTTGAGATAACTCCTCCATAAATGTCTATGCTCAGAAGACACCGGTAATTTCTCTCGTGAGAATGTTTCTTGGCTGTTTAGCGTATTGTTCATCAGTGTCTTCTTCGTCATCGTCGAATGCTACTGAAAATGAGTCGACGATTCTGAAAACGTCGTTTTTATCCATTGCTTTCCCATCAAAACTTAGATCGCTATTATCGTTCGCCGAAAGAAATTGATTTTCTTGAACCAGCAATTGATCAACTCTATTGTACACATGTTTAGTTTTCAGTCTTTGTGGTGCGGCCTGAACATTCATTCGATGCGAGATGTATTTATTCAAAACATCTGGTAATGAGTCCAGTGATTCATAGCAGAAATCATCGTCATTGCAGAGTTTAAATGGTTTGTTTGACTGATGACTTTCATGGATCAACTTATCCAACTTCGTAGAATTTTGAACGTCTGAGTTATTTGATATTGGCACATCTAATTTGTAAATAACTTTAGAAGCTTGGCTGTTGAAAAATCCGAATTTGACATTGATTTTCGGGCTATCATAGTTCATATTCTTGCCCGGAGGCTCAGAGATACGACTCAATTGTTCACAAACGTTTGGAATATCTACGTCTTCCATATTTTGAACTTCGAGTATAGGCAGTGATGATTTTATGTGCTGCTTTGTGGGTGACTGTCGAGGACCGCTGTTGTTTCTAGTTTTAAACCTGCCAGTTTTAGGTGCATCTGGAATGTCATTTAGTAGGTGTGTGATGTTACGGATACTGGAACGATTTGATAGTCTTCTTCCTTCTGTCATTCTTTCAAAGCTTCAACTAGCGGTAATTTTCCCAGTAAAAGCTACACAATCATCCGTTTGAAAAACCAATGAAAACGTAATTATAGTTCCTATCCTTTCAAAACACTCGTACCCTAAAACTTCAATTCAATCAAAAAGTCAGATGTACGGTATACTTATTGTACTTACAGATCTGATATATAGTATCGAATGTCTTTCAGTTCTCTTTTAGAGATTTCAAAATGTCAACAAAAAGCTTTATTGGCTATTGCCTAAAAGGTACAAAAAATGACAACGGCTGAATTTACGTTTTCGATTTTGACGATCCATTCTTATGACGATAGAGACAAATACTGCTCTGGAAATGAACTAAGCGAACAGTGCACTTGACACCTGTCGCATAAACAGGTTTCTTCGGTTACTTGATATTAATATATACATGAATAGTCTATCATTTGGTACGCAAAACCTCTATTTACAGGAACTGAACAAATCAGATTAAAATGAAAGTATGAGAAGACAAACTGCAGGCAAATTCGTAATGGAAGGAAAGAATATTGGTAAAAAAGTGGCTATCCTATCGACTTAGCGACTTTTTCATTTCATTTAGTTTTCCTTTGAATTCTAGAAGATCGCGTAGGTTCGAAACGAAGAATACCGTCAAGACACTCGATGTCAGATATTTGACACTCAGATATCTGATCTCCCACCAGAAGCGGCTTTTGATAAGACCCGACCTTAAGCTGACCAACAGCGAATGACATATCCAAAATAACACAGTGTGCATACCCATTATCGGTCAAAGATGTGATTTGCAGCTTCCAATTATTTTTTGTAGCCGATGTTTCAATTTCCTCTTTCAAAAATTTTAGGGTCCAGTATCTTTGAGCTTCAACGCTAGCGTTTTTCAATGTGACATCTCTTGTTAAAATGTGCCAAGCCATTCCGTTCAAATCTGATTGGTTGTAGAGCAAGGGAAGACCCTTGAGTACTCTATGCAATTGTAGATGGTTTACTAAATCAGGAAATCGCCTTAGAGGGGACGTTACTGTCAAGTATTGAGAAGATCCAATCATCTCATGAGGGGTGGGAATGCTAGAGTAGAAACTGCTGGTCAAGAATGCCTTCATTTTTGCAATATCAGCCTTCGCAAACATTTCGTTTTTATTAGTTTTCATTTGGATCCACTCGGGAACTGCCGCAGCATCATCTACAAGATTCAAAGGCCTGTATCCACGATAGATCCCAGGGATTCGATTCTTTTTGAAAAATGTTGCTGCTAGCGAATTAGCTAAAATCATAAGCTCTGAAACCAGAATCGTCGATTTAGTTTCCAGTTGATTTTTGAACGAAATGTTAGTCGATCCAGAATTGTCGTCAGAAGATAAAGAGACCAACCCAGTAGAATCGTTTTCGAACACAACAGCACCTCTTTCAACTACTCGCTGTTTTCTTAAAGCTCTAGCAATGGAAAACAATATTTGAAGGTCTTCGAATTCCTCCTTGTTCGTGGTCGAAGATTCATTTTCCAGAATTTTATCTACTGTCTCATAAGTTGTTCGTTTTGATTTGTAGAGCGTGGACAATTCAATCTTTAATGTATCATTTAACAAAGACAAACCTTTGGTCTTAGAGAGTGAACAATCAATAGAAAACGTAACTGCCTTAGTAGCTTTTCCGAATTGTCCTAAATCGGAGTGCCTAGCATATGTTACCGGTAACATAGGGAAAACTTTATCTGGTAGATACGTGGTGAAAGCACGCTGATACGCAATGTCAAGAATCGGTGTGTGGACGGCGATACTACTGTCTGACGCTTCCGCAAAGAGCGAGGCAGGATCAGCGACGTGAATATAGATACGGTACTTCGAATTTCCTAGTACTTCAATAGAAACTGCATCATCAATCTCATGAGCGTCTATGCTATCTATGCAGTAGCATACCAGGTTCTTGTATTCAGTTCGATTTGTAATATCGGCTGCGTTCTTTGGTGGGATCGCCAGATCGAAAATGGTTTGCTCGAGCTGAACCCTTTCGTTATTGATTGGCAGTTGGAGTTCATGGTTATTGAGGAGAGGATTGTGCGGTTCTGATGGATTAATGCGTTTCAGCAAGTTAAAACAAACATCACGAGTGATGTTGAATTTTTTGTAATCGTCCAATTTTCTAAACAAGGAGGAGATTAAACTCGTGATGGTGTCATTATATTTCACGTTTCCAGCAGCATAGTCTCGTAATAAAGGCACAAGGTATGGAAATGATTTATTCAATGAAACGAGTTCCTTTGCGTTAATCAATTCTGCAATTCTATCAAGACGGACGCCTCCATTTTGCCGAAGTTTATGGATGATGCTATGGTAGTGAAGGTGCTGTTTAGTTAAGGGAAGTACAGTCACAGCACTTGGGAAAAAAATACCCTTATGAACCGTCATTTCACCCCACATTTGAGTGCCCTGCTGGTGTAAAATGGCCCAATACACAGCCAAAAATTGAGAGCATTCTACCTTGCTAGGAACTTTAGAGCTCAATTCAAAATGTGAGGCAGCTAGTGAGTACAAGGAATCGCTGGATAGCCCGGATTTCTTCATTGCAGTTGCAACGGACCGTTCGATGTTGCTGGATAATTCCAAGTTGGAGCATAATTCTACCAACTTCAACATGGGTATTTGCCAAGAACTCGATCCCAGCTGCGAGTACCGGTGAATCAGTTCTAGCTTTTTCTTTATGAGAGGTAGCTGTTGAACGGCCGCATCAGTGATACGGAAAGTTACGTTTGATACCAACATTCTACGAGGAAGCGTTGGAATGATGAAAGTCACATCTTTTTCGTTTTTGACTGATCCGACAGGCATATAACGATGTTTTTTCTCTCGCTGTATGAGATCCAGCTCTGTTGTTTTGAATATACTGGGGAATCGCAGTTGCACACTACTTTTCCACGCATACACTATGGCACCGTCTGCATTAGCAAACGCAAACCTAGCATCCATAGCGTCAGAAGGGGTCTTAACACATACCAACAATTCGTACGGAGAACTCTTCAAAACGCAGATATCACCTGGCATCAACGTCGATGATAATACCGCCGATGGATGGAAATAAAACTCGATATCCTGGGCATTGTACCCGTTTGGCCCAATATTCTTCAGTTTGAAATTATCCTTCGAAAGCCATTTCAAAGTTTCTTGAAATAAAGCAGAGGAAGAAGTATCACTGCCCAACAGGTTCGTTAGGTTCGCACTGCCACCTTCGACTGTTTCTCCTGTCTTGCTGTACCAATCAACGGACGGTGGAATGACTCTACTGTTGTACCTCAAGGACGTCTCAGACCTGATACGTTTGAACGGCTTGATCTCAACTTCTGGCAAAATGTCTTTATCCTGCGAGAAGAAAATGACCTCTTCCTCATCATGTTGTTCAGGGCTATTAGCAGGAATGTCGTCTTTCTTCTGGTTCTCTTGTAAACCGTTGAGTAATGTTACGCTATGGTGTATATGTCTGCGATGAGCTAGCAAACGAAGAGCGATGCCACACGGACTCAGCGCAAAGGCAAGCGACATTTTACTGGTGCGCAACTAACAGTCAGAGAGTAGTGTGTTGGATTCAACGAGCAACCATATGAGCCTGGTTGACAATCTATAAAACTACTGGCCAGTTCAGTTCCCAGCTTGATGCCATTCATTACCTTTACTAGCCAATTTCAACATACACTATGCTGTAGGAATATTCCATCATCAGAATTGTTGTTTTTTTTCTTTTTGGGCAAAGAGCCCATGTGATCCGGATCCGGGTAACTTATGTCTAAGTCACGAGGTGCTGTCGCACCAAGCACGTGACCACGCTCAGAAACACCGAAAACAAATAAAAATTAAACTCGTTTCTCGGGGGTTTTTTTCCCCCAACGTTGACACTGGACAAAGGCAACATGTAGAGCTCGGCCTTTCAACCAAATAGCCCGCGTATGACGAATACGGTCGTTCTCCGTTTTATTTTTCTCTCTTTTTTTTTTTCTCGAGGAAGGTTTGAGCACTGGAAGGTGAAAAGGCTTACATTTTACATACCGGGTTCAGAAACCTCAGTTTCACGAGAAACAAACCAAACTTGATTTTTAAGAAAAGAAAAATAACCGGTGCGGGGTAGTGAGCTGCCTTAATAGAAAGCGAGAGTTTGGCAGTTGCAGAACGTCAAGCTCAGCGTTCGACACACGGCTGCTTCAGCTGCCCCAGTTTGACGTTTCACGCCTGCCAGAACCACCCGGACTTAAAGACGCCAGAAAACGCCCCGCATGAAACACATTTTATGTCTTTTTTTTAAAATCATGTTCTGCGTCGAACCAACAGAACGCTGTTAAGCGACAGATCTGGACAGACGTCCGATCTGACATATATCGGAGATTGCAGTGTCTTCCAAATGTCGGATAATAACAAGAATTACCGCGCCCAGCTCTTAAAAAAAATACCGATCGGAAACGCAAAGCTGAGTAACACCGGATAGACAAATGAACCGCGTCGCTGTGTTGGTGTAACGCCAGTTCACTCCTTGACTTGTCGACAAGTCTGCTCGGTCCCCCAACCGATAGCCCCAGCGCTTCGCGCAATGAGCAGCATACTATATATATTACTCGGAAAAACCCCATGTTGGCTTACCCCACCACACCCACAAACCACACTGTTACCCCGCCGCGTGCGTGCGTATTCGGCCTCTGCCGGACTTCGGTGTGTGTGTGTGTGTGTGTGTGCAGAAAACCGCGTCTCAGGAATCTCAAAAGTACACACGCTGACATGCATGAAAACGCCGAAATAACAACACGCCTGTACTGCCACTCTGAAAACTTCAAGAACGCCTTCACGCCTTCCTCTTGCTGGGTGTCATAGCAGCTGCAAACATTGGCCCTATAGAAGACGTGGATCACCGTCTTTTCAGCTTTTCATGTTCTGTCTAACTTGCGAAAAAAAAAAAACACAAACAAAACAGAAGACAAACCCAGACCAGGCCAGGAAAAGGAAAAAAAAGAAAATAACTCCCAGACGGAATCCGGAGTGATGCCTTACCGGCCACTCTTACAATCTTGCACCGTATCTCTCGCATATCTAACATACACACAATACCGTCAAACAGCAAACGAGTGCCGTGGCTGTTGGGACAAGTTCTCTTGAATGGAGAAGTACTGCAGCAGTTGTTACTGCCCCCCTAGGTTATTGAAGGAACTTTTTATGAGAGGCAGAAGATAGAAAGGGCCAAAATCGTAGATTAGGGAATATCTCGAAGCTAGCTCGGTAACTTAGCTACCTAGCTAGCTGTTTCCTAGACAGATTTTTTTTTTTTTTTTTTCCGGCCAAATTTTAATGATCAATTTTTTTTTTGTAAGTTTTTCGGTTTTACTGAATTTCATTGTATATAAAAAACAAGACATGATTTGTGCAAATAATGGGATTCTTTTTCGGACCAAAAAATTTCATAATTTATCTGGAGAGGGAACTTGAGGAGTAATTGGTTGTTGTTGGATTTTGTGTTCTGTACTTCGAATCCCAACGCATCACAATTTGTCAATTGCCATGCTATCTTTATCTCAGACTAGAAATTTGGCTGTTCGCAGGTTGACTTCAGTCAGCCTAGCTGTTCGTCATAACAGCACATCTAACGTCAAATCCACTAAGGATGGTGACAAGCTTCCAGCTGGCTCTGCTTCTTTCACCACTACCAAAATAATCGAGAACAACGCTGACAACAAGCCTAATGTTGTTATCTTGGGTTCTGGTTGGGGTGCGATCTCTTTCTTGCAGCATATCGACGCCAAGAAGTACAACGTTTCCATTGTTTCCCCAAGAAATTACTTCCTTTTCACGCCATTGTTGCCATCCACCCCAGTCGGTACCGTTGACGAGAAGTCGATCATCGAACCGGTGGTCAACTTTGCCTTGAAGAAGAAGGGTAACGTTTCCTATTACGAAGCTGAAGCTACCTCCATTAACCCAGACAGAAACACTGTCAGTATCAAGTCCGTATCTGCTGTTTCTCAGTTGTACCAACCAGAAAAGCATTTGGGGTTGAACCACCAGGACACCGCTGAGATCAAGTACGACTACTTGCTTACCGCTGTCGGTGCAGAACCAAACACCTTCGGTGTCCCAGGTGTTGAACAATACGGTAACTTTTTGAAAGAAATCCCTCATTCTTTGCAAATTAGAAAGAGATTCTTGGCTAACATCGAAAAGGCCAACCTATTGGCAAAGGGTGACCCAGAAAGGAAGAGGTTGTTGACCATCGTTGTTGTTGGTGGTGGTCCAACCGGTGTGGAAACTGCCGGTGAATTGCAAGATTATGTCGACCAAGATTTGAAGAGGTTCATGCCCTCTATCGCTGAAGAAGTTCAGATCCATTTGGTCGAAGCTTTGCCAAACGTCTTGAACATGTTCGAAAAGAAATTGACCTCTTACGCCCAAGACGTCTTGTCCAAGACTAAAATCAACTTGCTGTTGAGAACAGCCGTCGGTAAAGTTGAAGAAAAGCACTTGATCGCCAAGACCAAGGATGCCGAGGGTAACGTCTCAGAAACTACCATTCCTTACGGTACTTTGATCTGGGCCACCGGTAACAAGGCTAGACCAATCGTCACTGACCTTTTCAAGAAAATCACTGAACAAAACGCTTCCACTAGAGCTTTGAACGTGGATGAACATCTGTTGGTGAAGGGTTCCAACAACATCTTCGCTATCGGTGATAACGCGTTCTCGGGTCTGCCTCCAACTGCTCAAGTTGCTCATCAACAAGCTGAGTACTTGGCCAAGGTCTTCGACAAGATGGCCAAGATCCCAGGTTTCCAACAAGACTTGGCCAACAGAAAGGAAAAATTCGACCTGCTATTCGAAGAAAACGGTTTCAAGCCATTCAAGTACGTCCACTTGGGTGCCTTGGCTTACTTAGGTGCTGAGAAGGCCATCGCTAACATTACCTACGGTAAGCGTTCCTTCTACACCGGCGGTGGTTTGATCACCTTCTACATTTGGAGAGTACTATACGTTGGTATGATTTTGTCTGCCAGATCCAGATTCAAGGTTATTGCTGATTGGTTGAAGTTGGCCTTCTTCAAGAGAGACTGTTTCAAGGAATTATAAATAATTGGTCGAAAATGATTTGAGAATGAATCCATTGTACTTTTCCCTTCGCACTTATTTTTTTTTCTACCTTTGAACTCATCCCACTATAGCGTGGAAAATTCCCCAGTTTCTTTTACAATCCCAAAACTAAATAAAAAAGATGCTGTGACTATGATTCCCAATTGCAATATTGTTTCTCTATTACGACCGTAATGACTATTTAAACCATTATAAGGATTACAAATCTTAATGGAAGTTAATGCCTATATTCATTCCTATTAAAAATGCCTTTTCTTTTATTTTATTATATTATTTCTGCTGCGCTCTGGTTTGTTAGAATCACCAAAAATTAACATTGAACAACCATGCTACTATTGTATATACTTTCACATGAATTCATGGGTTGATCAGTTTGCAGATTTTTTTAACTTGATGACTACCCATTTTTCTACTACAAGCAAAATGAAAAGGACAAAAGCCAGCAAGATATATACAACCATAAATGAATCATTGTTATTTATGATGACCTTATCAACTACATACATCACTCACTGCTTTTCAGTAATTACTTCCTGGTCAAAAAGTAAAACAATAAAATAATTTCAATATTCCGAAACTGTAAATCATTTTCATCAAGTAGGTATTTTAATGTATTTTAATGACGTTTATATATATCAAATGTGTACCTGACATCCTCGATTCAAGACTTATTGGAAATAGGTTTGTGCTTGATGGAGATTCTGTAAGACAAACTCCTTTGGATATGTGTTATTATTAAGGACGATGAAACACATCATGTTCGATGATAATTCTGTAACATAAATCAAGTCACTCAAAACTAATGTGTTGAACGAGCTTTTGAGCTTGGTAGTGCTATGCTTAAAGTTTTTCATTATATTGGAAATTTTCTCAAATCTTTTCGGGTCCAATAGCTCTCCGCTGGCTGTGTTGCTTGATGATATTACAAGAAACGTAGTCTTCTCGAAAAGCACGATCTCCTTGGCATCCATCAAATCCTTTAATCCTTTCAAATTGTTGTTGTAGGCATTCATATTTGGAATTAAAGAACACACTATTTGAGACCATGCCTTATAAAGACTCTCATCCCATATCGATGTGGGGAAACCAACTAAGTCATTGAAACCATATTCGGCAGAAGCCTGTTTCAATTTCTTCATCATTATTTCAAATAATTCGGTTCGTTTATCCAGTTGAACAAGATCCATTTTGTGAACGAGAACAAAGATTTTGGCATCCGGTGAATACTTTTTCAACTGTTTTAACGCCCTAGTGAAAATATCGACGTCTTTCAACACGTCCTTCGATTCAACATCAAAAACATGGATTAACACCTGCACCATTTGAAATATGTGATCCTTTTGCTGTGTAAAGTAATTTTCCATAAAAACGTCTTGTCCACCACAATCCCAAAGATTCAATGTCATATTACCTAAAAATCTTAGGTGAGAGTGTTCTACATCGATTGTAGCTCCCAAACGCCTAGTATCAAAAGCACTGTAGTTGCTAAATATAATGGACCTCATTGATGACTTACCGGAGCCAGAACGACCCATTAGCAAAAGCTTTTTTCTGTTATTGGATGACATCGGATATGTTATTTGCTGAAGGCCAGTGTTGATTAGATCCCCTGTCTGCTAGTGAGATTGTCAATAAGTAGTTTTGATTTATTAACGAAGTATGGAATGTTTGTATTAGGCATGTATTTGTGTTCCTTTTTTTCAATCTTATAAATTTCAAGATAAGTCTTTCGGTAATCATTAAATTATAGAAAATACATTCAGGATTTAGTGTGATAACGGTGTGATGCATGCACTCAATTGAAATTCAATTATCTGCTCTTCAGAACATCATCAGAAGAGCATGAGTACCCGGAAATTATTATGTCTCACTGCTCTAGGAAATCCAGAGCCACTATACCAGAATACAAGACACAATGCTGGTGTCATTATATTAAAAATGCTGAAAAACGAATTCTGTCCTGAGGCGGTACTAAAAACCTCTAATGTTTCTCCGCATGTCCAATATTGCAGCGACCCTGCTTCAAATATTCTAATGCTCTTCAACAAAACGCAATACATGAATTTATCCGGTCATGCCGTGATACCAGCTTGGAGAAAACTTCCGCATGATACAGTACATGTTGTACTCCATGACGAGCTGAACATATCCTTGGGAAAAGTGCAGTATAGGAAACCGGGTACAAGTTTCAGAGGCCACAACGGTATACGAGACATTATAAAAATGAAAGGCGATGATAAGTTTGATAAACTTGGTATCGGCATCGATAGACCCGATTCTCGAGATCCCAAAATTGTGGCAGATTACGTACTTTCTAAATTTACGGATGCTGAAATGAGAATACTACAATACGAATCATTTCAAAAGGCTGTGGAGCATACACGGAAGCTTCTGCCTCATCGAGCTTAGCGATGATATTCAAACTGCAAAAAGTGCACATACATATGATAAATTACTAGTTCCCTGTAAATAATGCGTTTTGATATACCTCCTAAATGTCTGAGTAGATGCGAATTGCCTTGAGTATTGTAAATTGACTGTCAAGAACGTAAATAAAGTAGTCTCAAGTACTATATAAGGGAGTAAATAGCAGTCACTGAACATCGCTCTACTTATGCATCTACTTCGACTCTTTCTAAATGTAAGATGATGCAATTTTGTGAACATACTGACCAAAACATTGTCTCTATCATATAACATGGCAACATGGCCGAGCGGTTAAGGCGAAAGATTAGAAATCTTTTGGGCTCTGCCCGCGCAGGTTCGAGTCCTGCTGTTGTCGTTATTTTTATTATTTCCATTCTTCAATAAAATGATTTTTTTTTCGCAGCAGCGCAAAGGTGCTCGGGATGCCACTACAAACAAACCGTCTTCAACACCCCATTGGAAACACTTTAGTAGTCATTCTCCGCAGTGCCATCTCCTACTCTTCAATCCGAAAGTGAAATAATTCATATATTATACAGTATAAAATCTATTTGCGATACGCCAAATTATATAATACTAATAACGTTCTTTTAGGCGTGATGCAACGGTACGTAAGTTACCATAAACCTTACCTGGCGGAGAACCTAAAATGAGAGAAACGACTGATTCTCTTGCCATTCTGATATGAGTAAATCCACCAAGAATGTGGATCTTAGAGTCAGCCAACACGATTCTTGTTCTTGTGGCATTCTCGATAGCAAATTTAGTCTTACCATCCTTACCGGCAATACGGCCAATAGCTCTTGAAAGATGGTCACCTTGTAAAGTCTTCACATCCTTGATTTCGAATGTTTCAATATATAGATCATCCAATCTCAACAACGCAATCGAATCATCTAGATCAAATCCGAGTGTAAAAGCCTTGATGAAATCCGCACCTTTTTGAAGAGCACCTGGGTCAGTAGTATGTTTTGGGTGTGTTCTCAATTCGACGGACTTGCTTTTCAAATTCATTCTCACTTGCAACTTCAAATGGTCAACTAAAGGTGGATAGATTTTTGACCAGTTATTCTTAAGTGGAGTCATTCTATGTGGGGGTACAGAGACTTTTCTACTCTCCAGTTTCACCTTTGTTTGACCAGAGGAAGCAGCGCTAGTGAATCTCGGTTTTCCTTCTGCATCCAGCACAACGCCGGCGTCTTCTTTCTTTTTAGTACTTTGTTCACTGAGGTCGTTTTCGACTAACACAGCATCACCATCGTGATCTATTAACACGTCGACATCATCTTCTTCATCGATTCTTTGAGTATTATCAACACCAACAATACGGGAGGCAGTACTACCTGAAGCAGTTTCTACTTCAGAAGCAGCTTTCCTCAAGGCAGTAGGAGCAGCCATTGGTTACTAGTATGTGTTCTTGTTTTCTGTCTTACGAATATTCCTCAAGGTACACAACAACAACAACAAAACCAGGGAAGAGTTTTAGTGTTCAAATTATTCCTGCACAAATGAGAGGTTTGAGTGTCTCAGTTCTGGCTTGATAGTCAAATTGGATCGGTCGTTGTTTCGAATCTTTTCTCAGGTCATATAGCTCATCGCTTCATCTCATCGCTGCATTCATTAAAATTTTCTGATAAGTAAGTGATGGGTTTAAAAAAGAAATTCAGTCACGTGAACATATTCCTGTTTGTGCGCCTATATCGATTGAGAACGACCCAGATTTTAGCAACACCATTCAATATTCTATTAGTATCCACTTTCAACAGATTCGGTTCTTGTGCATCAAAAAGCTCTTCACGACTCCTTTTACACTAGGAATATCTGTACTATCTACTGCTTTATCCCCTTAGTCTTTCCGAGCATCATTCTTCTTAGTTTAACAATACTGAAAAATTGCTAAGCTTCAATAGTATAATATACGGACCATCGGCAGAAGGAAAACTCCGCCAAGTAATTAGAAAGACGGACAAGGTTTGCTTATCAAGCAGGTTACTGGTTCGCCATCAAGAATATAAGAAACGACAATGCTTCCTGTATGGGGTCGCATAATGACCCGGCGCTTTGCCTTGCGCGCTCACAGTAAAGTTACGATGCAGAATCCGATGAGGGTGTCATCGATACTTATTAGACCAGGCACCTTTGCAAGACCATACTCTGTCAACAAGCATAATATGGACGAACTGAACAAAAGTACAGATTACATGCACATTCAGAATATTTTGTTAAAGAAGGAGAAGGAACTAAGTACTAAACACACCTTATTAAAAGAAGCCACAGGTTTTTACGATAGGTTTAAGATAAATACGAAGTGGTTTCTGATCAGAGGTAACAGGCCGTTCAGCTTTGATGAGATATCGACACTTTTCTCTTGGCTTATTATATCACAAATTATTTGGGTCATATTAGGGACGACAACTTTTGTCTCCTTGGTGTTATTTACGTTCAACACAGTTTTTGCTAAGGAGATGGTGGGAAAGTTCGTAGGAAACACTTTGAATAAGTATAACGAATCATGCGATATCGAGTTTCAGGATGCTTTAATACCTGAATGGAAGAAGGGATGCATTAGGTTTCGTAGTGTCAAATTGAGTACTGTCGATAATGGAAACAGTGGTACAGATCCAGATCAGCTACAATTCAATTTGAAGTTTAACCAAATTGACATAGCACTTTCCGTACGAAAGTGGATGACAGGCCACGGACTGATCGATAGTTTGACTGTTTACGGAATGCATGGAGAAGTCGTTTTGAATGAGATGAACGATAAAAAGATCATCGAATGGTTCAGCAATCCCCGATACCATCTTGGCGCGGTAAAAGTTTGCGATAGCTCGTTCACCTTGAAGGATGGAAGCCAAGACTACAAAGTATCGATCTATAACATGGACCTAAATCGTCTAAGGTTTGAATGGTGTGTCTCTGACTTTTTCAACGCAAATGTTGTAACCGGCGCAATTAATCATTCTTTGTTCACTATACACAAAAGGCAACATAAGCTAGCATACCTGCAAGATCTCGAAACTGATCTAGCCCCATGGAAAAGGATAACTCGATTGAGATTGGATAGAATTTCCGTCAAAGATCTAGGGTTAAACAAATCTAGCTCATTCAATTGGATCGAGGAGGGTTCAGTCGAAATAGTCGCTGATTTGATGTTACCCAATGTTGAAAATGGCGAAGAAGATTTTGACGATGATAAAAACAACAAATATATGGTAATGGATTTGAAATTCAACTTCAAAGATTTGAAAGCTAAATTCCCAGGATCAGCTCCAACTCTATCTAATGGAGAAACTGTCGTATCGTTTGATGAGTTGAAACCAATCATCAACTATATTAATAGTCAACGTGTCATATTTAACACTGTCGCCAACCCAGATACTATTGATCCAGATCGGAATCGTATTTCACCTGTGTCAATTCGAAGACAACAATCATATCCTGATACTACTGTTTTCCCGACCTCTGTGACATGGCCAGACGGAGAAGATGAGGTTCAGATAAGCAAAGAAATCATAAAATATCATGACCAACCGACAACGAATGCAAACAATCTAATTTTGAAATGCAGAATTGTGAAAAACATCAATGAGCTTGAAAATGTTGCGCTGTTTAGGGAGAGCAGAGTATATGATGTGCTAGCAATGGAACTCTACGTTGATTTAATGAAAATAGTGGAAGAATGGGAATTTAAGAAAAGGAATAGTTGGATGAGATTATGGGGCACGACTTTGGCCTCCCAGTTATTGATTTTCGGCCTAGGCGCCATGGTTTGAATTCCATAACTGGAATTGCTATGCAAAATCTTTCACTTTTATGACGTTACGAAATTACTTGTCTATATTTTTTATGTTTCAGCTATTGTGCGTTATGGCTTTATATAAATTTACAGTTTCATTTAGTTGTAATAAAGTTACACAACTTGCAAGCTTCTGCATCGATTACGACTGGTTCAGAGGATTGCCATGACCAAAAGTTGTGATGCTTGTCTTATTATTCGTCAGCTGGCCCTTTGGCACGACGTATAAGTGGCATAAAGGAGGTTCGTAAAGAATTGGAAGCTGAAGTTGCTTTGGCACCAATGCCTAACAATTCGGGATGTGACTTTTCTTGCGTATCAGAGGACTTTTCCGGTCTTCCGTTGGTCTCTGCTAGTGGATCCCACCCCATTCCTCGGAGTAGTGCTGCACCAAATCCTTCTACTGGGACTTCTTCGTATTCCTCTTCGTTAGTCTTTTCTGGAATGTCTTCTTGATTTGTTGTTGGTAGTTCGGTAGAATTAAGTTCATATTCCGACTCTTTCGGTAGTGCCACAATCGGCTCGACTCCAATTACATTTGATTTTGACTGGGCAGTTAAACTGCTGCGCAAAGGTTTAACTGGCGCTATCGCTAACGGTTCTCTTTCTATTTCTTCATGTTTTTCAATCTCAGTGATCTTGTATTCTGTTACCTTTTCATTTCTGTCATCGGCATCAAATAGAGTAACCTTTTTCTTCTTGGATCCTAACTTCTTCTTAACTTTGCTTTTAGTTTTCAAACTGATGGATATTCCACTCATTGTAACGCTCTCATTGAATATTTACCGTCTTTATAGTCACCTTCTCTTTTTAACCGAATACTTTGTTAGTATATTATACAATTTGAGATATCAAAATAAATCTGATAATCATGTTTGGCATACAAATGACTTTAAAAACACCCCACATGAAATAACCTCATATCACCGCAGGAACCAAGCAAGGATAAGAAGAATTGAACGTTTGAAGGTTCAATGTCAATTGTATTAATCCGAAGAACAAATTTACGGCTGTTAATCAAATGTACCGGTTTGGCACGGAATAATCATCGGATCTTCTATTCAACAGAGCCTAATACAAAGCCCGCATTAGTTGATATCTGGAAACAAAAGCTTGGGCTATACTGGGAAAAATCACAGAATAAGCTAAACGCTACGAATAACAAGCTACGAGACTATTCAGTGAATTTCAAAACGCAAGTATCTAAGGCTCAAAAATCTATAAAAGATGCTAATGAGCGGTTGGCCCAAATGGAAAATGATAAAAACGATTCGAAGTTAAACTATGACGCAGAAGGTAAGATCAAAGATCTACCCAGTGAAAGCGAACGACACCGCAAACGATGGGCGCGGAAAATGGAATTGTATTTGGACTCGCTGCAAGAAACAATCTTTACCGCTACTAGAGCTCTGAATGATGTAACGGGATATTCTAGTATTCAGAACTTAAGAAACACTATTGCTTCCTTAGAGGAGGAGCTGAAAGACACAAAAACTTTGGTCAACGAAGCGAAACAAACTTACCAGACAGCAATTGAAGCCAGGTCTACTTCTCAGAAAGAGGTGAATGAATTGTTGCAACGAAAGAATTCTTGGTCTCCTGCGGATCTCGACAGATTTACCCAACTGTATAGAGATGACACATTGAATTCTCAGTCTGAAGAAAAATCAAAGTTGAAATTGGCTGAACTTGAATCTAAGGAAGAGGAGCTATCCACCAATTTATACCGGGCGATACTTACCAGATATCACGAAGAACAAATCTGGTCTGATAAAATCAGAAGAACTTCTACTTGGGGTACCTTCATCTTAATGGGCGTTAACATCCTATTTTTTGTGGTTTTCCAGTTGCTATTAGAGCCATGGAAAAGAAGGCGACTTGTCGGTTCTTTCGAGGATAAAGTTAAGCTGGCGTTAGATGACAATCAAAAGGAGCAAAGTTTGGCATTCGCCGGAATGTCGAATACCATAGATAGCCTGGTGAGTTTGAAACTTGAAGAAATAAACAATACTGATTCACAAGAGGAAGTCCTACCCATCCCTTCAATAAGCCAGCTGTCAAATGATTTCAGGCGTTGGTGCTCTTTCCACTGGCATATCTGTTATGACAAATTGTTAAGTATTCTACCAGAGACATCTATCACTTTTACTAAGAGTTTCTTCTACTCATACTCAGCAGTGATCCTGTCATTAGGCGTATTAGTTGGTCATCTGTTCTGATACTCTTCATGAAATCAAATGTAAATAGCTCAGTCCTGCTCTTCGTACGTCTTGAATGCTAGTACTTTCTGTAGTGATCTGCGGAGTCCTAATCTTGATGATTAACAAAACACGTGACTTTTAAATGGGTGGCAAAACCAGAATTACTATTTGTCCAGCATTAGCGAAATTATGAAATAAACAAAATAGAATATTTGAGACAACGACTTCAATGTCTATGAAGGGTGACCGTTGATAACAGGATATATATTAAACTTTAACAACACTAGTAGATACATTTCCTAGTATCTGAATAAGTGATACTGCTGAAACTAACAATCGTATTTTCTTTCGGCTACTTCAATCTCTATCTGCATACATTTTGAAGGGGATCAGAGCGTGTTTACAGATACTGTGGAGAAAAGGTTAACATTTAAGCTGTTATGGAAGAATTAGGCATTATCACACCTCAATCTGTGACAAGTGTGGAAACCACTGGAAAGGGCAACGTATTGTCATACGGATCCCTACTTTCTCAGCTAAACACTGATTCATTTGCTGTGGCGAATGGCAATTCCGATGTATACTTGAAATTAAAGAAACTTGAGAAAGAACACGAGCTCTTGGTTTTACAGGAGGACTATATTAAGGACGAGCAGCGTCACTTAAAAAGGGAACTACTCAGGGCCCAAGAGGAAGTCAAAAGAATTCAATCCGTCCCACTTGTTATTGGACAATTTTTGGAACCAATTGATGAAAATACGGGTATTGTATCTTCCACCACGGGAATGAGTTACGTTGTAAGAATTTTGTCAACTCTAGATAGAGAACTATTGAAACCTTCGACCTCGGTCGCACTACATCGTCATTCCAATGCTCTTGTAGATATTCTACCACCTGACTCAGATTCTAGTATATCAATAATGGCTGCAAATGAGAAACCCGATGTTACATACGCAGATGTTGGTGGACTAGACATGCAAAAGCAAGAGATCAGAGAAGCCGTTGAACTACCCTTGGTACAAGCGGATTTGTACCAACAGATCGGTATTGACCCTCCAAGGGGTGTTCTACTTTATGGTCCTCCAGGTACCGGTAAAACCATGTTGGTCAAGGCTGTGGCAAATGCTACTGATGCAGCATTCATTAGAGTTAATGGGTCTGAATTTGTGCATAAGTACTTGGGTGAAGGTCCAAGAATGGTGAGAGATGTTTTCAGATTAGCAAGAGAAAATTCGCCCTCAATCATCTTCATTGACGAAGTGGATTCTATTGCTACGAAACGTTTTGACGCTCAGACCGGGTCAGACCGTGAAGTTCAACGTATCTTAATCGAGTTGCTTACTCAAATGGATGGTTTCGATCAATCTACAAATGTGAAAGTTATTATGGCAACTAATCGTGCTGATACTTTAGACCCCGCTTTGCTAAGACCAGGTAGATTGGATAGAAAGATCGAATTTCCTTCATTAAGAGACAGGCGCGAACGTCGTCTAATTTTCGGTACTATAGCTGCGAAGATGTCCCTAGCTCCTGAAGCCGATCTAGATTCATTAATCATCAGAAACGATCCATTGTCTGGTGCCTTGATCGCCGCAATTATGCAAGAAGCTGGTTTAAGAGCCGTTAGGAAAAATAGATACGTTATCCTACAAAGCGACTTAGAGGAAGCCTACGCCGCGCAAGTCAAGTCAGGCAGTGATGTTGATAAATTCGACTTCTATAAATAATTTAGTTCACGTTTAAAACTATTACAAATGTCTAATCCGCAATGCAAATTTACTGATAAATACACTTTAGAAACTAGTAGGACAATGCATGCTAACTTCACGTTATCAGGGACACATTGTACATCGCAAGTCCTGGTTTTATAGTGTCCCAATCAGGTATGTCAATGTGGTCTAAGTCTAGATGTTTTGATGTTTCCCAATCTTTTACAAAGTTCCAGTGAGATCTAAGAGGATCTATTCTTTTGACCACAGTGTTTGGCATAATCAATTGAATGGATGTAGTGTATTTTGAGAAGTTGGTCAAAGTATTATTTAGCAACTCAAAATCGCTACCTTTCAAATCAACAACATGATCAGATACAACGTTCCATGGTATTTTGTCAATTCTCTCCACGTTTTTCTCAAAATTTGTAGTCGAAACCGTTAAGTTAGAGTTTGAATACATCCATGTTGGAGGTGAGTAGGTTTTCCACCAAATGTGCACAGGAAACTTTTCACCTGAAAAGTTAGAGACTAAAGGAACAATTCCAGCTTGATGGAATACTCCCATTATCAAGCCCATTGTGATGTTAAATGTTATCCACAACTTCATAATTATTTCTGCTTGAAAGAAGGTATCAAAATTGTTCAGGTTGATTGACGCACAAATTAGAGGGAAAACTGGAATAATAAACCGTAACTCTTGATGTTTGAACATGGAAAGAAATACAATCCCAGAGATGCCTGATAGGGCAGGAAGTTTCAAGACCACCTTCTTTGAAATTAACAGCAGAAGAAGGGGGCCGCACAGTAGGGGTAAGTTGACTAAAATATGAGTGTATCTTGGATGCAGTCCATGTTGCGCAATATTATTCTCATTTAAATTGTAAAGAAGATTATTCAATGGAGCAATGACCCAATTCCCGTTGCCATGGCCGTACGCTTTGGTGTCAAAAAATATTACAACGGCAGAAACAATTGAGGCACTAATTACAGTGTATCCAATGGAAATCCAATTATCATAAAAACAGTGGTAAAACACAGATAATAAAGGTAATAGTAAAAAGGCCGGAAAGGTAACTCTATTAAATGTTCCAAGCGAAACTACAGCACCAAGCGTAAAACAAGTCAAGATTGAAGGACGATAACGGCTTCGTACTTCGTACATGCAATATTGACAGGTGAAAAGAAAAATTAACAGGAATATGGTTTCAAGTGAATTAGAGAATGTGTGACTTTGAAAAACCCATGTAACGTAAGAAGTTCTCACAAAAAATTTGGCTTTTGTCTTGTGTGTTATGGAGACTTCGCAAAACTCCAGGAAAAAGATCACGGCGGTAGTGTAAAGTAAATAGTTTTGCAGCCGATAGAGATATAGTAACCCCAAAGGTTTCAATCCCAAAATATTTTGATTCAGCCATAAGAGTGGGAAATAATAAAGCTTCAATACAGTGATACTCCTTGAAGGACTTTCAGGAAGAAACTCCCATGATTTCGTTCCCTTTGTACCAGTCCAATGCGTGATAATTGGCTCCAATGTCTGGAAATGCTCATCTGGGTGGATGTACGATGATTCTAGTGCAATTAACAGCCCTATGATCAGTCCTAAATACTCATATACTTTCAGCTTCATGGTGTGCTCCAAGTCGAAAGTCTCACCAGATCATTATGTGCTTCAGCTCCCAAAAAACAACAATTGTAACATTATTGCTTCACCTGATTGTATTTGATGTACTCATCTATGGTCTCTAACCTGAACCTAACTAAATGCATGTATTCTAAACCATGTGTCAACGAACAATCAACAATAATTTGTTGATGTGGTGTTCTGATGTATCAAACCCTCAAATTTTCGATGTTTTTTCAATTTCGATGTGATAGAATCAGCATCTGTGAAATGAACACTTTCATATTTCCGAACATTATAACGGTTACCTGTGAGCATTTGTACTTTGATATGTTATCTTATCCGCTCAGAAGTATCTTCGTATATAAATTAAAACTAGTCCCAATTTACACGGAGATCCGACACACTTTCTCCATTTTGGTCCTCAATTCTTTGTAGGAACTTCATTTTATGGTCATTAACAACAAGATCAATAAATCATGGTGAATGAACAACTAACCCTGCAGTTGTTTGGTCAGACTATGACCAGCGACGCCAGGTCAATTAAGGCTGCTGAACTGCAGCTGTTTGAATTGCAAAAGGATCCAGGTTTCCTTTCTTTTCTATTGACTGCTACAAACAACACTCAGCTGCAATTGCCAGTCAGAATGAGTTGTGCAATTTACATGAAAAACATGATCCAAAGGAGTTGGAACTCTACTAAGACAGTTGTTATATCTCCAGAAGAAAAGGCAGCTGTTAAGCCAGCATTAATTACTGCGCTAATAGTCAACTACGAAAACAATCATATCAGGCCACACATAACAGAATCCATTGGTGCAATTCTCAAATGGAACGAAGATTGGGTCTTCACGAACCAAGTAGTTGAACTATTACAATCCGGAAAGCAGGAATATATTTATCCAGGTCTGTTGCTAATCTTTGAAGTATGTATTAATCACAGGTGGGACATGTATGGTCACAGGCAGTATATCGATAGTTTCATTGATGTCGTGTTCCCAGTAATGGAGCAGATTGCTGGACAGCTAGTAAACCAAGAAAGTCACAAGTCAAACGAGATGCTATATTTGATTTTGAAGTCATTTAAATATGGTTGTTTGAACAATTTTCCAAACTATTTCACAAATATTGATAAGTTGAATTCATGGATTCAATTGCATCTTTTCCTTTGCTCAAAACCAATGCCTTCTGAGACTATGGCATTAGACTTGGCTGATAGATCCCTAGACAAAAGAGTCAAAGTGAACAAATGGGCCTTTGGAAACCTGTACAAGTTTATTGCGAAATATAGTAGGACGACAAAAGCAATTAAGCAGGAAATGGTCGACTATGTGTTTCAAAATATTGTTCCAACAATCCTACAAGAGTACTTCAAAGTAATTGAAATGTGGAGCGCTAATAAAGGAACACTATGGTTAAGTGAATCTGCCTTGCACTATTTGATTCAATTTTTGGAAAAGTGTGCTATTGAAAATACACTATGGGCAATGATCCAGCCACACTTTGAAAGCATCGTCAACCACGTCATCTTTCCCTGCTTATGTGCATCAGACACCTCTACTGAACTGTTCGAAGAAGACCCAGAGGAATATACTAGGCGCTATTTTGACATCAATAAAGAAAGTTCAACAGCTGATGTCGCTGCCACAGATTTTATATTTGTGATCGGTCACAAAAGAATGGAGGAAGTCAACAAACTGTTGCCATTAATTAACCAAGTCTTTTTACAATATCAGCAAAATGATTCACTCCAAGCTGCATACCAAGAAGAAGGTGCATTGAGAATGCTATCTACATTGTCGTCATTCCTAACATCAGAAGCTGAAAATGCAATCAATCTGGAAAGCATCTTTTCTCACTTTGTCTTGCCTTTGTTAAGTGATAAGAAACATTTGTTTTTAGTAGCGAGGGCATTAGAGACCATTTCGATTTACCAGTCTCCATTCTCAGATATGGGAATTCTATCACAAATTTTCGAATCAGTATATGGAAACTTCATCCGCAATGATTGCCTGCCAATTCAAATTGTGAGTGCTGACGCCTTGAAAACGTTAGTGATATCTAATCCAGATATCCACTCGCATATCAAATCACAAGCTCCGCAAATAATGGAAAGACTTTTGAAGTTGTCTAAAGAATTTGAGATCGATACACTCACGGAGGTAATGGAAGCATTTGTAGAAAGATTTGCCGAAGAGCTAACTCCATTCGCAAATGACTTAGCTCAAAATTTAGTTGAGCAATTCTTGCAATTAGGACAATCTCTCATTCAAAACAGTACTAATAGCAATTCCATTTCTGACCAAGATCAAGAATTGCAAGCTTCTGGTATGTTGCAAACTATGACAACTATGGCAATGTCCATGAACAAAGTTTGTTTGGTAGGAAAATTCTTGCCAGTAGTCAAGTTTGTGATTGTCAATGCACAAATTATATTCTTAACTGAAATTGTGGACTTGATGGATTCTTTAGCGCTCAGTTCCAAGAGTCTTTTCAACGAACTTACTCCGGATGTATGGGAGATAGTTCACGATGTGCTTGATTCCTTCCAAACGTATGCTTTAGATTACTTCGAGTCATACAAAATTTTCTTCGAAACAGTTATCAACTATGGGTTCGTGCAAGACCAAACATACCTGCCTGCATTTTTGAGAATCTTGACTGAGGTGATGAGTTCAGGAATTGACTATGATGTTCAATGTGCCGTCGAGCTTTTGATTTCGTATGCTCTATCTCTAAAAGAAATTCCTCTTTTCGAATCGTTCTGTGATGTTGCTGTAGATGAAGAAATTTGTTTAGACGAAGCATTGATAGTTAAAATGTTCATGGCTGGCTTATACTGTAAGCCATTGGAAACTCTCCAGATATGTGAAAGCAAGGGTTTGCTTCTTGGACTGTTGAACAAGTGGGTATCCAGTAACCAAAAAACAGTGTTTTCTATCAAACTTCAAATGTTTGGCATAATGTCTATGTTCCAGTTACCTGAACTACCAAGTTGCGCAAATGCTTTCGTGAAACCTTTGGCAAACAAGTTGGTGAAACTGGCTCAAGAGCTTCCAGACGCAATGAGCAGACGGGCAAAGATCGAAAGTGGTGAATTTGAAGCTGACGAGAGCAACGATAAAGAGGGCTTAGATTTCTACGAAGATATCGACGAAGATTTCAACGATTCCCCGTTGGACGAAATTGATCCGTTCTCCAAGATGCACGAATTCTTTGTATCCTTACGACAATATAACCCCGAAAGGTACGCTTTCATTATGCAATCTATGGACAGCGAATCGCAAGACGCATTGGAAACGATACTCGAGTTTGTAGCCTCTAGCTTGTAGAGGCGTAAAACCGATTCCATTCATGATAGATAACCACTGAGAAAACCCTGCAATAAACGGATACTAGATAATTTATATCTAAAAAAAATCATACGTATTTCTCAATTATTGTATTGTAGGTAGTCGAGTGAGAGTGCATGTTCTTTTGAACTACACCAACACCTAGCTAAATACATTGAAAGCCTTCACATCAATGTTTTTTATATTATTACAAGAATTTCTACAAACCCGACGAAGTATAGAAAAATAATGCTATGGTTGTTTGGCTTGTGCCGAATTTTGATTTGGGTTCTGAGAACTCAGTTCTCCTCTAGAGATCCTCTTCTTTCACACCAGCTTCGTGTTCGGTAGCTGATGCATCTGACACCGAAGAAGTCTGTTGCAACCTTGTCCTGGATTGTCTGAACAATTCCTCTTGTTGTCGTAGTAATTCTTCCTCAGACAACCCTGATTTCTTGAACTTCGCATCTCGCCTCTCTCTGATCTTCTGGTTTTCTTTATGCTGGTGAAGAATCTCTTCTAATGGCGGTATGAACTCGTCGAACTCTAAGTCTTGCAAAGATTTGATCACGTGGTCTGGCGCAATGGTCTTTTTCAACTCTTTATCAGCAATTTCACTTGCTGAACCTGCTAACATCATGATAAACTCTACCCCACATTCTATTATAATCTCACGAGCCTCTTTACTGAACGTTAGATTGGAATCCAGCACTTCAGATATAATCTTTTGCACTGTAGCCTTAGGCAATGTGACATCGTCAACCTCTCCTACCATATCAAAATTCTTCTGCTTGAGGTTTTGACCACTTATATTACTTCCAATTCAATTCGATTGAACCAAACTATGTGTTACAATTTCACTTGAAAATATTATTCGGATAACGAAGAGATTCTTAGCCCGCTTTGGTAGGCGTACAACTTTTTATTTTTGATGGCTTCTTCCTTTTTTTCAATGTAACAGTTTATGCCCGATATCAAAATAGTGGTACTTTCTATAATTCAAGCTCATCGCTAAATAATTCGCTCTCTAAAAAATGCTATTTACCGAACTGTGACATTTTCGAATGCTCTTTATATATAAAACAGCGAAACAGACTGAGAAATCGCTGAAAAATAAAAACAAAAAAAAAAAACTGTCGAAAAAGCACACATCGCATCACGTATGCGAGAAAACAGGCTATCATTTTAAGGTTCCAACACTTCTTAGATTGAAAAAGGATGATCTTGCAGTCCTCGCAAAGACCTGACAAGTGCCTACATTGGAAATGAGACTGGTATGAGCCTTATGTATGTAACCTGAACGTGACATGGAGCTGTAAGTCATCACTTGTTTCTGCAGAAACCGATGTTGATACTAGAGATGCTAGTCATTGTGTATAAAACTAGCTTGAACAGACATTTGTGGTCACCTTCGACGTGTATTGTTTGAAGAGCCGGTAAATGCTGTAGATAGTATTTGGGAACGGTTGATTAGCCAATAGCAGGGTTGCGCAAGGCTAACGTTTGAGTTTAAAACGTTATCGCAGGATATCGTGAAGTTCATGGTCATGTGATATATATATGTACACACATATATATACCAGTAAGTGTTGCTACCGTTACCCGGACTCGGTACATTTTTCATAGCACGAACCTTTTTTCTTTTCTTTCTGCTTAATAGAAAGACAAAGCTTTTTTCAATGAAACTTTTCAAAGCTCATCTAATCTTGTGTAGGTCAAGCTCATCGCTTAGTTTAAACTGGTGAAGGATTACCAGACAAAATCCTAAATTGTGGCCCGTTTCCATTCTTTTCAGCATAAGCTTCTGATCTCAATTTCCAATAACCTTTCCACCCCAGATCTAGTCAAAAGTTCTACTTGTCGAACTTATAAAAACAATATTTCAAGCGATGGCAGCTTCACCTGTGGTGTTATCACAATATGATCCGACCGGTCAATACTTCGCATACATTTCCATTGCTTTGGACAAACAAAGAGTTTCGGTGGAACCAACAACGATCTCCAAATCTAGCTTAGCTAATGAGAACTTCCTTTACTTGGAGGGAAAGGGCGTAAGCTGTTCTTGCATGCAATGGATAGTGTTCAATGACACTCCGTTAGTGGTATTAGGTCTGAGCCAAGGTGAAGTATGGCTATACTCACCTTTGTCCAACGAAATAATAGCAAAACTTACCACGGGATCAACTTTACCAGTCTTAGATTTCCAATGCTCTTCGAACAACGATAAAGCTTGGTGTTTAACTGGCGATGACACCGTTGTCTTATTCGACATGGTATCCCAAACTGTATCCAGTAAATTCAAAGTCGACGAATGCACTGACTTGAAAAAGCTATGTATAGTTGACAACGACCGTATGCTTGTTGCGTCTCATCAGATTTACCTGATCGATGTTACATCAAAGAAATTGTTGCTACAGTATCCTGGACATATCTCTCCTGTCTCATTTTTACAATTGACCACGGACGGAACCGCATTCTTAAGCGCATCTCAAGACGACAGATTTTTGAACATATATGATTTGGAAAGTACCAAGACCAAATCCGTTTTGGTAGCACATTCTAACGTTGTGTCACTGTCAGTATCCAAAGACTGGGCACACGTATCTGTTACCACAGAAGACGGAGATGCTGCAATTTTCGAAGAACCTTTGGTAACAGTCAACACAGGAAACAAGAGACGTTCTGGTAAGATATCTAAACAATCAAACAAGACAATAACTTTGTTGAGAGCTAATTCTTCTACGAGATTACCAATAATCAAAAGTTTCATCAACCAGGATATTGTAAATTTCTCATGGTTAGAAAACGCTGCAACACCATACTTTGATCAACTCAAATTGGACAACCTAACGGAAGCAGTTACTACCATTCCGAAGCCTCTTCCAACTATCAAATCTAAACAAAGTAGAAACGGCCAGAACAGTGATATTTCTTCTGCCAAAATGTACAAAGAGGGCAACGCAACAGTCACATCAGGCGATAACTTCAAGCATGTGGAATCTATCATTCAAAGTTTACAAGAACTAGAAGGAGAAGAACCAGCAGAATCTTTGCAAGACAGACTGGATATTATCTCACCCCCATCAAGAAAGCCAAAGGATCGGAAAAGGGCCAACGCCGGTACCTCGTCCGTTGTGTTGGCCCAAGCGTTGAAGTCGAACGACCATGCTCTATTAGAAACTGTGCTAAACACACGCGACGAAAAAGTCATCCAAGCAACCATAACAAGGCTTTCGCCTCAACTTGCAACTATTCTTTTAGAAAGACTTGCAGAACGTATTGCCAGACAGACTCACAGACAAGGCCCATTGAACGTATGGGTAAAATGGTGTCTAATAATCCACGGTGGGTATTTAGTCACTATCCCTAACTTGATATCCTCATTGTCATCCCTGCACTCCACGTTGAAGAAGCGCGCAGAACTCTTGCCAAGACTAATGGCGTTGGACACCCGGATAACCCGTTCTTTGGACGAGTTGCACAGTAAAAGAGCTTTGCAATACGGCAAAGACCAATTGGACACCGAACTCATTGCACCATATCCGTATGATGAAGCGAGCCAACAGGATGAAGAAGAAGAAGAAGTAGAATACAACGAAGAACTCGATGACGCTAGGTTGATAGACGATGGAGAAGAAAGCGAAGACTACTCTGAAGATCAAGATGAGGATAGCGACTTGGAGAACCAGGCCTCTAACGAAGTTGCATATACCGAAGAACACTTCGAGGACGACGATGAAATGAAAGTTGACGTCGAAGAAGGATATTCTGACGAAGAAGTGTAGCACTCCCTAAATAATATAATTCATAACCTCGAATGCATTTACAGACAGTATCTCACTACTCCTTTCTGGCAAAGGCCAGATCTAACCCTCGTTAGCTTCAATTGCAACGGCAACGGCAGCAGCCTATACTTGCCAATCGGTTTAGTCGGTATGTGAAAACCCGGTGTGTCCGGGTAACAAAACGTCTATCTTTGACTCTGATTCCCCGAGTAATCAATCAATTTAAAAATAAAACTAGCTTCAACCAGCGATAACGAATAAATCCTATATAAATTCCGTCCATGGCAAGTTAAAGGGTAAGAAAGAAAGAAAAGGATAACTGCAAGGCGCGGTATCAGGCGGTTTAACCGTGACGGAAAATCCGTTCCTTCAAGGTGATTTCTAGATCTCCTTGCAATGGTTTAGATTAACGTTTGCTGCAGCGTGGATCTAAAACAACGATTAGACCGAATTGCACACATCGTAATCAATAAGTTTTTGTTTTTTGTTTTTTTTTAGTATGAACATATTTTTGACAGATAATTTAATTTAGCGATATATAATCTATCTGTTTTCAATTGAGCTCATCATGTAAAATCAAACTCGAATTGGAAAACTATGAACGCTGATCAGCCCTCCTTTTTCATTGAGTTGGTTGGTTCTTGCTTAACAGGATCCTGTAGGTCAGTATATTGTGTTTTGGTTCTATTACTTGTAACAAGAGATTAATAATCGGAAAGGGTACTCTGATAAGGCACGCAGATCGAATTTATATATATAACTAAAAGTGCATTATTGTATTCAGTGAGTAAACAATGTCTGTGGAAGATAAGCAATACATCTCGTACAACAACGTGCATCAGTTGTGCCAGGAATCTGCTGAAAGGGTCAAATCATTCAAGCCTGATATTATCATTGCTATTGGTGGTGGTGGGTTCATTCCAGCCAGGATTCTTCGTACTTTCTTGAAGGAGCCAGGTATTCCAACCATAAGGATTTTTGCCATTATCTTATCTCTGTACGAGGACCTGTACTCCGTCGGGTCTCAGGAAGAAACCGTTGGTATTACCGTTCAGAGAACACAGTGGATCGACTACGAGCAGTGCAAGTTGGATTTGGTTGGGAAGAATGTTTTGATTGTTGACGAAGTGGATGACACAAGAACTACCCTTCATTATGCACTACACGAGTTAGAGAAGGACTCGCAGCAGCAGGCAAAGGCTAAGAACATCGACTTGGACGAGCAACCAGAAATGAAGACTAATTTCGCGATCTTTGTTCTACATGACAAAGTAAAACAAAAGAAGGCAGACCTTCCGGAGGAAATAGTAAACGACGATACCCGTTATATCGCTGGTAGAAAGGTTCCGGACAAGTGGTATGCCTACCCATGGGAATCCACGGATATTGTTCACCACACCAAGATGGCTATGGAACAAGGAAATGACGTGTTCCTACCGTAAACTCATTTCATATTTCATTGTCTGAAGAATGTACTGTTATATATTTAAAGATTATCTATTGTTACAATCCCCAAAATAAAAAGCTAACGTAGGGGAACCTGTTCCCATTGATGTTTGCACAAGTGTCAAATCTTACGATACAGGTTTTTCCACGTTAAAGTACCGCGAAGTGCATCCTTGACTTCTGGCTGAAATTGTAATTCACCGTCATCATATCCTGTCCTTTCTCTCATACTGATCTGATCACGAGCAACTAAAAAGCCACGCATCAGGCATAACGACAGAGCTGCGCATAAGTAGGCAGCACCGGCGTAAATAGCAGTATACAAATAGGCGTTCTCTCCTTTCTTAACGTCATCTCTTTTTAATCTCAATCCAATAACGGGAGAAACGATCGAACATGCACCAATAAACATCCAAATGACAGAATATACCGATTCAAGTTTGCGTAAACCGACCAAACGGGTTATTATGGATGTCAATAAAGGCCAGATTGTGCCCATCATCATCCCCTCAAAAAGAGCGAAACAAATAATCGTTGCATAACTTCGACAAGGAATCCACATAGCATAACATAAAATTCCTACCAGCAGGTGACAGAACATAGCTGTGGTCACAGGACCAAATATATCAGATATCAGCCCAACTGTTGGTCTTCCGAGGAAAGCGCCCAAACAAATCATACTTGATACAATAGACCCTTGTTTAGATGAGTAACCAAGAGAAACTGTAAACGAAAATAGGGAATACAACTGGATGACGTACCCCAACATAGTGAAACAAACCCAACCGATAAGTAGCCAAACGACAGGATATTTGAACATTTCCCATGCGACAACTTTGCTGGTCTCGTCAGAATGTTTTTCAACTTCTTCCTTTCTTGTTTTAACCAGTATTAATGCAATTGTACTAAGAACAGAACTAATTATGCACTGGGAAATTAACGCCCATCTGACATTTTTACCATCAATGATTTTTTGCATCGAAAGATTGAAGATAATGCCTCCAAGACCGGAACCACCTGCACTGATACCGAGAGCCAATGATCTTCTCTTTCTAAACCACGGTGCGACAATTGTGGTATTTGGAAAGCAAATTGCCCCTAATCCGAAAGATATAGCTACACCTTGTGTTAGATACACTTGCCATAACTTTGTCGCAAATGCTGCCAATAAGACAGACACGTTCTGTACGACTATTCCTAAAAGAAGGACCTTTTTAGTAGAAGTTTTGATTAACAAATAATTAAATAGTGGTGCAAGGAACAAGCCCACTCCAAACGACAGACCACCAATAGCCGCATAGTCCAAATCTGACCCAGTTTCGTATTCATCACTTGACATGTAATACGATAAGTACACTGAGTATCCGGAAGCAGCACCCCAGGTACATAGATTGAAAATAAATGATGAGAATACAACTACCCACCCGTACCCACCATCCGGCACAGAAATTTTATTGAAGTCATCATCGCTGGAATCGCAAGAGGATTTGACAGAGCATATTGTGGGGTTCTTGCTTATAGCATCTACCTCTTTGGAATCCATTGTACAGCTTTCTTATCGGTCAATGATTTTTTAGTTGGTTGGTATATCGAGCGTCAGCACATTATTTAAGCCATTTTCGTTTTAATCACTTATATTATTTTATGTCCGTTTTTCCAGTTTTTATATGCTCAAGATCTTGAGTTCGAGGGAAAAAATGTGAATATATTACAATCATGACTGCTGGAAAATGAATTAAAAAAAGCAAACCCGAATAGTATCCGACCACCAGGTACATTGAGCTATCTTTGATGTACACGTAGCTATTTAACACGAATTCCGAGACTTCGGACAGGGTGTATCAACGAATACTTGACGCTACTTAGTTTACCTCAATACCAGTTCTTTTCAAAAAGAACTTACATAATTTATGGACCTACTACGTTATGACATTTCTTGCAACTAACAGTTGATGGATGGCAATTCAGCCAGATAGCATTTGCCTGGTGTCAATCTTATGTAAAGTAGTTCATACTGGATACCTGAAAGCATTATGAAAGACCTTTCAATTCGCTGACATTAAATTCATTATTTTTCGAAGTAAATTTATCAGTAAGTTGAGACTCTCCAAAAAAAACAAATTTTTGACGTCTTCGGGATTTCACATATAGAATGGAAGAGAAGAAGTCAATATTAAAGAGAAGGTGGACGTTTAATAAGTAGTATTGAGCTTCTAAAATTTGTGGCAAATGTACACTGAAGAGTCTTGAAGTAACTGGGCCAAGTTTCTGGCTTTAAAACTCATTATTTAAGGTAGATGACAGGGTTACAACACAGGCTGCGAAACTACTCAAAAACATCAAAGCGAATCGCTTTGTCATGTTACTAGCCTGTAAATTGGATACTGAAGCGGTGGAATGCACATTCCAATCATATTTGTTGATCTAGACCTCGTTCAAAGTCGAGCTAGTCACTCCCCCTTTTCTTCAACCGTTTGCAGGTAAAATTTTTGTGTTTCCCAAGTCTTTGAAATGGGAGGAGAAATCGAAAAAAAAATTTGAACATTCAGAGTCTAATAACGCAAATGTAAATCCATTTCGAACAAAGTGGCATATCACACCACACAAAAACTCCTGAGTTATAGTTGAGACCTGAGCGCACGAACTAAGTACTTCTATGGTGTCAAAGGTAGTTAGTTCAGTACGTATATCTTGGCTTCCTCACTTCACAGAAAACATACTATGAATGAAATGTCAGGAAAGTCAATGTGCATTTTATGACTAAGCCCTATATAAAATCAATTTAGATTTCTACGTACATCTTCAAAAGAACTGCGTGTTTGATTGTGTAAACCCAGAGTTGTTCTGGCACTGATGCTTCTTTGAATCACTTCGTATCATTTATTGAGTTGTGCTCTACATATTTAAAACAGTTATTAAAGCATTCCTAGAGTGATGTACGGGTTGTTTTCACTTACAATTGTCAAAAACAAATTTAGCTCACCCTTTCTATGTGGCTGAGCTACTGGAGTCGGCGAACACAAGCAGAAAGCTAATTAACAAGCTAAAATCAGCTTTGCTGCCATTCGTAAGTTTCTTTCAACCGTTTTTGTAGATACTGGAGGGCAGTAAGAGTTGGATTTGTGTTTCCGTCACTGGCATCTTCAACAATTTTGCTTGGCACAGCGTCCAGCGTAGTATTTGCGTCGGGATGGACAAAAAAGACTATAGAATAGCGGTCTGAAGTTCTTGTTTCGCCAGGTGAAAATTTGACTCTATGGTTTGTGCTTCTCAACACCCCATTGGTCCAATATGATAGCATGTCTCCGAAATTGACCACTAATGGGGGTGCCTTTCCCTGATACTTTGGTGGTACAAATGGGACTTTTACCCATTCTTCTGAGGTTTTATCAATTTGTAATTCTAAACCTTGTTGTCCATTTCTTTGCATCAACAATGCCAATGCACCATAATCAGTGTGGGCGCCTGCTCTGATTGTCGGATCCAATGTCGAATCTCCTTGCAGATCATCGTCACGAATTAAAGGGTAGCGTAAAAATCTCATTACACAACCATTTTTTTGGTTTGGTTTCATTTTGGCTGTGAAGAAGCTGTGATCTTCAATTTCTAGAGCTATCGTAATGAGTCTTAGAATTTCGGTAGCAACTCTATGGTATTTGTGTAGAATGGAGACAATCAAATCACTTTGATTTTTTAATAACTCAGGAGTTTCGTTTTGTTCTGGGCTACTCACTTTGGCTTCCGGGTTTGGTGTATTGAAGGTTCCATTAGAAAAGTTGATGGAACCAAAATTGTAACATTCTTTGAAATCTCTTCCTTTTGTCAGATCTAATTGTTCACTAGAGAAATCTGTGTACCCGAAATTGTTCACAGCGTCAAAGAAGTATTTGAGCTTTTCTTCATGTGGAGTAGTGGTGAAAAACCTGTTGGACAGCTCGAAGAGCAAATCGACTTCCTCTTGAGTGAAGTCATGCCCGTCAACGAAAAGGAACCCTTGTTCTCTAGCAGCGTCCAAGAGTTTGGTTGCTGTCGCTTGTTCCGGTTGGGATATATCAATTATTTGTAACGGGTTGCTGCTCATTTCTATGCAATTACAAATGCTCAATTCAATTGTTAGAGCTCTTCTAGTTTATTGTGGTAAATTTACCTGTGGTCTTAAATATTATCAACACGAAACTTATCCTATTAACAAACGATTCACTGCATCTTGTTCTTGTTCTTAAAGATTTCATTCAGTATTTAACATGTATATATTCTGACAATTTAAATATCAATGATTGATTTATACCACTTTCCATAATGACTGCGGAAGATCATGAAAAATAAAAAAAAATAAAAAAAAAAATAACTTGTAAAATTATTCACATTAGACACCTGGTAACAACAGCCTTGAATTTTTTGTTGAGTGATGCATATCGCAATTGCAACTGGCGCTTTTCATTTCCACGGCTTAATGATTCATGAAAATCAGCGAACAGCGGGGACGGGATCCAATTTACATACATAGGATCTAAATTTCATCAAATGACGCACTCAGCTGACATCTCAATCTGTGACAAATAAAGTGGGAACACCCAGTCTATTATCACACACCTCGCTGTTCCGGTTGCGGTAGTTTACTTTCATTTTCGAGAAACGGCTATTGGAATTATTCCTACTGTGACATCTGAACCACTTTCATTTCGTCCAAATTGTCGAAAAAGTCAATTTAAACCGAGCCTGCCTAAAACTTCTGACCGTGAGAAGTTTCTTCTGCTATGGAAAACGAAATGGCTACAACAGCTTATGACATCCTCACTCCACCGCAGTAAAAGTGAACCGTCATACTAGTTAATAAGCCGAACTATTTGTTTGCGATAATTACAGACGTATACGAGCTCCAAGAATATTAGTAATTAAAACCGTCCCTACTAAACGAAGCATCTACACTACAACATACTGTTTAGTAGGCCCTAGGTGCATTTAGCATTTAAAGAGCTTCCTATCGTCTGTTACCTGTATTTGGAAGCACTATAATTTATGTTTTAGAATATTTCTTGTCAGTGGCCATATTCGTAAGTTGGACGATATCTTTTTTCCAGCATTTCTTTTTTCTGGCACGGTAATTCTCAGTGACAGTTTCGATAATACTCTTCTAAAGAAATTCGGTAAAGCTCATTTGACAATTAAATAGTGAAGGCGAATCGAATAGAAGATCTGCCGTGTTTTATGTTTAGTACGAGCTGCGTGGAAATTGCGAATGGTTCATGAATCATTGTGGTAATTCACAATTCGCTGCTGCTCTGCCATTATATTTTCCTTGGAATACCCGATTTTCCTTTCTAATCGGAGGTCTAGATTTTTTGATTTGATGAAAAATGATTTCTAACCACGTGACATATTTTCTTCGGCTTTTTTATTTTCTCGAGGAACTGATCTTCGATTGTGCCACTTAAGTGCAAGTGTTATCTTTATCTGCCGACAAGGTTTAATAAGGTATATTTCACTTTAAGACTCAAGCTACTTCACGGTTAGCGAATGTACCTGTTGCCAGGATAAGCTGGGAGCGACCTTACGTTGATATAAATTTTGAATTGTTGCTCACTGTTTGGTATGACAGGCAATTCAGTAATACCAGTATGGCTAGATTGTGATCCAGGACATGATGATGCTGTGGCAGTGTTGTTAAGTTGTTTCCATCCAAGCATTAGGTTGTTGGGTATATCCGCATCTTACGGCAATGCTTCACCGGAGAACACATTGTACAACACGTTATCTTTGCTCACAGCGTTTGGCAAACAAGATGAGATACCAGTGTACAAGGGTGCCCAGCGTCCTTGGGTAAGAGATGTTGCTTACGCTCCTGATATTCATGGAGAAAGTGGATTAGACGGAACTACGCTATTGCCAAAACCTAAGCATCCGTTCATTGAGGGAAGCTATGTAGAAGCTATGGAACACGCAATTTTGGAGAGCGAGGGTAACATCACTATAGTATCAACTGGAACGTTAACATCTGTTGCAACGTTGTTGAAAGAAAAGCCGTATTTGAAGAAACATGTGAAGTACATCTCCATCATGGGTGGAGGCATAAACTCCGGCAATCGCAACGACAATGATTCTGCAGAATTCAACATTTGGGCAGACCCTGATGCTGCAAATTTCGTTTTTAGAGATGAAATTATCAAAGATAAATGTGTTCTCTCTCCGTTGGATTTAACACACACATGTTTAGCAACTTCTAATGTGGATAAAGTTATATTAGGCGATGGTTCTAGTAAACTCAGAAAACTGTTTTACGAACTATTTTTGTTCTTTGCCAAAACCTACAAAAACAAGCAAGGTTTCGAAGCTGGTCCCCCTGTTCATGACCCTGTTACTTTGATGCCACTTTTGTATTTGTATGGCCACATTTCCAATGAGGTTTTGCAGTTCCATTTCGAACGATATGACTTGTCGGTTGATAACGATCCAACGAGCCTGGACTATGGTAGAACCGTTGTTACTCAAACATACGCCCACGACTCGAACATTGGTATTATAGTTGGTCTGCAGATTAATGTAGATTTCTTTTGGAATCAAGTTTTTAACGCTCTAGCTGTGGCTGAACAGTATCCCGGTTCCATTTAATGTACCGTTGCACAGGAAGTACGGTCAGAACCAAGGAGAATTTTGTACAGTCCGCAATAATTTGCAAAAGAAATAGCGTTTTATGGTAATATGGAGAATATAGATATATTTTTGTTGATCAATTACTTCTTACGTGATTGTATTAGCTCGTTATAGATTTTGTATTAAGGTTCTCGCATCGCTTGGATAGAAAGAGCCTGAAATCGGATCTTCTTGGTCTTTCAATAACTCCAATTTCACACTCAACATTTTAGGACAGATAGGGCCTGCGGGTGTCATTTTTTCTTTCCAGGATGGATCCAACGCTATATGGAAGTCCATCAACACGTAGTATAAGACATATTTCATTTCCATAATAGCCAATTTTTCACCAAGACAAGACCTTCTTCCGCCATGAAATGCGCTCATCGAGGCATCATATTTGTGCTTCTTCCATGAGCTAGTGACTTCTTCCAGGTTATCTCCCCAGCGTTCGGGCAAAAATTGCTTGGCTGTTTTTCCCCACACTGTTGTAGAAGTCCCCGTTCCGTAAACATTGTAACCACAATAAATTCCCTTGTTCATTATAATCCCTGGACCTAACTGACATCTCTTCGTCGTTTTTCTGTTTATTATCTGGCCTAAAGGTGGAAACATTCTAATTGCTTCATAAATGAAAGCCGTGAGTTTATAACTGTTCAAAATATCGTCATTTTCTGTAACATTAGAAAGCTCCTCTCTAATGGCATACTGCCAGTCTTGATATTTTGCAAGTAAGTAGAATAGTGTAGTCAAAAGAAGCTGAGGGTTTTCATGACCAGCAACCAAAATAATAACTAGATTATCCTTCAATTGTTCGTCATTGATTCCTTTTAATTTCCATTCTTTTATTAGACCAGTCGCTGCATTATTTGTTTGTTCATAAGTGTAGTTCATAATTAGATTGGTATGAACTGTGTCAAGAAGCATGTTTCGGAAGTCAGCTACATCCATCCTGGCTTTTTGCCTGCTTCTGATAGGTAGCAAGTCTAAGAAAGGAAAGGATAGAAATATAGGTTTAAAGATTTGCTGCTTGACCTGATTTAACTTCTCGTGGAGTTGGCTTCTTAGGGGCTCCCCGTGCACATTGAACTTCAATGTCCCTATGTCAAAACCAAGAGCAATTTTTGAGATGTTTGCAAGTGTTAATCTCTGAACCAAGGGCGGTAAAAGTACAATCCCCTCAGGGTCATCTTCGATACACTTTTTGAGCAATTTGACAAATAATTGAGCATTATCTGATAGAGGTTTCGAATCAAAGACAGTTAACTGAGTTTGAATGCAGTTTCTATATTTCAGCCAAACTTTACCATGAGCACTTATAACATTATCGCCTGTATACTGGGCTAACACTGAGTAAGGGATTTTTTTTTGGTTGCCACTTTTAGCGAAAGTGTCCTCATCTCTGAACATCACATTCAAAAATTCGGGTTTTGATGTCAAAACGTTCCACCGGTTGGCGAAAAATATTTTAACCGCACCATACTTTTCCATTGGCTCTCTGATATACTTTTCGAAGATTTCAAGTTGATCCATTTCAGTAAATATAGGTAGAAACGACACATAGATAGGAATTGTTGGCAAGCTCCATGGTAGTCCCACGGGGAAACACAATAAACCTAATAAGGCTGTCAAAATTACCAGAGCACTCTTTGTGATCAATCCTAGCCACATCATCATAGGCTTGCTTCTTAATGGTTTTTCTTTGCGGTGCTGTTTATTGTGACACTATCTCTTTTAGTGAACAATTGTTAATTTGTTAATCAAAAATGACATTGGGTTTTATCCAGCCAAACATCATTTTTTGTTTCAAAAAGAGCGGAATTTGCGACTACTTCAAATAAATACTACAAAAGTTACCGGTCGGGCATGAAACGCTGTTTGGTTCATTCTACGCAATTCATCAGAGAGGCACTGCGTAACTGTTTGCTTTTTGGCCCTTTTACCGTACTATCTAAAGAAATGAGCATTATTATTTGTAAATATTTAATATTTTCTCTCTAAAAGAGCCATATAGAAAAAAAATTGAGATAAACCTTGTATAAGTTGTAGTACTCTTACTTCACGTCATTGAATGCTGACAGCAAGGCTGATACAGTCGTTTATGAGAAACAGCACTTTTTTATGCAGTACGTATGTTCGATTTTCCTACATTTTTGCCTTTCCTGTAGAAAATATTTACTGTATTTTATGCTACGCTGGTTTCAAGAGCGACTTTTTTTTATAGGATGTCGAGTAATTGGTGATATTTAAGTTTCTATTAAGAAATGAAATGGACAACAGGCCACCATGAAAATGTTTAATAAAGCCAAGCAGTTTCTTACAGCAAAGTCCATTTCAAATTGCGTGTCAAATTGTATAAATTATTGAATGGTAAATCAGTAAGCTGCATAATAAACCTTGTTATTTCTACCTTGTATAGACCTTACTTTGTGAAGTATTTCTTAAAATGGGCCAAAGGTTAAGTTGACTAAGTTTTTGACAGTATTCTACGTTAAGTGCCATAGAGACTTCATTCATTATTTAAAAAAAATGACGAACGATACATTGCCGGTCATCAAAGAGGCTAATCATCCTTATTCTGACATTGACATATCTCATGGCGAAACAAAGAATGACATGTCAACATACTCCAAGTTCTTGTGCATATATACAAGACACATGTTCACTTTTGATCTATATGGCATTCAAGACAAACAGAATTGTCAGTTCACAGAGAATTGGGAGACGTTCAGCAGAATTTTGAAGGAAAAGGCTTGTACCATCAATAATCATGGAGTGACAGAAGTGATTATTAGTTCGGAGGAGTCTAAAGAGATGACACCGTTTCACAGTGTTGCAATAAAAGTATCGGAATATCAGGTAGAGGGAGAAAATCAAATCCGAGGTGCAATAACTACCGTTGAACAAGAAAACCCTTTCAACAACTGGTTTATTTACCATATTTTATGCAAGAGTCATCTTAGTTATGGTTGCACACCTTTCAAGCAATCTGAGGTAGATTATGCCGAGTTATTCACTACATATTTTGAAGAGAACTTGAAAAATACTATCCATGGAGATGAATGGATTAGTATGAATGGAAGGAGTTACTTTAAAGAAAGGGTGAAGTACTTTACATCGAGGTATAAGAGAATCGAATGCATTCTTCCCGCGTTTCCATGTAAATCCTCAAACATGAATAAAGTGCATGGCAAAATCCCAGACAAAGGAGAAGAGCTAGCTTTTGTGAACCTTATCAAGGCAACGAAGGATGTTTCTGAGTTTTATCCACCAGGAATGAAGCTGTGGATCGTCAGTGACGGCCACGTCTTCAGTGATTGTATCGGTGTAGATGATGACGTTGTAGATTCGTATACCCACCATTTACATGGCCTATATGAATCTTTAGCGCAGCGGGAGAATGATGCGATTGGATTTGCTGGATTGAAAGATCTCTTTTTTGAAGGCAAAAGTAGCGAATCATTTGACCCTAGATGGGTGGAAGAAATGAATCTACCACATTACACTGGCACAAAAATTTGTCCCAATTCTGAGTTATCGAGACAAATTTTGATGAAGGGTTGTGATACTGAAAACGGTAGGTTGAAGAAACAGCTTAGTATCCCAGACCATCCTAGATTGCACTTGTTTAGAGGGTTCTCGAAATTTATGACAGAGGATTTGTGTTTATTACCTTTTTTCGAAGGAGTATCTCGCAAAGGCTTCAAAAAGACTGTCGCAAAAGTCGCTTTTGAAATGATCAAAAGGAACGATGCCTATTCCAATTTGGTTGAATTGATTTTTCCCCATCACATGAGGTTGTCAATTCATGCCCATACCAACAGCGGCCCAAAATTCGGAGTCAAAATCATTTCGTTTGCACAATGCAAGACGATTAAATCTCTGGACAACGAGGAAGAACCAGCATTTGAGGACTTGTTGCATATTCCAACGCCATGGCACAACTGTGTAATTAAAATGGAAGAAAACGGCCGATATTATCTAACAAAGACAAAAACCGTGATGGATGCAACCGAAAATGGTAGTTATGACGCAACCTGGGTCAAGACAAACATCAACACAGGCGTCGGTGGGCATTTTTCACTCAGAAAGATTAAAAAGGTCAATAAAATCAATTAGCCCAAGATCTAGGTGGGCTTTTCCTTCAATACGCCATTCTTTAAATACTAAACCACGGATAAAAGGATTTGTTTTCTCATATCCGTTCATTACTTCTCTGCAGTTTCTGATTTCTAAACTCTCACTTTACCTTGAGAATGGCCTGTTAATCTAATAACAATTGTTAATCGAAGCTGCCATGCAATCATTAGGAGTTCACACTTTGGTAAATGTCTTAATCAAAAGACAGAAAACACTCGCACTCAATGTTTTTGAAACCATCAATGTTGCATTTTTGTTCGTAATTCGTAAAACTGAGATTTATTGATATGGGCCATTTCTGACATATTTTCCCTTTTTTATAGTAAGACCTAAAACATGTGTATGCCTTAAACGAAACTTTTGTAATAACTCATATATGCCATATCAAAGTCCAGTGTGATGATACTATTATTTGTAGAATGTTAGCGATAGAGAGCTTGAATAAAAGTGCCGTATATCGAAATATTTTTCTTTTTATATTGTACAAACTGGTTAACTTATTTTAGAACAAAAGTTATCGTAAATGTGGAAATGGAGCATCGAGTAGCACTTTAACCATTTCTATCGTATTTGTAGCATTACTTGAAGGTGTCAACAAACGCATCACTAAATTATACGTTAATCCTGTTTGCTATATTCGGATTCGCTCTAAAGTGACGCTATATATCAATGTTACCATGGTAGGTATTGACATATTATAATACTGGGCAAACGCCAAGAGACATCATATTACACCCAAATAATCTTCCTTAATACTACCAATGGCATAAATAGAGTTAACTTCCGATCTTGCACCAACGATCTTTAATCTTACTCTGGAGCCCTTTGTGATAATCTGTTCCGAAGATTGATAAGATGGAGGGTTCGACCCACTATTGAAAGTTAAATCTTCTGGCATCAAAAATGGCGAAACAAAGACAGATAAAGGTCCGACTTCGACTTCAAAACCAAGATTAGTACAACTTGATACAATACCGTCGACAACTTCTCCTTTGAAAGGTTTCCATACCACAGCTCTATATTTCACAGTGAATTCTGCAGACCCGTCAGTGGGTAAGATCCTTCCACGTTCGATTTCGATGTTTTCACAGTCTAACACGCATAAAATGTATCCAAACTTACCCGTACAAGTTCCTTCCACCTCTTGTAACAGCTTCGTCATCAAGTATCTCTTCATTTGAGGTCCAAAGAACGAAGGATGAAGAGTTATATTCAACGACAAATCCTTGAAGAAAAACATCTTTTATTAATTGCGTTGAATTTATAGGAAATGTGTGACACCTTAAGAACTTATTTTCAATTCAAATTGTTTGAGCAATCAATCTCAAAGCTTATACTGATGTCTGAGTTGCTATATTTGATATTTCACCACTATTTTACACTCTATCAGTTAAGGTCAAATTGTAAAGACAATCAAAGGCAGTCCTCGAAATAGTTCAGCCTGCAAACAATTATGAAAAGATTACCCTCTACTGACTTTCAATGCCGATTGACAAACTAACCTGGAAAGCAGTTGTGCATCTGTTAAAACTTGAACAAGTCGCCTATGCTCATCTTTTCATAATTCAGTACTTCTTTCAATGTTTTCTACTTTTTCAATGTCGAAAAAAGAGAAGTACAGACGTGCCGGGTAATGAAATTACATTACAAAATTTTGATGAGATCGCTATGAATATAGTTCAATGAGTTACATTGTGAAGACAAGCAGTGTTTAAGTTGCAAACTACCTGACCAGGAAATCCTTTCGTATCTATTGACGAGGCTTGTCCACAGATAAACATACGATAGTCGTCAAGAAAGCAATACGAAACTATGATCACCAAATATTTCACCAAGGCTATTGTCAAATTCAATCCATTAGGAAAAGAAGGTATGTCATAACAGCGATTATAATAGTTCCCATTGACCATTAGACATCATTACTAACTGCTACATATTACGGCCACTTTCAAATTGAATCGCTGGTCGTTGATTTTTTTGCTCTACAGCCAAGACAGCTAGATTGTTTTTATGTGCTATTCCTCCATCGCAAAGAACGAGTGGACTACAATTACAGAATGAAGTGTTGGTATCTGGCTCGAGCAAGAAGCCAACCGTGAAGGTTATTTTCAAAGATAAGACTGAACTGGAGGTCGACCCAAGCAGCATGAATTTCACAGAGCTAGGAAACTACTTTGACCGTCACTCCAGAAAACTGGCTCTAAAGGAAAGTATTGAATCTCAATGATGGCATAAAAATTCCGCACTACAGTCATTTAAACACCCATGTATATAGTAGTAAAATAAGCCAAATTATAAATTTTATGTAATATAAGATCCTCACAGATAACGTCCAGATTATCAACCCTTGGTTATAAAGAAGTCTTGAAGAGTCCCAGCCGCATTGTGAACTTCTTTTCTGATATCGCGTGATTGCATAAGCAAGTCTATATAGAATTGTAGGTTCATTGCATTAATGGGAGTTTGAAAATTTTATAGTGTCAACATGAAAATTACAAGCGATGAGCTCATGTACTGAAAGAGATGTCCGAACTGAAGAAAGCTGGCAATTTTGATCGGCAAGTAAGGCCGAGGCAACGTAGACTGCGTTAGTATAACAAATGTCGTTCTATTTCAAGAACATCAAACCAGACCTCCATTCGGGAGAAGAATCTGAAGACGACGACCTAACCACAATAATAAGAAGAAACGAAACAAGCGATGAAGAAGTTTCAGAGAGTGAGGATGAGTTAAAGACACTATCGTTCGGGTCGTTGAAGAAAGCGGATGTGACTATGGATAAGGAGGAAAAACTGAAAACTAAACGCAAGAATACGTCAAAAGGAAAAGGCGCTCTCTTGAAGAAGCGGAGGGACGAAGAAGAGCTAAAGCGCCGTAGACAAAAGGAAGAACAAGAGGAAGCCGAACAGCAAAAACAATCTCAATCTATCAAAATGTTTGCAGAAGAATCTTTCGGTGAGGGAAGTGAATCTGACAGTGAGGGAGGATTCTTTGATGGAGAGTCAGATGATGAGCCCACAAAGACTTCCAGAAAGAGAAAGGGTAAAGGCAAACATGCTCCCACTGAATCATCTTCTAAGAAGAGAATACGCACAATGAGAAAAATTCCTGGACTGGACGATAATAAAGGAAAATCAATATACCAAGATGTTAGGTTTGATAAAGCTTTGGGTAAATCAGATGATTTATCAAAGGTGCGCCAGCGATACAAGTTTTTGGACGAGTACAGAGAGAAAGAAATCAAGGAGTTGGATGGCATGTTACATGACAGGAAATTCTTGAGCAAGATCGGCGATAGGGAAAAGTCTAAAATGGAGCAACAAGTAAAACAAATGAAGTCCAGACTGGAAACGGTCCAAGTGATGGAAATGGAACAAAAGATTGTAAAGGATTACGAGGCCGAGATCAACAAGAACAACAAGAACAAATACCATTTGAAGGATTCGGAGAAAAGAAAGGTAATACAGAAGTGGAAGTTTGAACATATGAAGGGCAAACAAAGAGAAAAGGTAATGGACAGAAAGAGAAAGAAGAGATTAGGTAAAGAGTTCAAGCAATTTGAATTCCATAAGAGATAATCAAAGAAGGTTAAATGAATTGCATCAAAAAACCAACCATAAAGACTCACTGTTTCATTTGCAATTATTGTTTTCATTGTATTTACGTAATGTGCAGGATAGAAGCCTTCAAATCGAATTCTTGTTATAAGACAGAAGATAAAGTGTAGATAGCATATCGAATTCAAGAACAGCGTAATTCACAATTTGGTTGAGGAGTCCAGAAAGCCGTTTATATACATGAATAGTTGTCATTCTCATTTAAGAAAAGGTAAGTGGTACAGCTCCATTATATTTGATGGTCCCCATGCTTCTGTCAGTTTTGATAGCCTCCCTTTTCACAACATGTGCAGAAGAAACTTCTTAGTGACCACTAGTAAGACAAATGTGGCAAGAGGGTTTATTTTTTTGGTTGAGTTCTCTGCAGCCACTCGTTTATTGACCCGGGCCATATCCCGGTCTTCTCATAGCCGTACGATCTGGCAAGTTCCTCAGCTGCCTGAGCTCTGATTCCTGCTGCACAGAAAAATATCAACTCTTTATCTGTAGGGGGTTTTGGGATGTGGAAAACATCCTCAAACTCCTCCTTTTCCAAACTCAAAGCACCTGGAGCTGTCTTAAGTGGTAAATTGATAGCTGTAGGCAATGCGAACTCTTTCAATTCACTAGGTTCCCTCACATCAACCAACAGCTTGGATGGATCAGGCTTGGCAACTAACTTTTGAATGTCTTCAAACTGATAAATTTTGGTTGGCACTGTTGAAAACGCTCTCAAGCCCGTGAAAACATTAGCAGGCAGTCTACTGCCTATATTGTTTCTCAACATGATAAAAGTACAATGTGGTGTCGCCGCGTTTCCTTGATGCTGACTACCGGTCGCTTTTATCTGTTGTTTCTGGATTTGCTGTGTGAAGATTGTTCTTAATCTACATTAATGATACGATATTGCACTATTATGGATTTTCAAATTTTCAGCGTGGAACTTTGAAAGGCCGATCAGGTACTTTATAAGGTATAAACTATCGGGGAAGGATGGGTTATTTGGATACGATATGCCATCGGCATGATGAATTATGTTAGTCACTAAATCATTAATAGGTATCCTATACAGTCAGCAGCACAGCTCCTTCGAAACAGCTGCCTACATACGTTATGTAGTTGCATGTTTTTTCACATTTGAAAGGTAAAGGCTACATAAAACATAGGCAAAAACTGTGGTAAATCAAGAGAGAGGGTACTTTGATAACGCAGTTAAAATTGGAGTTTGTCACCACCTCTAGAGACCCAGTCATTAGTAGAACCAGAGTAGATAGATGTGTTTGTGTAACCTTCTTCAATGGCTTTTGATTTAGCACCCTGTGCTCTACGACCAGCAGCGCAGAAGAAGACAAGTTCCTCGTCTTTTGAGGGTTTTGCGAATCCAAATTTGGATTCGAACTCTTTTTCCCCATAAGACAAAGCATCTGGAGCAGTCTTGTAAGGCATATTCACCGAACCAGGGATTTGCAGAATCGAAAACTCATCGGGTTCTCTGACATCGACCAAAGTGACGTTTGCAGGCTTTGTTTTGATCAAGTTAACAACGTCTTCAAAATCGTAGTTCTTTCCCTGATCAGTAACACTTGACTCTTTTTTTGCGTTCGTATTTTCGCCTGCAGCAGCACGCTGGGCATCAGTTGCATCTTCGCCCTTCCAGGCAGCGTTGACGTTCTCCCAAAATCCCATTTTGTAGATCTATAGGCGTGGTGTTTTTCACTTGAATGTAAAATCTCTTGTTCTTTAAGTTGATCCCAGTGACATTTATTTATTCGGTTAGAACCTGGGAAAGTGGTAATTAGTTGGTGAAAACGTTAAGATGACTGTTTATTAAATTTATAAAAGGTGAATAAGGTAAGACTATAGGAATTTCAGTATAGGCACACATGCCTGGCATATCCTTATCTTAGGTTTAAGTCACTGACAATGAACTCACCTGATCCCAGGTGTTGGGTGTTGCCAACCCGTCTCACGACAAATTCTTTGTCATTCTTGATGTAGTCAACAATAGTGACCGAGGTATTGAAAACAATGATTTTATGAACGTTGAGTTCTTTGTATTCGAAAATCTTCAATAGTTGTCTAATGGTACCACCATGACTGATTATTCCAAGGTTCTTGTTGGAGGCATTTTCTTTCACAATGTCTTGGAATACGTTGATTAATCTTTCTTCAAACTCTTCTGCTGGTTCGCCAAAATCCCTGAAAGTTGGTTTGCCCATTGAATCTGCATACTTTTCAGCATCACGTAAATACATTCCTTCAATAACTCCCATGCATCTTTCCCGCAACTTATCTGTCTTGATGACTTTGACGGGAGAGTCAAAGGGTTCAAGAGCAGTCTCGATAGTTTGCTGGCAACGCTTCAAGTCACTACTGTATATTTTATCAAATTGTATTCGCCTGTCATTGGCTAGATATTCTCCAAGTTTCCGTGCTTGGTCTCGCCCGGTTTCATTCAGGTCAGTGTCCATATGACCTTGCAGTATCTTGTTCAAGTTTGCATCAGTTTGTCCATGTCTAATAACAAACAGGCGTAAGATACTTTCATCGTTATTTGATAAGTAGTAAGGCAGATCAGCGGTCATTTTGGCTTGTTGTGTTTGGGCAACAATGAACCTCCTCTGAAAATATCCCTTTTGTGTCCAGTGTTAACTTCACTCTATCAATTCTCTTGTCATCACGTTAGTACGTTAAATGTCTTAAATCGTTATTAAGACACGATTTGATAATTGTTATAATGAAGAAATAGAGCAGAAACATTCAGTGATATTCATGCATTCACTGTAATTGACCGAAGAGATAAGCAAAAGGCCAGCGCTGGAGAGCATTAGAGACTTTACAGTGACATATTCTAGTTTCATAGTCTGTCCCGTAGAGTATCGTCCAAAAATAGCATGGAAGAGGTCGATTACTTCCCTGCCACCGACACGATTCGTATATTAATCACAACCGATAATCATGTTGGATACAACGAAAATGATGCTATCACAGGTGATGACTCTTGGAAAACGTTCAATGAGATAATGTTGATAGCCAAAGATTATCATGTGGATATGGTATTGCAAGGCGGGGACTTGTTTCATGTAAATAAACCATCTAAAAAGTCGATGTATCAGGTCATCAAAACACTAAGAACGTGCTGTATGGGTGATAAACCATGCGAACTAGAACTACTGAGTGATCCTGCGGAATCCTTTCGATACAGTGATTTTCCTTATGTGAACTATGAAGATCCCAACCTGAACATATCGATTCCTGTTTTCAGCATTTCGGGGAATCACGATGATGCTTCTGGGGATGGATTGTTAAGCCCAATGGATATTCTGCAAGTCAGTGGTCTTGTAAACCATTTCGGCAAAGTACAGGAGACCGACAATATTGAAGTCAGCCCACTTTTATTCAAGAAAGGAAACACAATGCTGGCACTTTATGGTCTTGCTAGTGTAAGGGACGAGAGACTATTTAGGACATTTAAAGAGGGAAAAGTAAGGTTTAACGTTCCAGAATCACAAGACGGTGAGCTGTTCAATTTAATGTGTGTGCACCAAAATCACACCAGCCATACCAACACAGCATTTTTACCCGAAACTTTCTTACCGGACTTCTTAGATCTTGTGGTATGGGGCCATGAACATGAGTGCATACCTCATCTTGTGCACAACCCGATCAAGAAATTTGACGTATTACAGGCTGGGTCGAGTGTAGCTACATCACTATGTGATGCGGAAGCCAAACCTAAACAGGTATTTCTACTTGAAATATCAGCTGGCTCAAACCCACTACTGATTCCAGTTCCGTTGAAAACAGTGCGGCCGTTTATCATGAAAGACATATCATTGAGAGATTTCCCTCAGTTAAAACCTCTCGATAAGGATGCTATCAGCCAATTCTTATACGAACAAATCGAGATAATGGTCAATGAGGCTCTTGCTAAGGAATCTAATTTAGGAAGTGCAGAAGGGAATGTTGATGAAGTTCTACCTCTAATCAGACTTAGAGTCAATTATAGTGGTGGAGTTGACTCCCAGGTTGATTACCAAGTTGAAAATCCTAGAAGGTTTAGTAATAGATTTGTTGGAAAAGTCGCTAATACCAACAATGTCGTCCAGTTCTACAAGAGTAGGACCCCAGCGGCATCAAACAAAAAGAAATTGAAATTCGACACCTCCGATACATCTCTATTGAGCGAACAAGAAGTCGGAGATTTACAGGTGCAAACATTGGTAAATGACTTCTTACACAAGATGAAGCTCTCACTTCTACCAGAACTTGGTTTGAATGAGGCTATTCGTCAATTCGTTGACAAGGACGATAAAAACGCCTTGAAAATGTTCATTGATACTGAAATCTCACATGAAGTTGATATCTTGGCGCAGAACAAAGACGTGGTAACCACAGATGACGCAACGAATTTGAAAAAGCTACTTCGGGAAGTGAAGAAGACAAATAGCATAAGCTCATCAACTCCAACTGAACCGAGTAAATCAAAGTCTTCAAGGGCACTTTCAAAATCAACCGTCGTATCATCTGAGGAAGAAGAAGATGAGGATGATTCTGAAAACGTGGCACAGCCTAACGCATCAAGCAAGTCTGTCAAAAGCAAAACGAGGAACGCGAAGGTCACCGAAGCCTTTCACGTATATGGTAATTCAAACGTATCTTCACAGAGGAGACGCTTAACAACTAGAAAAAGAACTCATGTTGATTCTGAAATAGAACTGGATTCTCCAAACAATGATTCTGGCGGCGACGAAGACCATGAATATATGATATCTAGTGAGAGTGACGGTGAGGAGGTTTCAGCCAAGCTATATTCACCGACGATCCAAGATTCGGTCAGTAATTATGAGGTAGAGAACGAGGAAATGTCACCGAAGAAGCCAGCGAGAAGAACCACTAGAACCAAAACTGCCCCGAAGGCAAAACTGCCTTCTAAACAAAAACCTAAAGCCGCTACAAAGGCAAAAACTGTCAAGACACCTAAGACAGACGCATTAAGTGAGTTACTAGCAAGAAGATCCAAATGATATTACTTCAGAAGCATAGAAATAACAACGACATATTACAATAGTACACTAGCTGTGACGTTGAAACTAGCATTTTTTGGCACGAAGTCTCATTCTGTTACCATAAAGAGGAACAGCGTAAGAAGACTCTGCGACAACTACCATAGCGAATAAACCACTCTTGTAATTAGTTAGCTTTGCATCAAAAATACATATATTCTTTCAACGAAAAAAGTTACAATGTTAAATATTGCCATTTTTTTTATATATAGAAATTTGATAGTGAATCAAAATTAGATCCTTCTGATTAAACGCAAGCTTTAAGAGAACAGATATTCTTAATGCCTTTTAAAGTTCGCCACCTCAGCCTGAATACAACTCAATCATCATGCAAAATGAACCCAAGATCCAGGTGCAAGTCGATGAGACTGAAGATACAGAGTGGAATGATATTTTGAGAGCGCACGGTGTCATTCCCGAAAGGCCACCATCTCCAACGGCACAATTGGAGGAAGCTTTGGAAGAAGCTTTGGCTAAACAACATGAAAATAGGCTGGATGGCAAAGACCTTTCAGATCTAGAAGATTTGGAAGATGAAGAAGACGAAGAATTTTTGCAGTTTTACAAGCAAAAACGTTTGAGCGAAATAAAGAGACTACAAGAAAAGGCCAAGTTTGGTTCAGTGTATTATATCAACAAACCGGAATACAACAGGGAAATAACCGAGTGCAGTAAAGGCACTAAAAAGTCCCAATATTTGGATGATAATTCTACTGAGAATAGCGAGGGAGTGTATGTTTTTGTTCATTTGACTTGTCACTCCAAAATTGAAAGTAGACTACTGTCCAGCATATTCGAAAAAGCTGCTACTAAATTCCCCCAACTGAAATTTGTAGAAATTCTCGGCAACAGGGCCATTGAGAACTATCCAGATAACAATTGCCCTACATTGATTGTGTATCATAAGGGGGACGTCGTGAAACATCTAGTTTCACTGCTCGAACTCGGAGGAAAAGATACCACACTCGGAGATTTCGAAAAACTAATGGTAGATATTGGAGCTGTAGATGAGAAAGACGGTAGATTGTTGATGAACTACGAGGACGATTATACGAAAGAGGAAAAACAGCAAAGGTATGGCCAGAACAGTATAAGATCAGGTATAAACGGCAAGTTCAACGTCGGTATTGGGAGAAATGGCGGCAGCAGTAATATTCGCGATGACGATGATGATGACTTTTTCGATTAGATAGACTTTTATGTAAGTATATGTGTTGGTGTGTGTATCAATTCCAAAGAAAGATATTTGAACGATAGTTTATGCTAACAAATTGTTGCCTTGCCAGTTGACTTGCTCAAAGTATCAATCCACCGTTTGATTTCCACTTCTACTTCAACGAATAATGTAGAAAAGTAAGTATGCTTGCTGATTTAGAACGTGTTGTTCAGTCACAGAGGTGACAACGGAATCATTAAATTTGAACCATTGACCATCCTGTGTTTTACTTACTGTGGTATAATGACCTTGATCCACAGTTCCCTGGTGGGATACCACGCTAATGAGATCATATGCAATATTAGGGATTTGTTCATCGTCAGTATGAACTAAATGAGGTCTCAAATTCAAACGCAATGGGAATTCTACTGTATCACCCAATTTCGCGCTTTGACCATTGAGTTGATGTTCAAATCTTTTTAACTGTATCACCAGTACGTTTGGGGCCTTATGTAGCGCCAACTGTTTCACAACACCGTGATTTTGATGACAATTTTGGCATTCGTAGTGGAAATCAGTCAAAGGCTCTTCCTTTTGGAAGTGATCTAAACAATCTTCGAGTGTAGCGTTGTTTTTTATCTCCAATGAAAGGTCCATGATAGGGTCTATAGATGTCTTAGCGAACCCACACTGGGAGCATTGTAGTGTATTTTTCAGATAGCCTTGGAAGATGCGATGGGTGATGCAGTTGCAATCTGCTGCCTTTGAGGCCCCATGTACACGTGCATTATCAGTATGCAGCTGATTTAATATAAACTGCCAGTACTCGTGCGCGTCCTGCTGCGAAGACCCAACAAGATGATTATTGATATGCCATGAAGAAGACAAAAGATTCACAAAACCTTTGCTAACGGCGGAACCTTTCCCCGTGGCCGGCCCATAACCGTAGAAATCGCATGCGATTTCATCTAACGCACAGGAAATGCATTTATCTCCCGATTTTATGGAACAATGGTTGCGATGAGTGTGTGACAATAGATCTTCAACAAAGTGTGGGTTATGCATGATCGTTTGTATGATGCTGCTCATAAAACAAGTGGACCCCATGTTGATCAAACCTTGTAACCCATCTCTGTGAACGCTGGCCGGCAGCTCTGTCCTTTCCATGACAGAGTCCCAATGGCTAGCAGGAATTTCAGCAACCAGATCCGCCATGTAGTCACCGCACCTAAAACAGAACAACAGCCCGTTCGAAGAGTTCACACCGAAAATGTGACCGATCTTTTGAGAATGATCCAAGAAGTGACTATTGTTCCAGCACCCACAAAATCCGCATTGCAAGCACATAAACGTTGATCCGCAACTGATCTCGCCACAATCCATGCACCTCATGGTCCTCATAGTTCTATTCTTGAAGTCCGCATAACGAAGCAAGTATCGTACCGTTTGGCATTCCTTTAAGACTGCATCACCGAGCTTTTGGTTCGAAACCACTTGATTCATATGAGGGCAAACCATAGTTGCTAACTGAACACGCGCAATATCCGTGTGTGTGTTTTAGTTAATTTCAAATGGCAAATCCCCACTTCAACTCCGCAACAGGGTACAATTGGTACCAAAACTGACGTACCTTTGGCTGGTAAACCTCTCTGCAACGGATTAACCTGGATCATCATCACTCAAACCGTGCGAATTTCTCAAATGCCAAAAAGATTGAAACTAAGAATATTTCACTGTATGCAGATTCAACCAAAAAAAAAAAAAAAAAAAAAAGAAGCAGAAAAACCAGTGAACATGAAATGTACCGAATACCAAACGCTATCTTGTCTTTGCAGTGGGGCAGCTGTTCCTTAGTTCGTCACCGATAAACGCACTAAGAATAGGCCATATAACGATGAAAAACACGTACAAAAATTTACAATAGTTCACATAAGTGTTACGGACAAAAGTTACCCTTAAAAAAATTGGACCGCATGCGCGAAGACCAGATAAACAAACAGTACTCTGAACCCTGCGTCTAGCCTTCAAAACCTGGCACTGGCGCCGCTCGCAATTACCTTGAGACAAAAGGGACCTTTTGCTCTTTCTGCTTTCAAGAAGTGGTAGTCATGTCATGTCGGTAGTCACGATTTCGGTGAATCGTTTTGGGTTTGTACGAACTTCTCTGTGCTCGAAGACCTTTTTTTTTTTTTCTTTCCAAAACTGATATTTCAACGTTTTTCGAATTGGTCATCTCATCGCCTTAATTTGGGCATATGGTAATGAAAGAAATTTGATCAGAGATGAATGGGAAATCGACTCGATGCGTTAAGACATGGTCGCAGACGGGTTTGAATCGAAATTACGGCACGCTTAGAGGGGTTGCTTGTTCGATAAGTACAGTAGGGCAGGCAATACAAAGATTTAGCTTCTGTGATGACGAAAAAAGTGTTAATGCTGCATGGACTAGCGCAGTCTGGTCCATATTTTGAATTCAAGACTAAAGGTTTCCGTAGGGTTTTAGAACCACTTGGGTACGAGTTTTTTTACGCTACGGCTCCGAACAAGTTGAGTCCTGCGGATCTCCCCACTGACGCGGAAGATCTCGGTGCTTCCTCTGGGGACGACTATCACACATGGATCCAGCCCGACCCTGTAAAGGGTGACTACAGGTTACCTGAAGTGACTGTGAAGTACTTGAAAGAGTACGTGCTGGAAAACGGGCCCTTTGATGGTGTTTGTGGGTTTAGCCAGGGTGGTGGTATCACTGGGTACCTGATGACGGATTTTAACAATCTGCTGGGTTTAAGTGAGGAAGAGCAGCCTCCGCTCAAGTTTTTCATTGTGTTTTCTGGCTTCAGGTTCACGCCTGCGATTTATCAGGAACAGTACAATGCTCATCCGATAAATGTGAATTCGTTACACGTCAGAGGCCAATTGGATACTGTGACAGACTCTGGTGACATACAGAGACTGTACGATTCTTGTACAGAAGATACGAGAACACTACTCGAGCATCCAGGTGGCCATTTCGTGCCAAACTCAAAGGGATTTGTGACGAAAATAGCGGATTGGTTGAACAGTTTGGAATGAATTCCTGTTCATTGAACGCTCCCCTCCCTTTGCAATTTTTTCCCCGGCTACTTTATTTATTTATGTACATATGTACGTACATGTTTCTTGCATACCAGTAGTCGGCTCGTTACTCTTGTTATTGATTTTTTCTTACCTGTTTGATTCATCGTTGTGAAACCATGGTAATAAATATCGCTGAAAACTTGTTCTCTGCAGAGATATTGAAAGAGAAGTTCAACTTACACCTAATTCAATATATGGAATAGACCTGCACGCATATCAGCCACCAATCGCAATAAGCAAGCAGTCCGCGTATACAATTTGCAAGCGTAGTTGAAATTTATGATGTCTCCCAAGAAAGTGTTGATGCTACACGGCTATTCCCAGTCGGATGTCATCTTTAGAGCTAAGACAGCAGGGTTGAGGAAACAGCTGCAGAAGAAAGGGTACGAATTTTTTTACCCCTGCGGGCCCTACAAGCTTCACTCGAAGGATTTCAATGATTCAGAAGTAGATTTGAATGATTCGCAGAAGACTACTGATATGTACGGTTGGTTTCTGAAAGATCCTGAAACTCATAGCTATACATTGGAACCCGAACTGCTAGCATATTTGGGAAACTACATCAAGGAAAATGGCCCCTTTGACGGAATTGGTGGGTTTAGTCAAGGTGCTGGCCTTGCCGGCTACTTATCTACCGATGTTTACTCTATTTTGCCGATCAACAAGGAAGACCAACCTCCGTTCAAATTTGCCATGTTCTTCTCTGGGTTTAAATTCGAACCCGAACAATTCCAAGCCGCATACGCTTCTCATCCGATAACACTTCAATCTCTACACGTTCTGGGAGAACTAGATACGTTGGTACCGGAAGAAAGATCAATGAAGCTGTTCGAGGCTTCCGATCCCTCAACTCGCACGCTTTTAAAGCATGCGGGTGGACATTACATTCCTAATACTAAACCGTTCATCAATAACATTTTAAGTTGGCTACACTCACATACACAAGAGAATCCAACAAATCGCCCGACAACAGAAGAAGCGACTAAAAAACCTACTGCTGCCGAGATCGAACCGCAGCTAGATGATGATCTCCTAGATATGATTGACTCGCTTGGTAAGATCTAGTTGTCCATGTTATTACTTAGCGAGATATAGAATGTGTACTAGTGTAGCTAATTTACCGATTTGATAGATGAAAAAAAAGTTGCAGAAGTTCTCCCTGAGCAACCACAAGAACGAGAGTATCTATCGTGTGTCTGAATCTGTCTCGTGTTACCCCGTGACAGCTCCATTAATCCAATTTCTTATCATAATTCTTTATCTCTGAAAAACCCTGAACCTTGCAAAGTATCAGCACGAAATTGAAAAAAAAAAAAATGCCTAGTTGTGCATTTATAGTGTAAAAGACAAAGTAAAGCAGAGGTTTGTTCTGTACATGGAAACTTTCGTGAACGAAATATAAAAGGAGAGCTCTGAGAAATCGTTGGAGTTTGTCGTCCGTAAGTTGCAAAGTTGCTGGTTCGGTACGCCCCGCAAGACAATTGAACAGCCTGCTCTTATTGACTTTTACAGCTGATAAACCTTTGGCATCTTCACTCATTTGGATCCCGATCGAGTGTGCAGAAAGGATACCTTTCTCTTTAATCATAAAATATGGCGGTTGCAATTGCCAGCTACTTCAATATTCGTATTGTTCAAGTGGTTTGTGCAGTGATATGGTGTCTCTTATCAGCAGGGATAATTTTTGGGTTTGCTGCTTTGAAACCTGTCCTTATCGATCAGCATGTGTATGAGGATTTGTGCTATATCAAGGTTCTTGAAGACTCTGTTGTCGAGCTTCCATGCACAGCACAAGATTTGAAGTTGAATAAGATGTTTGCTATTGGTGCCGTCGTTACAAACATCATCGCCCTACCTGTGGGATGGGTCTTGGATCATTATGGTCCAAGAGTTTGTGGTATTATCGGCTCTTTCTTCCTATTCGCAGGGTCCTTTGTATACATCACAGCTAAGCAAATTTCGTTGTTTGATCCGTACTTGATTGGTTACATTTTTCTTGCAATTGGGGGGCCCTTCGTATTCATTTCGTCGTTCCAATTGGCCAACACTTTCCCTAAATACTCAGGATCCATTCTTGCTGTTATTACTGGCGCGTTCGATTCGTCATCAGCGTTGTTTTTATTCTACCGCATCTACTACCAGAACGTCAACTCGGATCTCAAATTGAAACGTTTCTTCAGTATCTATCTGATTGTTCCGGCATTCATCGTTCTTTGTCAATTATTTATTATGCCTTCGAAGTCATACAAGACTTTAGGGGCTGTTCACAAATTAGAAGTCGAAGGTCTTGATGAGGACGGTAATCTTCCAGAAGGTCAAGATTCTTGTGCATTGATTCCTGATGAAAATGAATGCTCCTCGTTACTATCAGGAAATGCGCCACAAATCCAACCAGTTCTTTCTCACAGTTCAAGACGTAAATCCACTGTCTTAGAAAGTTACGTTGAGGCCAGGTTGGAGAAGAAGACTCGAGGCATATTCGGAGTCCTACATAACGAATCTGCCGCAAACCAGATCAAATCTTACTGGTTCATCTTGATGCAGTTATTCACCATTGTCACGATGCTAAGAATAAATTACTTTGTAGCAACTGTCAGATCCCAAGAGGAGTATTTGCTTGGTGATCCACAATTAGCGGCACAAATGAATTCAATCTTCGATGTAGCTTTACCGCTAGGTGGTGTCCTTTCTATCCCTATCATTGGAATCATTTTAGATAAAATGGAAACCTATTCCGTTTTACTCTTGATTTCAGGGCTATCAGTGCTGATTGGTATTCTCGGGCTAATTCCTTCGTTTTACCCAAATTTGTTCAGCATCATGATTCTAGTTGCATTCAGACCCTTCTACTATACCGTTGTCTCAGACTACTGCTCGAAAATCTTTGGATTTGAAACATTTGGAACTGTCTACGGTTTGATGATATGCGTTTCCGGATGCCTGAACCTTTTCCAGACGTATTTAGACAAACTGACACACACAACCTTCAAAATGAATCCGACCCCAGTCAATGCGATTTTATTAGCAACGTCAACGCTAATCTCAGTGGCACTATTGGGATACATCAAAACCCAGTCAAATAGAAGGGCTAAGCTGATAGATGATGCCCTCAAGTCTCCAAGCATATACAATTCTACATAGACAATTCTGTTTTGGCAGTCATTTATATTATACTGTACAAGAAATGTTTCCCAAACTATACACGATTTAGTACCTACTAGATGAAAATAGTTGTTGAGTCGATGACATATAATCATTCCATATGAACAAAACTGCTTCGTAATGGCTTCTCCTAAATTTGCCAGTGGTCTTACCGCTTTTTTCGTAAGGTGCAGCTAACCTGATTCGGGTTTAGTGGTTTAGCTAAAAGTAGGTTCTGTTATATCTGAAAACGACAAACTGAAAAAAAAAAAGACAAATTAAGCAGACAGGATTGTTCGAAGGATGATTATAAAAGATTATAAAGTATTCTTTTTATAAAGGTTTATCTTAGACATTAACCTCACCGAAAGCTGTAACAATTGGTTGGAAACAACTAGACCAATTTAACTCCTCTTTTTGATTCAAACTAAGATTGACACAAGTGAAAATATCCGTACAATGATGAGCAGTTCACATCCTACAAAACCTCCGCTACCGAATATGGGTATAAATCCAAATGATGATCCTAAGGCAAGGGTTTCTCATACTGACCCTTCCTTTAGCCAGGAAGTAAGAATGAACTCTATAAAGCAAAAACGTGCTTTGCCTGAAACTATGAAACTGGTACACACGAGCTCAACTTCAGAAACGAGTTTCAGAAGACACATTGATCAGATTAAGGCAAGAAGACAGAAAGTTTACGATGAATTAAAGCAATTAGAGAAACAGATCAGGCCAAGAGAATTTGAGTCGTACGCTGAATATTACCTCATCAAAACATTTAAAATCGGGAAATCCGTAAGTGGGCGGGTGAATGTTGACGGGCTGCGCAGCAGAGATAGTAGTGGTTCGTACCGCAGATCAAAACGGTCATCTCAACGTATAAGCCCACCTAGCTCGCGAAATGGATCCAGATCCATGAGCGGCAGTTCCGTTGATGGAGATAAGAGTGCTTCTGACTCAGATTCTGGTCTCACAGAGAAAGAGAACGATACGAATTACAAGCCTAGTAATCCTTCGAAAATTAACAGAGACATAACAACAGCTTCGATAATAGATGAGGAGAAAGCAGGCCCGATCAGGAGATCGAGCCGGTTGACAAGAAAGGAGAAAGAAAAAAAATCAAGCAAAAAGAAGCTGAAAAATATAGAAGAAGATTCCAGATATGCCACTGATTCTTCTTCGGAGTCGGCTTCATCGATGATTCAGCATTTATACGAGAACTTAATCAACAAAGTCCAGGAACCGGTAAGAAGATCAGACTGGCTTTTACCACCGAAAAACAGATATACCCCAGAAAAGAACCAACCTGTCAAGCATGAGCCGGAACAGATAAAAATAAATGAACTCGCAAGAAACCTAAGAATCAAAAAAATTCTTTCGAGATTTGATGGAGGTCTTGCTGGAGTAAGAACAGGAACGTGATTAATATACAATATATTTAATTTCAGAATTTAAAACATAACAGAAACTTTCAAGAGCTTCCAACAGTCTTAGCTTAAATTCTCGTAATTGTTGGGTTTCTCTTCGATGATTCCCAAATCTTGCTGGCTTAGATCCAGCCAGTTTACAGTACTGAATGCAGGGTCATGATTTGTTTCGTTTGCGATATTACAACTGTCTGTAGTAATTAAACATATAGCATCATACCCTCCCGCGCCGGGAACGATACCCGTTAATACTCCAGGAAGATCGGTTGCTGCATCCAAGAGAGCGGTTTGAACTTCAGGTTCAATATCTGCACCTGACTGTTTCGTAATTGTTCTGAAGTTTTCTCTAATGACGTTCACGGAAGTAATGATTTTTTGCAGTAAAGGATGAACTTCTCTACCTTTATCATTGATGGTTTCAATCAAGGCTTCGTACGCTGGAGTATCCTTGTCACAAAGAACAGTAAGTTCACGTAATGAATCAACAAATCTGGTATTAGCGTTATCAATAGTGTTGTAAATTTCAAGGCTTACAGGATAATGCGCTTTGTACCATTCGCTAACCTTTGCCACAAGTTTCGTTGTCTCCGATCCATTGTTGACATCTCCCATTATCAATCTAAGTCTTGGAGGAAGGGAAACTCTAGACGCTTTTATTTTCCAATCTGTTTTGTCAATTAAGGACACCAAACTGGAATGATACTCAGATGAAGATGTATCTGGTAATTGCTCAATAAGCGAAGGTTCGAACCGGTTGTACGTGATAGATCCGTATACCGCGGCTGCGACATCGAAACCGCTACCGATTTTACCCTGAGCCTGACAATGAGCCACTTGAGCCAAGTTGTGAATCAATCTCATACCGTCATAAGATGAGACATCAAGATCTGGCTTGAAGCATGAAATAAAGGCTGTAACCAATACAGTTACCAAGCCTGCTGAAGACCCTAATCCCGTCTTTGGTACATCAACGATTGATTTACTATGGAAAAGGAAAGATTTAACACCGTTACTTTTCACTTTAGTTTCCGCTTGGGAATGATAACCTGGATCAGAGTATATCTCAATGCTAATGTTTTCTTGTTCCGTCAAATCAGGTTGGAAATAGTTAAATACTGTCAACAATACCTTTTCAATAAAAGGGTTCTTGCTCAATCCTTGTTGGATAGGCTGATAATTTGTTGAAGCTTCAAGTTCATATTCCCATTCGTCTCCATTGAACTGAGAGCTTCTGACATTCACAACGAATGACGAAGGAGATGCTTTAGGTGCCTCCACACGTCTAACAACAGCATGCATTCTTGAGGATAGTGCTACAACATACGAACCATACTTGGGTTCGAGAACCAAATAACCACCTGCTAAAAGTGCTTTTCCTGGTGCGCTAAAAGCGCGCACACCTCCAGTGTTGATGTTTGGCATGAGAGAAAGGTGGGGCTTCGTTGTCGTGTTGTATTCCAGCTGCCTAAATGTCGCGAGAGGTTGGGTGCGATTGAAATACAACCCATACGCTTCAACTTTAGAAGTTTATTGCGTGTTTTATACGTTACCCGGAATAAAAATAAAAATATACGGTACGAACATATCTACAACATACTGTACTGCAAGAAGAGGGTCGGCTTGCTTATATTGTTCAACGTCTTTCGCCATTGCCATATCATTTCTTAGACTTGGATCGCAAGTTTCTAGCAACGGATGTAGTTATACGAGCTCTTCTTCTCTTTTTCTTTTGCTTTCGTTTTGAAGACTTCAAAACGGAAGTATCGGTTGAGCGAGGTCTTTTTTTAACTGGAGTTCGTTGCTGCAAGGGCTCTGAACTTCCGATGGTGACAGGAATATCAGCGGCGCTTTGTTCCTCGCTTTTGACGTCAATTGGAATCGAGGCTTCTTTCCTAGGCGTCTGCGTTGCTTCATGGTTGATTGTGCCAGAGTTTGAAGGTGACATAGCCAAAGAGAGCTCAATAGTATTGTCAACTAGAACGTCAGAGGGAATACTTCTAGAAATCTGCTGCGTTGATTCTTCGTGGTCGTATGTATTCTGAGGATCTTCGATTCTGTTAGTTATACTTTCCATTGTTTGAAGTGTTGTATAGAGGTCGGTAATTTGAGGCTCGGCCGATTCGGCTTCGAACTTCGGTGGCTTCAATTCAGTTTGCTTTGTGTTGATGTTTATTGTTTCAATATCACCAACTGCGGCTGCATCTGATTGTGATTCAGACATTTCAGACTCGATTCCAGACTGATCTGAATGAGTTGAATGTACATCCGAGTCTACTTCAACCGTACCGACAGCGCCAACGAATTCCGTTGCTGCATCCCCAATTGACTTGACGCCTCTTGCCAAATTATGCCAAACTTTTAAAGGTGATGAAAGAATTGTTTTACCGAATGATGGTTTTGGCAGAGGGTCCTTCGAAACATCGTTGTTGTCAGACTCTTTTGCGTTCGCTAGTGACGGCAATGAACTTTCTTTCAAAGAGTTCTTTATATTAGAATTATTACCAGTTGCTGCATCCGTCTTACAGGTGTTGCTTTCTTCTAAAGTATGACCATGGACCTGCTTCATAGACGAACTGGAAAATGTCAAAACTCTCCGACCTGTAGTATCAGATAGATCGCTAGTTTCATCCATGATCTCGTTACTCTCAGAATTGATTTCACCTTGAACTGCGTTTTCAGACAGAGTTTCTTTTTCACAAAGTAAAGGTTTATTCATTATCGCTGAGGCATCTTTTGATATATATTGTGCACTTTCAATTGATTCTGATATCTTTGATTCTATTTGCTCCTTTATCTTAATAGTTTCGCCGATTTTGGTAGTTACTTCATTAAGTGTAGGATTTGATTTGAGGACACTTTCAGATTCCATAGTACTTTCTACTTCCAAATGAGATGCCTGTTCAAATACCAGCTCTTCCAACTCTACGGTATCTTGAATTAGCTCCGGTGATGCGCTCAGCGAAATTTCCGGTTCGGTTAAAATCTTTTCAATACCTATATCTTTGATATCCTCGGAAACTAGTTCCTCAACCTCAATGAAGCTGACAGACCGAGTGTGTACTTGTACATCTAATGGTTCGGTAATAATTGGCCCTTGATTTTCATTTTTGGTTGGCTCATTCATTACAGACTCCACATAGTCGCTTAATTCGGTAGAGGTTTTGGTTTGAGCTCTGTCTTCAAAGGGAGACGCCACTTCATGAGACTCTCCACGGTGCACAAAAAGAGGAATTTTGATCTCTGGCACCGAACGTTTATTGCTACTGAAGTCACTTGAAAGAGCCGGATATGAATTTGCATCAGCTATCTGGGCGTCTTTGGTTTTGTTGTTAAATATATGCTCTGCAGATGCTCTCTCAAGTGTTGATTGCAAGCCCTGCATGCGAACTGGAGAACGGTTACCGGTAATGTTAACAGAGTTGAGATTGAAAATTGGAATATCATGAGGACTCAAGGAACCCTGGAATTCTAGCGAACCTTTTGCGGGACTAAACTCTCCCATCATTTTGGCCTCGTCGGAAGGGATACTCGAGTCATCTACAGATTCTTCGGCGCAAGGTGGACGTATAGGACTAGTTGCCAAGCGTATCGTCTCCTTATCGATAAATAATGGAATTTTTGTTTTACCTTCGTCAGTTAAACTATCGGTTAATGCGGGACTATTTTCAGCGCCATTTTCAGGTGAAACGTCAGAACTGCCTTGATTTTGATCCGATTCTTCTCTGTTAGGGAGAGGAGACTGGAAAAGAACAGCATCATGGAAAATTTCGGCAGAGGTGTTGTGCATACCATTATCGAAACTTTCTAATTCGGTTTGCTCTTTTACACTGGCTTCTCTGGGCGGAGTAGCAACATTTATATGATCAAGCGAAGGCTGGGCTATGTCGGAAACCTCGCAAGGTTCACTTTTCTGGAGTGCGGGATATCCTAAAACAGTCAGTAATTCATTCAAATCGGATTTCTCATTGTTTGAACCTTCAGATTTCGAGTCGAAAGGATCAACACTGAAGGCGGACTGATATACAGGATTTGCATTTTCTTCATCTTTCGGTCCGAGTTGAGGGTTATCTTCATCTGAAAACGAATCTGAGAAGGTCAAAGTATATTTGGGCCCCGCTTGACAGACGGGTCGCATTTGCTGTGAAAATAAACTTTCTTGCTTTGCTTCCATTTTCGATATCTCAACATCTTTTATCAGTTCAACTGATGTCTCAATATTTGGCGTTTCACTTGCGTCTTTGGTGTAAAGATCAAAAGCAATGTTATTCTGATCTGCAATATCTAAGTTAGAATCAGGGTATTTTGCGGGAGTATCCTCTTTATTTTCTTGAATGGAGTCGTAGTTATCAGAGGCTGGGCTCTGTTCCAGTGTTTTCAACAATATAGAATGATCATTATCGGTGATCAATCCATAGACATTGTTAGTCATGTCACTTTGATAGCTGTATTCCCCTAATTCACCTACACCATCTGATCTCGAATTCTCTTTGTAGTGATCAGATTGCGAAGGAGAATCGTCATTCTCTAACACCGCTTCTGAATCTTCAGAGCTTGAATGATTTTCTTCACTGATGATCTCCTGTTCATGAAAGTATTCTTCTCCATAGCTAGGAGAATTTTGTTCCGAAGGTTCCGCTTCCTCCTTCATCATATCTCTTGAGTGTTCATATATATTGGTTCCAGCATTAAGCTGGGCGAGAGCTTGACTGGCTATTGTAGTAAGTTCATCGGACAATGTAGAAGTTTGTAAAAATTGTTGTTTGTCTTCAGAATGTTCTACGTTTGGAATTTGATTCTGCTCTGGTTCATGTTTATAATCTGAGGTGGGCACTTCATCTGATGCCTGGTAAACCCCACTGTCATTCCGGTGCGAATCCGAATCGACTTCTGTTGGTTTCTGCGGTTCGCTTGAATGATCGATTGATGCACCATTGTTTTCATCAAAATTTTCATCTTCACTACTTTGCGAAGCTATACTATCCATTCCTGAATCACCTCTATATTTGTCAGGTTGTTCTGGTATTATAAAATCTTCTTCATTTTCTTCGCTGTTCGTATAGTAATTATCGAAAGGGATGTCAACTTTCTCAGATTCGACTTCGCTATCAGAACTATCACTCCTGGCAGATACATCGAGATCTAAGCTGCCATTCGGAACAGAACCCTGGGTGAATGTACTTTTAAGGTGGGATGTTGGTTCATTACTATGTTCAGATGAAACCACTTCACTTGGCTCATGAAGAAGATCATTATTTTCATTGCTATTATTGTCAGCTTGTGAATGATCCTGCATCGTAATATCAGGAATAGAGGAGTCCGGTTGCTCAGATGTTACGACCGAGTCTCCTTCAGAATAGTCTACGCTGTCTTCTGTAAGCGATCTCTCCACATTAGAGGGATATTTTTCATCGTCGGTTAGCTCGATGTCTTTTTGTTCTTCATTATCGCTCAAAATTATTATTGAATCCTCCGATTCAGACAGCAATTGCGGTTTAGTCCCAAATTCAGCATTCAATTCTGCAGAAACGGCAGAGCCAGTGGAACAATCGTGGTGTAATTCTTTGGTTTCACCTCCTATTAATTCTTCAATATATTGCAGTCTGAGCTGTTCGTTTCGAACATTTGCTTCCAGTTCATTCTGTAAAGACTTCTCTTCCTTGGAAACTGATGCTAATAAATCTTTGCCTTTTTTGATCAAAGATTGCATTAACGAGACGGTGTCTTCAGTTTCATAAGATAGCAACTTTCTGGCGCTTTCATTCTTAGGCTTTTTGTACTTTATTAGCTGATTGTTTCCGTTCGATTGCTTGTGTTCTAGTAAATTTATTCTTTTACGGGTAAGGGGTGATTCGTAACGACGGAAACTTTTAGCAGTGAGGCTTTTTTCGAAGCGATACAGTTGCTGTCTATCAGACATTATAGTGCGCCAGTCTTCAGTCTATCTCGTACCTTCGTTTTTGCATCTGATATCTTATATATTTTTAGCTTTCTTCTGATAAGTTCAACATATTCCTTTGTTTGAGTTTTTGTAAAGTAAAAATCCATGTTTACCCATAGTATTATTAACTGATCAACGAACATAATAAAACTTCCCGATGAAGAACTCAAACACTCAGCAATGGGGTCGGCGGCTGTAGAAGGCATGAATCCCAAGGTTCAAATAAGTTACTTTGATCCCTTTCATCTGTTTGATGGACTCAGAAGTGAAATTGGCCAAAGGTTGCCATTAACTAATCTGCACTGGAAATCAGAAGGAGGAACTCTGAAGACGATTTCCTCTTTGAACGTGGAGTTTTTCTCGTCTACTGGTGATGAAATGCCACAAGATTTGATTCTTAAACCATTTATCAACTGTGTTATTGTATCTTGTGAATCTGTCGAAGATTACAGATCTAAAATTAGACCCTTAATCAGAAACTGGCTTCCTTCCCAAGAAGAGCTTTATTGTACGAACATAGTTGTGCTCCATTCAAACAAGGAAATATTGGACTCTAGCATCTTCAAATCTGTATCTCTTATTGAAAAGTTCAATAAGGACTTTCCGTCACTAAAAACTTTGGAAACTAAAACTGTCTATAAATCTAATGAAGAGCGGGATGCGTTCTGGAATGGTTTGATTAACAAACTAAAACATTATTTGCTAGAGGTGCTCGAGAAAAGAATAAATTCATACGAAGCTACCTTAAAGAAAGAAGAAGCACCCAATTCATTGGTGCTACTGCATGAGAATTTACTGAAATTATACTTGAGTTTTCAGTTGACTGCGGAGGCCAGCGCTGAGATAGAGAAACTGGATACACTGTTATCTAACAAAGGGTTTTTTCCTGTTAAGACTGGTGATTTGCAAACTCCTGTGTTCAAACAGAACAAATTCTCTGTTAACGCAATTAGAACACTCATAGCAACTGAGGAGTTGACCTTTTTCATGATTCAAAAGTGTATTCTGGAAGCCCAACTCGAACTGTATGTGGTCAGTTCAAATGATAAAACATCAGAAAAAAAACTCAACGATGCATTTCACAGGTTCCTGTGGAGGCTGCACTCATCTTTCCACACATCTGCATATTGGCTTCAGTTTAAGTTCTCCTTGTATGACGAGTTCATTAATTTGGATGTTTTCGAGAATAGCAAATCTGATGGCTGGAAATTGATTTTATGTGATCTGAAAAATGAACAGAGAGAATGTTGGATACAGCTCGCTTGCTCGAAAATGAGTTATAGAGTTCCGTTGATGGAGTTTGATTTAAAACTCACTCCAAAAACTGACCCGATAACGGAGGAAACCTTCAAAACTGAGGAAGTCTTCTACAAAAATGTGGTACACAAAACAAAGGATTTATTGAAAGAGTATTCTTCTTTCGCCTCTAAACGACAAAGAGTAATGGACTGGCTCTCAATTGAGATCGCGCTTCTGTATTATGACCGCGGCGACTATGCTAATTGCATGATAATTTTACAGTCTTCCTACGATTTCTATATGGAGTCTCATTGGTCAGTTATAGGTAGTTGGCTGCTAGAATATTACATCGAATGCATCGAGAAGTGTCCTGATATCACAGAAATTGATTTAGATGGTGATCTTGTCCCAAAGTCTATTGTTTTGAGTAATTCATATTTGAACCTGCTAACATCAAACAGCAAAAATCCAAGAAAATGGTGGACGGAGTTTTTGAATAGTAATATCAATAAAAACGACAATTTAATATACCCCTTAGACAACCTCTTTGCAGTTGATATCATTCGCAGAGTGTTTCCGGTACAGGCTAATTCCTATGGTATTGATATTTTCTTTAGCAGAAAGTGTGACTTCGATGATATTAGCATTTCATCAATTACATTATTAATGAAAAGTTATGCTGATGAGTTTTTAGAATTCACAGTTTCTGATGTTATTCTTAGCAGTAACACTTCCATATATACTCTTGTTTCAAACTCGATTCAATGGTGTACATTCGAACTAGTGGCACTGGAAGTTGTTATTGGAAGTACGTTTTTCAAAAAGGAATTCGATTCCTTAGAGACCGAGGACAGCTTGTGTTTACAACCATGTCAATCCGTTGATTCGTTCAAGGTAAACGTTGCAAAATATGTCGAACAGGTATTTGACAAAAATTACTTACGGCTTAGATTTGAGAATACTCAGAACGTTGATCAGTTCACTTTCAATATACAGTCTATGAACCAAGACGAGATTTTTTTTGCAAATGGGGAATCCTCTCTTGTTGTCAGTTCATTTGAAACTTTGCGAGTATGGTTTGAGAAAAAATCCCAGTCCACTTGCAAATTCTCCATAAAGACAACTCTATCATTCACAAAATGCAATGTGCAATTTGTTGAGACATGTATCCACGAAGTTGACTGCAAATTACCGTTGGATGTTTCTGTCGAGGACGTTTACTCAAAAGACACCTTGGTGTTTGATTTCTCGTTAAAATCGTTATCAGACGAAATTATTTTTTTATTTGATGCAAGCTTAACGGCAGATACTGATACAAAATACGTCATTTCGGATACACAAACATTATCTGAGCCAGCGTTGTTAACTCCTACTGCAAAACTCCCATATCATATTTTTTTCCAGCTGTCGAATAAATCGGGTTCATTTTTGGCCGCTGATAAATTTAATTTATCTGTAAAATATCTTAGGGCTCAACAATATTTCAAGGAAGTTATAGAATGCATGATACCCACTGATAGTAATAACATTATTGACTACAGCTACTGGCAAAATTCAGTTATCCCTAGCCTGCGTTTTGATTATAGAGCATTTGAACTTTCACGAAAACTGACTGTAATCTCTGATTTTACTGTAACTTTGGAGCTTCTAAGACCAATCAAAGACTTAAGGTTAAAGTCACAAATTACAGACATTTTAAAAAAATTGGAGTCTGGGATTTCAATAGATGAGGCTAGTCACTGCGAGAGGGAAACTATGCTGCATGAACTAATTGTACCAGTAAGTATTCCCAAGTTGACAACATTCTATTCAATACAATTCAAACAGATGACGAGAAATGAGGAATTGAAAACAGGAATTCCATCCTTATTTGAAGTAAAAGTTACCGATTTGTCAGATACTTGGGAGCTATCAGCAAAGAGCGATGTCCCTGTATTCACCATTATAAACTGTTCAGAATGGATCGTGGGAGGGAAAAGACGATTCGAAATAAATTCGAAGCACATCATTATCAGCGTGAACCTCATTCCGCTGAGAAGAGGGTATCTAAGTTATCCAGCAATTGAAATCACAAATACTTCCGGGGACGCAACAGGCGAAATCGATTATCTAAATTCAAATGATAAACTTCTAGTCTTTTGAAATGTCATGTATATATACATATATAAGTCTATAAGCTTTTCATGTAACCATTAATTGCATTCAGTAATGACGACGGTTCTGGTTTTTCACTTACAACGTGCGGTGTTAAACCTTTATCCAAGAGGTACTGCTCGGTTGTCGGACCTATGCTTGCAAGACGATAACTCGAATTGTCTTTCAAAAACTCGATAATCTTTTCTGTTCCTTGCGGGCTAAAAAAGACAACCCAAGTTTGTTCGTGTTCTTCAACAATATCACCAGCACTCTTGAAATTTGCGACAAAAGTTCCAATGTTATCATCTAGGTATTTCGTGCTGTACGTGACGACTTCATTTACTTTATATCCATGGCCATTCAATTTTTTTGGAATGATATCCCTCCTTATTTCACCCACTAGAAACAAAAAGTGATCTACATCTTCGTTTTCATGAGAGTTGAGAATCAGATCTGCAAGCAGTGAACCGTTACCTACCTTCACGCCACCTTTCACATGTTGGAACCCCGAATTTTCTAAAAAAGCTGATGTTGCTGGTCCAACAGTATATATTGTCTTTTGCTTCAAAATCTCTTTTTGATGTGACGATAATCGTGGCATAATGGATTCATTCAAACATTCCACAGTTCTCTGTGATGTTATGATGATATACTTCAACTTATTCAAGTACTTTTCATCCTTAAATAGCTGGAGAGCTTCTTCAGGTAGGTGGAAATGTTTGATTAATGGTACAAATACTGGCTGAAATTCATTCGAAATGAAGTTTTGTTCATAAGGATCGTTAGGAACAGTTTTGTTCTTCAGAAGTATTACTTTGGTCATTGTCAATTAGCCACCTACACCTATGTACAATTGTTTGCAATCTATTTTATGAGTCTGTTCCTAATCCGATAGATCGATTTTTCTTATTTGTTTAAGTGCTTGCTCAAATCAAAAAGCTTTAACATTTTTTTCATATGACGAATGTTTGTTGTAAGCTCATCGATTCGTACTGCCGATGTCCATTAACGGACAAGCATTTCATATCACCAAAAACACGAGATCAGAACCTTTTTGTTGAATGAGCCTTGTGGTATAAATTAATTAGAACGCTACAGGCCTTTTAGTTATTCATATTATACATGTAGGGATCAAGAATGACTAAGCTGACATTTCTGAGAATATGTGGGTAAAAAAGACTTTATTAGGTAGTTACAAAAAATATTACGAAAGCAATATTTTAGCATACCAGTAAGTACTCATGAGTTCATGATTAAGGTCGTTTATTCCCATTCGACAGTAGCTGGTGGCTTAGAAGTGATATCGTAAGTGACTCTGGCGACACCGTCAACTTCGTTGACGATTCTTGAAGCAACCTTTTTCAGGAAAGCGTGTTCGAATGGGAACCAGTCAGCAGTCATGAAGTCCGTAGTTTCGATGGCTCTCAAAGCAATAACTTGTTCGTAAGTTCTTTGGTCACCCATGACACCGACAGATTTGACAGGCAATAAACAAGCGAAAGCTTGGGAGATCTTGTTATACAAACCAGCCTTCTTGATTTCTTCGATATAAATAAAGTCAGCCTTTCTGGCAATGGCGACTTGTTCCCTGGTGACTTCGCCAAGAACACGGATAGCGATACCTGGACCTGGGAATGGATGTCTCCAAACCAACTCATGGGAAATACCCAACAATTCACCTAATTCTCTGACTTCATCCTTGAACAATTCTCTCAATGGTTCGATCAATTTCAATTTCATGTTTTCCAACAAACCACCGACATTGTGGTGAGTCTTAATGGTTTGGGATGGACCCTTGAAAGAGATGGATTCAATGACATCTGGGTATAGAGTACCTTGCAATAAGAATTCAATTTCCTTACCACTCTTTGGCTGAATTTTAGCGGCTTCTCTTTCGAAGACGTGAATGAAAGTGTTACCAATGATCTTTCTCTTCTTTTCTGGGTCAGTGACACCCTTTAATTTGTCCAAGAACTCATCAGCGGCATCGACGACGGTCAAGTTAATTCCTAGACCTTCACCCAAAGTTTTTTTAACAGTAGCGGCTTCGTTCAATCTCAAGACACCGTTGTCAACCATGATGGCATGGAATCTGTCACCGATGGCTCTGTCCATCAACTTAGCAGCGACTGTAGAATCGACACCACCGGAAACGGCACCGATAACTTCAGCTTCTGGACCAACCAAATCTCTGATTCTGTTGATTTCAGTGTCGATGAAGTTTTCCATATTCCAACTTTGACTAGCCTTACAGATGTCAACAGCGAAGTTTCTCAACAAAGTTTTACCCTGAGTGGAGTGAGTCACTTCTGGATGGAATTGAATACCGTAGATTTGTCTGGCTTCGTCAGCCACACCACAGAATGGGGAGTTCTCAGAACTGGCTGTAATCTTGAAACCAGCTGGAAGGTTGTGAACTTTGTCGTGGTGGGACATCCAAACGGTGGAGTTGTCAACGTTAGCAAACAATGGACAGGCTTTGTCCTCGACGTGCAAAGTGGCTGGTCCATATTCTCTCTTTTCACCACGGCCAACTTCTGTCTCGTTGACCCAAGCGATTTCTTGCAAACCGTAACAGATTCCAAGAACTGGAACGCCCAATTCAAAGACGGCCTTGTCGACGTGAGGTGCATCCTTCTCGTAAACGGAGTATGGACCACCGGATAGAATCACACCCTTTGGCTTCCAGTGCAATTCTGCGATCTTTTGAGTGCATGGAAGCATTTCTGCGTAAACGTTGAACTCTCTCAATCTTCTAGTGATCAAATGAGAGTATTGGGAACCGAAGTCCAACACCAAGATGGTGTCAAACACGTTGGAAACTTCCACAGGAGCCATTGTTGTTGTTGTTGTTGTTGTTGTTGCTGCTGCTTTGCTTGGCTCGAGAGCTTGATTATTTGCTAAGTAAAAGACCTTGAAGCTTGTGGACCGTTTGACACTCCAGCGATTTGGAACTTAGTTGACCGATGTGCTAAACAAAAGAGTAAAAGCTAACTTTACAAACAATTACAAAACAAGAAAGGAAAAAACCATCAGCCATCCAAAAGACTTCAACTGCAACTACATCAACCAAAACACCAGTTCCTCAACACTCAATTCAAGAAAATAACCATCCATTTACCAAGTTCCATCTCATCTCTAATCAATTGAAAAGCTGGAAATGAAGCTGGAAAAAAATATAAAATATATATTTTTTTGGGAAAAAGAAAAACCATACAGAAGATAAACAAAACTGTACATCGGAAATCGACACCGGTACGAGCATCTCTGGGGAAGCCAGGGAAAAGAAAGCTATTCTCGAATGGAACTACAAACCCAATGATACTAAGAGGTATATATCCGTTAGCATATACGTTGCTCGGCTGCAAGCCGAGCAACAGTGATTATTGGTGTCACAGCTGCGTAAGTCGCACTGGCGAGCCCTGTATCGGTGACAAGCTCAAATCCGATCGAATTGAAGCTACAACCCAGACCAAGCTAGTTATCTCATAGCATATCATTTGCTCATCGGTACATTTCCAAAAGTTTCTTTTCCACTTCGAGCGTACCTTTCGATCATCTGCGTGAAACCAGTAAATGCTGTATATATCGTTCAATTCCATCGTAAGTGGCAGAAGCAGGAAGTAGTCAAAAGGGTTGGAAACGATAGCTGGCACCGGCACCGGGTAAGCCGAGGCGGGTCTGCTGAAACGGCTTTTGTTTGTTGTTGTTTTTCGTCACGTGACGTATGGTGTGTGAACAACACCACTGGTCACGTGAGCACACATGTTAAAAGTATTCTTTCATCATTTGGCCAGTACAACGAACATGAGTTTTTGCAAAGAAATGAAAGCAGATGAAATATTCGAGTTTTAAATAATGGATTCAATATGCAGAGATGTATCTTGCATCTTAAAGAATTGGAAGTGGTGTTACACTTAAACTGCACGGCGTGATCATCGTACAGCATGTCTGAAAGAAGTACCGTACATGTTTCTGGATTCCCAGCAGGCACCAGGGCCAACGAATTGGCTCCGCAATTTGAAAGTGTGGGAAGGTTAGTGCGCATTGACATACCTCCGTTGGGCCGTTTCAAATCGGTGCCTTATGCGTTTGTGGAGTACGAATCGTCTGAAGACGCTGAGAATGCAATCCGGTCCTGCGACGGCACGCCGTTCGAGTTGAACAAGTCGTACTCTTTAAGGGTACAGTTTGCCAGATCGAAACCTAGAAGAGAAGGCGAGTTTGGGGATCGCGGAAGGGATCCAAGAGAGTCAAGAGACCCAAGAGGGTACAGGGATCCAAGGGAGAGAGACCCAAGGGATTACAGGGATTCTAGGGACCCTAGAGACCGAATGAGGTCGTACAGAGACCAGGATGACAGAAGAGGAGGGCCAGGTCAAGGACCAAGGTCTTATGACGACAGAAGAGGCGGTAACTCCAGACCGTATGGGACCTCGCGCTTCTCTGGGAACGTGCAACCTCCAAGACGTTACGACGAACGGTTGGGAGAACCTAAACCGTACGAGCCTGTATTGGGTACACCAGTTCCGGTGGAAAGAAAGCTAAGGGATCCGCCCGCACCAGTGAACGAGCCAACACAGCCGGAGCAGGTGCCACAGCAAGTGCCACAGCAAGTGCCACAGCAAGCACAAGAACTCGAACACGCGGAAACTGAAGGGCAAACCCATCAACAAGAGCCAGCGCAGCTCCAACAGCAAGTCGAGGCTGAGGGCAAGCAAGCGGAAGCCGGAAACGAATCTGATGGTTCTAACTACGATCCTCAGGAAAACACTCAGGTCCCAGAAACTACCAAACCGGACTCAATGGACGTCTCAGAACCGGCCGATAATTCACCTCAAGAACAAGAACAGGAAACAAAGCCACCTTCTATTCCCACAGATCCTGTAAACCAGACAGAAGAAGGCGCATCAAAACAAGTGGATAACGAGGTATAATGTATGTACATGTATATATATGAATAATAATTGTAACTACACCAACGTCGCCACAACCGTAACAATTTTGTTACAGAGATTCTCACTGTCTTTACCGTTGGAAACGTTCTGTCTGGTCACAGATTTTTTCATTTCTTGGAAACCGTTAACTACTTTACTTACTAAGTGTTGAACATTGAGAGAAAAGGGAAAAAAATTAAAACAAACAAGCAGAAAGAAAGGACAAGCTACATAAGATTTAGGAAAATCACGCCGCTAAAACTAATACAACTATTTGGAGAGCAGTACATTCAGTAGCAAACTGTTTATACGGAACTTCAACAGAACAGAGACTGAGTGCTGTTAACTTCGATAAGCTGTCGTTATTCGTCAAGTGCTAGCTTTGTGTTGTTCTCGGAAAATTGCTTTATAATTTCCAATCCGAAACATCTAGCGAGATTTATGGTTCAAACGAAAATCCCCAGCTAAACCCCAGACATAACACAAAAGTAGTAACTGTGTATGCTCTACTTATTTGGCAGGTTAGACTGGATACACGACATACGTATTCTTCCAGAAAGTAAACTCCGTTAATCAGTGGTATCTTTTTCGGTACAATAACCACCAGTGTCTTTCATAAAATACAAACCTCTGAATTTGCTTAAATGGGATCCTCTCTGAACGGATTCATTACGAAAAGCTCTGGAGGTTCGAAACACTGTTCGGGGTCTATCTTCCAAAGAGAACCCGTGGCAAAATCGCATAATGCAACGAAATCAAATCTCTCGCTAGCCATCCAAACTCAGATGAATAATGAGGAGCATCCTCCGATTCCAATTCCGGGAGCTGGAGGCAGTAACAACTCGAATTCTCGTTCAGTTAGCTTGGATAAAAGCGGTGGTGTAGACAGTAATCTTGACTGCGATGATGATGATGACTATTCTTCGTGTGATGAAAAAAACGAGGAAAGTGCAAAAGACTATAGGCCCGGTGGCTACCATCCAGCTTACAAGGGCGAAACGTACAAGGAAGGAAGATATGTTCTTGTACGGAAGCTTGGGTGGGGTCATTTTTCTACAGTATGGCTTGCCAAAGATACAGAGACTGGTTCCCATGTGGCAATGAAAATAGTGCGGAGCGACAAAGTGTATACAGAGTCAGCATTAGATGAAATTAAACTACTACAAGGAGTTAATCCCCTTGAAACCGAGGGCTTATCCGAACACGAGGGCTCTGCACATATACTGAGATTATTGGATAATTTCATACATTCAAGCGTTAACGGTGAACATGTTGTTATGGTTTTTGAAGTGCTTGGTGAGAATTTGTTGGCATTAATCAAGAAGTATGAACACAAGGGCATACCAGTAGTCTACGTCAAACAAATAGCAAAACAATTATTACTGGGTTTGGACTATATGCACAGAAAGTGTGGCGTTATACACACTGACATTAAACCAGAGAATGTTTTGATGGAAATTGGCGACGTTGAAGCAATAGTGAAGATAGTGGAAGAAATGGATCAAGCGAAAAGAGAACAGAAAAGGCTACAAAGAAGAGCCTCAAAAAACCCAATGGACACCATTTCAAGGCATAATTCTTTTAACACCGCGTATGATAATCCTTCTACTTCGGCTAGTTCGTCATCTACTAACATCAGATCTCGCCGGTCAAGACGTGGAACAATTGTTACTGGTTCACAACCTTTGCCATCTCCTCTCGGATCCTCAAGCTTCCTTGAGATGAAATCGCATATTTTTGGGAACACCTCAACGACGCTCTCAAGACAAGTTTCTTATTGTGGGAAATCCGGGGTATCAACATTGCATAACACTAGCGGAACCAACACTGCTTCACCACAGACGGAACAAGCCCTATCGAGAACTAACACCCTTAATGAAGGCGCAGCAACAACGAAAAATGCACCTGTTGGTCAAAATAGCACTGCCAGTGTTTCACGTCTGAACAATCTATTAAGCACGAACAGTATCAACAACAAAGATGTAAATGATTCATCCGAACAGTTGGCGCATTCGTTCTCCTCGATGGAGATTCTCGATAATGCTGCACCTTCCGAAGAATCTGCAAAAGAAGATTCTCTGTTGGATATCGTGGCCAAGCAGTCCGCCAAAAAGCAGCCTGATGTTATCCAAGTCAAAATAGCAGACCTTGGAAACGCATGCTGGTACGATGAGCACTATACCAATGCAATACAAACGAGGGAATACCGTTCACCAGAAGTGATACTAGATTGTCAGTGGGGAGCCAGCGCTGATATCTGGTCTCTTGCCTGTCTTTTATTTGAGCTACTCACGGGAGATTTCCTGTTTGAGCCACAAAACGGTCATTCTTATACAAAGGATGATGACCACATAGCCCAAATTATCGAATTACTAGGTAACATCCCAGAGTGTCTACTAGTCACTGGAAGAGCCGTTAGGACTTTCTTCAACTCTAGAGGCGAGTTGAGAAACATAACAAGACTCAAATACTGGCCGTTAAAGAGTGTTTTAGTAGAAAAATACAACATGGCGCCAAAGGAGGCAGACGAAATATCCGATTTCTTGCTTCCTATGTTATCAATAGATCCAAGAAAGAGGGCAGATGCCGGAGGAATGTTAAACCATCCATGGCTCGCTGACAGCTTGGGAATGGAAAATGTCACAATTGCAGACAGGAAACTATACCAAAGCGGCGCAGATATACCAGGCTGGTACAAAGAGGTTCAAGGGCATCCAAAACATTGAAAATACACTCACTTACCACCTTAATCGAATAATTATATATGTTCAATTACTATCAAAAAGTGTATGTGTACCTATCATTATATACCACCTGTTAATGAGTGTTTGTCTGAGACGAGCAGAGATAATAATACTGCCATAGCAGCTTAACAGGAAACAAGCCATAAAAAAAAAAAAGGATCACGTGCCCACTTATATGTGCTGCTATTCAATCGAAGGGATCCGTCGTGTTCCGAAGAAGCTCTCGCCGGCAGTTCACCCAGTTGTGTCTTTTTCTCAACTTTGATATGACATCAATTCTTCTGTTCCTTCTTGCTCCGATATTTTCCTATCTCCTCCGTTTGTTGTAGTCGAATCCTGAGATTCACATCCAAGATAGCCACGGCTTCCGGGAATTCAGCTTCCTCTGATTCAAACACTAACGTTACTGCAATTCAAAAGTTATGCTGCCCAGCCTCAAATCATCGACCCTGATTTTATCAAAACTGTGTTTTTCAATTCGCTTCCTGCAGACTGTACTGTGTGAAAATGGGTGGAGGACTGACGAAAAGAGAACTAAGAAAAATATAGGAACCTGGCATTCAGTTGGGTTTCTAGACATCAATAATTGATCTATATGACACATTGACAGAGAGGCAGAAACGACGGCTTACTGTCTTAGTAAAACGAAAAATATACACCTTTCGTGGCGTATGGATAGCATACCCAGTCACGAGGTTATGCCCTGCTTCCATTCCTGAATGCTGATAGTTTTTCATTTTGGCACTTGGTCCGAGAACGGACAAAGTGGAAGATCTAAGGTGTCATTTCAGTTTACTGGACATTTTGTAGGTGAATAATACTTAGGAAGGTAGTTATGGATTGTGTGGATAGGGCAACACTAAGAAAGTCTTTGAGGGTTTGGGTAATAATTTTTTTGCCGACCAGAGTTGGGAAATGATATATAAGTCAAGACAGATTCAAACACAAAGCTGAATTTATTCTTTAGCAGAATCCATATATCATGTAAAGAGTTTTAAATTGTTGGTTAATGTGAGCTCTGATTGAGCATTTACCTCATAGAAACAAACGCACATATATTACTCACGACATATTCCTCACAATATGATACAAACAGTCAGAATGATTCCAAAAGCCAAGAAGCTAGGAATGATTATTTTACCAGGATTTGTTGCTGGACATCTAATCCTTAACCAACCATTCCAAAAGAAAGAAGAAATCAAAAAGGAGAATTGATACATTCTTAATTTTAAGATACTGATCTCAGATCGTTACTAGTGTTTACTAATTGCGCTTGGGCGTATGTGCATACGGAAGACAATGCTGTGAGTTCTAGTGACTAGTACTTACATTCTTTCACTTTACTTCGATATTGCTTCTTCTATACTGTATTTCAAACCATGGGCGTTGCAGATTTGTGGAAGGATATCATTGCTGCTGTACACTATATCGTACTACTTTTTTTTTTCTGCCTGTGAACGGTTTTTAGGGTGTATTCATTTACTTATGTATAATTGAACGGCAATTTTGTTGTACCGTTGTAACATGCTTCATCTCTGATTGATTCGATTATGTGGGGATACGGCAAAGAAGGAACTAAGGCTTGGAATTTTTAGATGATTATTGGTGTTTTAAACTGCACAAGTATAAGTAATTATCCTTTAGGTAAGTAACGAACAAGATAAAAGTTAAGTGGATATAGAACCGTGTTAAAATAACCAGGGGTATCGATAATTAAGGTGTTTAGAGTATTGTAGACTGAAGAGAGGAACGAAAAGAAGGAAACACGAAATTGAATGGAAATTGTTTTTATTAAAATCTTTGCGTCTATAATAGAGCAGAAATAACACCAGCGACGATCGTTAGTAACCCAGTGTTCACTGGGAACGTACCGACCGCATCGCCACTACTCTTGGAAGATGATTGGGAGGTGGAAGATGAGCCAGCAGTTGAAGAAGATGAAGAGGCTGAAGAGGCTGAAGATGTGGCTGAAGCGGAGACACTTAGTTCGTTGACAGTGTTGGAAGCTGGATAGGTGATTGTCGCATCGACAACTTTACCATCGGCGTCCTTAATTGTGTAATTGAGAGTAGTTGGCGCATCGTAGTCTGTCAAGATCTTACCCACATTTTGCACGTCAACACCATTTTCAATCAACTTTGCAATCTCGGATGGCTGGTCTGGAATGGTGAAATTACCAGTACCAAATTTGGAATTTTCAGCAGCAATCTTACTGGCATTACAAGTTAGAATTTGTACATCTTCGACATCGGATTCCTTGATTGTAGGCAATGATATTTTTTCATATTGGCTCTTCAAGTTGGCGAAATCAGCCTTGTATTCGATATTCCCATCGTCATCGATTTTAACTAACCCGTAGTTGTTAGCTTCTTCAGAATACTCGTAAACAAGACCACCTGAAAAAGTGTCCAACAAACCATCATACAAACCTCCAGAAACCTCATCGAAACTTCTTTCACCTGCAGTAATACAACCAAACTCGGAGAAAATAGCAGGAATGGAACCATTCTTGAAAGTGGATTCGAGTTTATCATAACCAGACGACGTCCAGTCAGAGATGCCGGAGCACCATTCGTAAGTGTTTAACCCGTAGAAATCGGATCTCGAGGTTTGCAAATCTTCATTCACTGCGGACCCGTTCAAAGAATTGCATTGCAAATAGTCATAGGTTGCAACTCTTAAGTCAACGTTGTCAGCTGCAGAATATCCAACAGGAATCGACCTGTTGGAGTGTTTTTCAATGTACTGTTTCATGTCTCTTTGGACAGCTCTGATGTATGGAGGATCGATCGTTGCATAATCTGAATCATCGTTGATAACTTCGTTTCCTGAGAAGAAACCAATGACATTTGGATAGTTTTTGAAAGCTTCTACAAATTTGAACACACGGTTCAAATAGTAATCTTTGTAAGAGCCACTTGGGTCAGCCCTGTTCAAACTTTCTCCCCATTCCCCGGAGTTGACATCCAAGATGACGTAAATACCAGCGTTGTTCAAAATTGTCATACATTTGTCGTGATTCAAATCGGGATTCAAAGAATAAATTCTAATTGTATTGATTCCCAACTGTTGGAACACGAACGCGTCTCTAGCACAAAGGGACTCGTCAGTCAAAGCGTCCTTGTCTGAGTCAGAATCATAAGATGACGAACCACCGGGTTGATAGTCAATACCTTGAACGAAGAAGACAGTATTGTCGCTAGGATCGTTTTTAGGGGAGGCTGGCAAGATGAACCTGTCACCTTTCGTATGGATTGGAAGTAAAGCATCAACAAACGTGGATGAGATCAGCGCACCTAATAACACAGAAGGAAGAACCATTTTTTTTCTTTTCTTTATGCTTTGGATTCCTTTATCGGTTTATATTTCCACCGATGTAGCTAGTAACTAACGTAATTGGCAGTTTCACCAGGTTATGCCTATCTTTAATGTCCCCAATTGTAACTGTTGATAAATTATCCGTATAAACTAATGCTTGTTGACGTTTTGTGTTTTCAAATATCACTTATTTGTTTATGTATTCTGACTCCAATGCAAGATTTTCGAGAGGATTTTCCGCATGATTTGTGGCCCACGAAAACGAGACTCAAAAACTGGAAAAAACGCAGATTAGAACTACCCTAGAAATGCATATAGAACTATAAAACCAAATGCATAACACCGAACGCTACTGACTAGATTTTACGGCTAACTGACGATTGAAGCTACCTTCAACAGTCACGTGCTACCCCAACAATGCACAGTTCTAATGTGGTCTACAAATACTACACACGGACCTTATTTCTGTGTATTGTTCTTATTTTTGAACCCTGTTATCGATAAAAGCTTCATAATTTCTGTCTTGGCTCCATAGACCATATAAACAGAAAGATCTCGAGAATTTTGAAAAATTTTGAAAAATTGGTTTTTCGTCTAAACATAAAAAAATCGATGAGTTCGAATTACAGAGTTTCCCAGTACCAGCCACTTATTGCTGGAACAAGCGTTTTTCTTATTGGTGAAGTTTAAAAACCCAATTCCACCGTGGATTCCACCGGCGTCACCATGTGTTACTTTTCGATATGCACGGTTTGATGCTCTCTTTTTGGTGGTCAATATTCCCTCCAAATGGGGGGATGTTTGATTCAGTACGATCCACGGGAGATAAACGGTTTCATTTAAAGATGTATCTCCAGCTATTGATAAAGAGTTCGAAGCCTTTTTCTTCGAGCTCGCCTTTTTCAAATCTGATATAGTTGGTCATAATTCTTTCGACATATACTCTCTTCTCGCGTAGAACTTGAACAAGGTAGTTTCCTAGGACGCACCATCCGTCGCAGCGTTCGATCAATTAACTTGACTGGCGTGGTTTTATAATTGAGTATACAGTTTGTACAGAGGGCGGGGTAAATACAATTCGATCCCATGTGCCAGTAGGCTGTTTTTCAAATCTCCGAGAGATATAAAGGATGGGAAGAATTATGATGCAGCCTTGTTAGCTTTACTAACTTTATCAGCTGTACACGAGAACTTTACTCTATAACTCATCGTCGAAATCTTTTGAAGAAGTGTTCCATTCGCCTGGAAGTAGAACCACGTAATCGATAATCAAATCGCCAAATGTGTCGGGATCGTCTGCGTGTGGCATACCGAAGCCCTTGATGATCTCAGTTTCACCGTTTTGCACGGTACGACCAGAAGGTCTTGATATTTGTAGCGGTTTGTCCTTATCGAAAAATTCGATTGTCCTATCCCAGCCTCCTAGTAAAGCTTCTCTGAAGGAAAGGATTTCCGTCCTGTATAGTGTATTCCCGCGTCTTCTATAGCCCATTGAATTCCTTTCAGATTCGTGGAAAATCTGGTAAATGTCACCGGATTGTAGGTCGGGATGCTTTTCTGCTTCTCCTTGCAATACATGTACGTGATTTCTTTCCATTCCTGGTTCGACCGTTGAGGTGAATGCCTTTAGCTTTTGAACCACTTTAGCACCTTTACATTTCTTACAAAGATGTTTTATTGATTGGCCTCTGCCTTGACATCTCCCGCATGGCTGCCTTATTCTTTGCTCGATTGGACCGGCTCTGAATACTTTGGTTATTTGACCTGATCCCCCACAGTCAGAACATGGCTCCGTTTTACCATCTGCAGACCCTGAACCATCACACTCATCACATATATCGTTCAAATTCAAAGAGAAATCGAACTCTGTTCCAAGGTAGAAGTTTTCCAATGATACTTGGTGGTTGACTTGCAAGTTTTGACCACGGGGTTTTCCACGGCCCCTGTTATACATGTTTGAGCCAAACATTTGCTCAAACATATCAAACGGATCGTGGAATCCACTGCCGCCACCAGGACCACCTCCGCCACCATTTTTCAGAGCATCAGCGCCGTGTCTATCGTAAATTTGTCTCTTTTCAGGATCGCTTAATATTTCGTAAGCTTCACCAACCTCAATGAAACTATGGTGGGCTTCGTCACTCCCGGGATTCTTATCAGGGTGGTACTTCTTAGATAATTGTCTGTATGCAGATTTAATTTCCTTCTCACTGGCTTGCTTGTTAACACCAAGGATTGCATAATAATCTTGTGCGATTACAAAAGGCAGCCAGGCAATACAAAAAAGGTTTCTTAAGTTCACCATAGCGGACTTGTATTGTAGTTTGTCAGAAAAGACTCTAACTCGATCTCAATCTGAATCTCTCGAAGGCTTAACTCTAAAATCAATCAATGGCACAGATTCGATACAAACCACTTGTACAGGCCAATTCAATATCAAGTAAAGCAGATCTGTGAGGTTGCTAATACCAATGCACTAATGCAGCTTGATCAATTTGCTCTATCCGTGAAAGGTAGCGGTTTGGCATGGATACATCAACGTCAACTTTCAGGTTGTTCAGTATTACTGCTTCTTTCAACTCGGCACATCGTCGAATCTACATAAAAAAAAAAATTAATCAAGTGCTTACTACGTAATATGAAAAGTGACACGTTTGCAAGTTACATACGATCAAAAATAAAGTGCTCTCAGGGCAGAAGAGCGACCAATTAAAGCAGTACCAAATAATGTAAAACGTTCATTATTCCGAAGTGTAGATAGTCAAATATATAATTATAAGTACATAGGTTCACATTAGACGTGTGCTAGTAAGCTTGCATTTCTTGGAGTTTCATCATCTCAACACCACGAACGAAATACGCAATAAAAGCTACTGTGAAACCAGAAGTTTATTTGAAAATGATTGCCAGACCAATCTACTCTAATCTTCTTCTTCGTCTTCTTCTTCTTCTTCTTCTTCGTCACTGCCCAATGCGGCGAATGCATTGAAGGCTTTTGTAGGCTTAACAGCAACGACGTCTCTCGCATCAGCTGGTCTCGATGAGGAAATGTGTTTGTTAGGCTTCACTTTCAAGGTTTCTTGAGCGATGACTACGTTGAATTCTTCTTCATCGGCCACAGACTTTCTTCTGACTGCTGGGGCAGTTTCAAGTGTAGACCAACCTTCGTCATCGGTGGTGATTTTTGGCTTCAAATGCTTAAACTTAGGTTTAGTATGGTGATGGGATGATCTTCTTCTGAAGTGGGAGAACTCTTCCTCATGAGCACCTTGAATTTCCTTTACCTTTTCAATAATAGCGTTGAATTCGTCAACGTCGAAGTTTGGCTTAACTGGCTCAGTTGGCTTTAATTGTAGAAGCTCTTCCTCGGTGTACTTAATCATGGCTTATGCTGGATTTTCTTGTGATGTTCAAAACCCCAAATGTTATAATCAGTCGACAGGAATGAATTATACTGTAAATTTATTAACTTCGGTTTAGTATTTCATAGTTTACCAATTCCTTTTAGTTATTTCCATTCAATTATTATTTCAACCTTTCAAATTTTCAGTATTGAAGGAAAAGGTTGATAATACCATTTCCGGGTAATCAACTATAAGTATTCCGAGCGAAGTCGATGTCTGTACCCAGCCGTTTGCTCTCTTGGTGCATGGTCTGGTACTCGTGCGTGTACTTCATGTAGTCCGTGTGGTATTGGTATGCCAGCTTTGATACTGATGGATGTAACATTTCTTGGAATTCTTGAGATAGCTGAGAGACTGCGTCTCTATGAACTTTTACGGAATTCTCGACAGTAGACTGCAGTTCGGAGATTCTGTGCTCCATTCTGGAAATTTCATGTGCTGAGGGTACGATGGGAGTGTTTAAATTTTCTGATACTTTCGGGTGAGGGATGGCAGGTACTTCGATTGATGAGGCTGAATCGATGATCTGCTTTAAATAGTTGTTGACTTGTTGCGGGTTGTGGATCGTAGATCCGTCATTTTTGGCCATTATTATTCGATTCATCTCGAACTCGACGTCATCCTTCGGTGAAATTATGGGAGGTGGTGCCTGCAGTTCCGGATTTATTTGGAAAACAGTCGGTACATATGCTGTCTCTTTCAAAGATTCGTTTCGATGTTGTTGGTCGTGAGAGATACCTCCTGTATTTACAAAATCAGTATCCAATTCAGTGTGCGAATCTTCTTCGTCTAACACAATTTCGAAATCATTTTTTGGTGCAGGTAATGCAGCAAACAAGTGTAGAATAGATATTGATGGTAACTGTTTTGACTGATTCTCAGTTGGCGCAGCAAGTTCAAGTCTTGGTTTTTTGTACTCATCTGTGAGTACTGATTCAGGTCTGTCCAGGGAAGGAACAGACTGATCATCCTGCTTTCTCTTTTGTGATTTTTTCTTCGTTTCCTCATTTTTTCTATCAAATAAACCCTTTCTTTCGACTAATTTCTCGAAACTCTTGAGCATCTTGACTGTCTCCTCGTCCTCCTTAGACGTGTCGTATATTCCAGGAAGTGGTTGTTGCTCATATGCGACGTCTTCATTGTAGTCTATCTGTGAAGCGTATTTTTTCTTCGGAGCTTTAATTTTACTATCAACGCCTGCTTGTTTTAACTCTCTACGCTTTTGTAAGAACGCGATACGCTTACTTTCTTCAAGCATTCGCTCTCTAATTTTACGAGTAGCCTTTTTACCCTGCGTATTTAATAGACGGGCGCGAGCCTCTGCAAGCATCTCTCTTTCTTCGTCAAGCAGCTCATCTTTATCTGCCTTCGCTGGTAAACTCTCGTTATTTGGGTTGATCTCACCGATATGAACGCCTGTTGATTCTGCAAGCTCTAGGTCGTCCTTATCAGCTGCTAAGATGATGTTGTATCTATCAATGCACGTTTGAGCAGGTCTGCCCATCATTTCCCCAATACTTCTCCACTGATTAGGGATTCGCTTGGCTATGTCGAGCAATCTATCGTCTTCCTCCTTGCTGAAGGGCTCGAAGTTCAAACTGGGATTTAAGAACTCATTCCAGCGTGACTGACATTGCCTAGCGTTCTTCTTTTGTAAAAGCGATGCCACCTTACTCCACGCATGTGTACCATACTTTTGAACAGCTGCCTTTAATATCTGGTCTTCAAGGTTGGTCCAGATACCACCCTTCACATATATTGGAACAGAAGCCATTTTACCGTTTATATCTGATGAGGTTTATATGCGAGATACCGCCTTTATAATCCTATGACGGTTACATTTGACTGTTGCTTTACTATTCAAAGTGTTTACCATGTTTTTTTAAATAGTTTTCTAATATATTGAAATTACTTTCTATCACCGATGTTTAAGATATTTCATATTTGCAGTATTTTGTTATGTAAAAAATGCAATATCAAAAAATCTATAGATGACCGCTAATCAGCGGCGACACTGTGGAATGCTCTCTATTCACACGGCCTCAGCTCTGGGGATGTCCAGGAATACTTGCTCAAAACCTGGTAATTACGAGATGCTATACGGATCCGAAATTCTATTATACTACCTTGATACTATATATTATTTTCTAAGATTAAAGCAGCTATATGGAACGGTGAACTTCACATCTCACTTGACAATTGACACAGCCGATCTCCAAGTTCATGGCCACTGTGCGCTACAAATACAGCTCTGTGAAGTAGTAGACTGTGTCGTTTTTGTTCGAAGTTCTTTCTTAAATTCTGTTCACTCGTGCATATGTATATATATACTTATGTATTATGCTGGTGTTTGCAACGTTGAAATTTGAAAAGGGTCTGTGCAAATACAATTTTCAAAGTTTGAAATTGCACATTATAGAGATAAAATGGTTGATCACATAACCATACAACATTAAGGCGACAGTTCGACAGAGCGACAGACCCCAACCACCTCCTGCCAATGGGTTTCCTATTTACACCTAAACACCAGAAATTGGTAAATCAGTGTTATCCGCCTGGTCGCACTCCAGATAAAAAGCCGAAAGGTTCTGAGACCTCGTATTTGCTATATTATGTTAATTCGAGACGTCCAAAATTGGAAAAGGTAAGCAGTTACCTTATCAAAAGGTCAACAACGGATTTGAACAGAAGACGTTCTGGTAATGTCTCTGTTACATTGGAACTACTGGCGAAGATTGTAGGAAACTGTAATGAGAATATGAATATTTTCATTAAAGATTTTCTTCATATAATGACTCTAGTGTTGAATAACAATAACTTCAACAACGACCCTACAATAGTTGGTCTAATTGAGGGAGTTTTGGCCGCTATTTGTGACAATTTGGATGGTTCCCTTGTGAGTGGTGACTCGGAGTTCTTGGAGATGTTCAAAAACTTCATAACTTTGTACTTTAAGGTTGCAAACACCAAACACAATGACACAGACTTGGTTTTGAAGGGTTGCCTGGACTTTTCGAAGATCTCGAACTTGGGAACTATCCACCAATGGTCTGCTACTGCTAAAGACTGTGTTTCTATTGCATTGACCAAGTTTCAAGAGAGACATCCAAATTACAGCGGAGCCACCATTGACGTTTCTTCTTCCGAATTAGGCTCGCCATCGTTAAGGAAAAAACTTACCAGAACGCAAACAAAGGTAGTAGGCTTAGATGACATCTCAGATACAGACGACTACTCAATTTTAGTTTTGAACACATTTTTCAATACCACTGAGACAGATAAGCTGACGTTGAGTCTGCATGCGTTAATCGAACATTTGTTGGAAACTCCAAATAAGGAACTTTTGCTATTTATATGCAATGGTATACCAGTGCAATTGAGATATATTGTTATCTTGCTATTTGTGAGACCATTGGGAACAAGCCCTGAGAAAAACGTGCTAGTAATCTTGAAGCTTGTATCCAGTTTATTGACTTCGGCTGTCAGTATAATAGGGTTATCGGTCATTGATATATTAAGGAGACTCATTACAGTTCAGCTGGCTAAAGCGGATTCTGCTACCATAGTCGAACAAATCGCGATCACAATTCAAGATTTAAATCGTAAAACTTACTACAAACAGCAATCATCCGATATGTTCACAGAATTAGCTTTCAAGTTTATTGAAGGCGAAAAACCACACCACCTTGAGTTATTCCAGCTCGACGTTGATTCCTTGGTGTCAGTGACCCACGACCAATGTTTAGATCTCGATCTGTTTGTGGACTTTTTGCCTTATGTCACTGAAAAGAAACAATTACCGAAACTTTTGTATGCAGAAGCTCCGCACCAAGTTGTTTTCATTAGATTTTTCGAAAAGGTCTCGAGTTTATCAAAAGAGGATATGGAAATAGCCATTTCCACCTCTTTCGAATACTACAAATCGGCTGCTCTTCTTTCTGGTTTGGCTTACTACATCAACAATCACAAGCCTTCGGACAGCTACTATGCATATCACTATCACGCGTCCAAGTTTCTCGGGCTTGCGGATTACCAAATACAAGCAGAATTTAAACAAAAAAACAATGAAACATTCACTAAAGAAGACTTACTGAATTACTATTCAGACTTGGGATCTAATGCTTTCTCAGAAAAGGGAAAAGACATCCTTGTGGTGAATCATAATGATAGAAGTACAACCGATACAGAGAACGACTCAACGAAGTACTCAACTCCGATCCCCTTGCCCCAAATCAGCTTACCTCCAACACTGGTAAATGGCACTGTGACAAAAAGGTACTCACCAGGTAACGAATCTCATGGTGTAAGATCTTTGAAGCACAATTCGGCTCCAAAAGTTAAAGATTTGAAGAACTTAATCTCTTTCAAGAATAGTAAAACTAACGAAAAAACGTTACGTGGCTCTCAATCAGTTAAGTCCAAAGTCACAAATATTACTTTCTTGTTGGATGAACTAAACAACGATACTGACGAAATTAAGATTTCCGATCCAGATGAAGAAGACGTTATTGGAATGGAAAAAGAAGATCTCGCAAGATCATACTCTTTGAGAATGAGTACCATCGGTAGCACTAATTCCAGAACACTGATACCTCCAGTACAGAACTCAGAAGAACATGAGGACGAATTTAGAGATGCTCACGAAGATATAGAGGTTCCTTCTTCTACCAGGGGAAGGCTTTTTATGGCCTAATGTAATATTTGTTTTAACGTATAGACTGTGTAGTGACATTTCAAAATAAAATAATTAATGCATTAAAAATAATAAGTACTTTATCCTTTGAAGGAAAATCAAATAATGAAACGCTAAGCAAGCGGAGGCCAGCTGAAGATCAGCATGGATGACGTATTTGCGATACCTTGCAAGCGTGCGCTTCAGATAAGTTTAAAAGACGCATTGACCGCTGTAATCGACAACACTTTCTACCAGACTGCTACATCAGTTGAGAATGATCTAACGTTACTCGATAAATACAGAGATGTGCTTTTTCACTTCGACGTTTGCGAAGCAGATTTAAATAAATTGAAGCAGTACTATATGGCCCTGAGAGCCATTGCTGTCAAACTACCTGATGACCAGGTAGAATTTACTTGGTTTAATACACTCGGACTGAAATCATCAGGTATGACGCGGAACAGTCTTTGCTTTGAGATAAACAACGTACTATACAACATTGGAGCAATGTATTCTTCCCTTGCGGTTGAGCAAAACTTGGGCACCGCTGAAGGTCTGAAAGAAAGCTTTTCTCTTTTCAAGCTTGCTGCAGGATGTTTCCAATATATTTATGACAAAGAGATTGATAACCTTTTTAAGTTCTTTGACGAATATACCTTAAGCGCATTAATATCTATGATGCTAGCGCAAGCCCAACAAATGGTTTGGAAAAAGGCTTATTTCGATGACAAGGAAAGACACTCTATCCTATCTCGATTGGCGTTACAAGTGGCACTGTTTTATCAAACCGCCTCAAAGAACGCAAATTCCAGTCCGTATATCAGAACTGACTGGGTAAAAAGTTTGACTTCGAAATCCCAATACTTCATGGCAGTTGCTTACTATAGGTCAGCTCTACAACAATTAAAGAAGCAAAATTATGCTCAAAGTGTTTGTGATCTTCAGCATACCCTAACCTGGATTAAGAAACTTTCTCTAGATGACGAGCTCATCGAATGGAGAAAAGAAATCCAGTTATTACTTTCAACTACAGAAAGAGACAACGACCTCATTTATTTGCAACCCTCAGTAAACACCCCTTCTGTTATTAAACCAGCCATAATGGCGCAAGCCGACCTATTTGACGACATCGAAAAGAAAGATAGTGTTATCTTCAAAAACTTATTGCCTATTGACGTATTAGAGTCATGCAATGCATTCAACGAAAGGGTGAATTCGTTTGTAGAGGAACACATTAAAAATCCACTTGAAGCTATGAACAAAATTCTACTCGAGGCCTTGCCGCAGTCACTTGATTGCAACTCCTACTACATCTCTGAACAAGAGTGGATATCCTATACTGCGTCTTTAGAAGATCTGGAACAACTGAGAACGCACGTTCAGAACGAGCTTCACGCAGCTAAATCCATGTTACGGAAAGATATCAACGAAAACGAACAAATGCTAAGAGAACATGGGCTCTTAAGGTGGAATATTCCCTCAAAAGACGAAACAACTGAAAGTCTTTTGGCGGACCTTGACAAAATTAATGATTATATACAAAATGGACAAAAGGTAGACGCGGACACTGTTGCCCTCTTTAAGACCTTAGATCACGATTTAGTGACTAACACGAGAAAACCTCCTGAATCAAATCATCCTCTATCTAGGGAAATCTCTTCCGTTTTAAAAGAAAGAAAGGACCACATACTAAGAGCAGAACGCAAAATAATCGAAAATCGAATTCTTCCTAAAATCGTATCGTATTATAAGTCCACTGAATCTACAGATTTTGAGTCTGTCTTTCAAAACCATGTAAAAATGTTTGATGAAGACTTAACTGAAGTACAAAAGGAAAAAAGCAGGAATCAAGAGATAATATCTAAGGTGGCTGTAACTGAGCCAGAACGTACTCGGATCACTAGAAATGACCCTTGCACACTTTACCAAGAGGAGCTTCGACATTCCTTTAGTATTCTAGGCGAATTGAAACGGAATATCACGTCTGGCAAGCAGTTTTACCAGGATCTAATTGAGGCTCTTAAATCCAAAACCGTAAAAATTGAAGAATGTGTAAATAGTCATAAAGCGCAGAGAGCTCAACTCGATAGTACACTACGACATGGTCACACTAAGAGCTGATGTCTGTCTGTGATAATTTGTCCTTCTGCCATTCTTCGTAGGACTTCTTTTTATATTGTTTATTCACATTAGTTCTGTGTCGCCTACTTTTAAGATGAATTTCCCAGTTCCGAGTCCCTATTGCAACCAAATTCTTGTCATCTCTGTCTTTGCAGAAAGTACATGTATACTGCTTCCAGTCCATATCACTTTTTGGACTATTAGGAGAGTTGTAGTTCAATAAAGAGCACAATTCCGGTTCTGCGAAAGGGACTGCTATCTTTTTTCCTGAAATAAATTCAGCCAAAATAGCATCTGCTCTGGCGGATACCGTTTCATCCCACATCATTAAGTCAGTAGCGTTCAAAACATATATTTTTCCATTAATGTCTGGTATCAGCATTTTTTTTATCCATTTCACTTGCCTCTTTGCGTATTGTCTGGTACGAACTTTCATTTTGTCGATGCACTCAGTTAGATTACATTCATCTGAATTCTCCAAATAAGGCAGAAATTCTTTGAACCCAATCACTTGCCAAACACCATTTCCACATTGTTCCATTGTGTAGTTATTTTCCTTGTAAAACTCATATAAAACCTTAATTTCTTCCAAAGCTCCTCCTTTAATCATCTTGTCGACCCTATTGTCAAGTCGTACATCCAAAACGCTGGGCTCACTATAGATCCAGAAAAATAAAGTATCAAATTTTAAAGAGGTATCTTGCTGCCCAAATGTTACACTGGGTTTTTCGCCAGTGGTATAAAATATTTCTAACATCCTTTTCACTCTCCGTGTATCATTCGTATGGAATTTTTTGGCAATAACCGAATCGACTTTTTTCAAAGAATCATAGACTAGTTGCGAATCATTGCTGTCCAAGAGTTTTTTTTCTTCGTCAGTAGGTTTCCGTACTTTTTTCTCAATCCTCTTATTGAAAAGAGTTTGTAAGTAGTAATGAGTTCCTCCCACGATAATTGGTATCTTACCTCTACTATGAATATCTTCAATTGCTTCCATGCACTCTTTTTCAAATCGATGTATGTAATATTCCTCATCCCATGGAACATGATTCATGATATGATGTCTGATTCCCATTCTTTCTTCTACTGGGTGTTTGTTAGTGATTATCGGTAGTCCTTTGTACATTTGCATCGAATCTGAGTTGATAATTTCACCATTTACTTTGTTAGCAATTTGAATCGAAAGATCTGATTTTCCAACGCCAGTTGTCCCTGCTATCACGATAACTTTTGGTTTCGGCATTTTGAAGCTTCTTGCTATGCTTCTAAGCATCACTTGGTCCCACACCGGAAGTTTGTCTTCTACTGTTACGATTTGCATGTAGAGGAGATGAGATGGTTTTTTGTTCCTGCGGCACTGCATACGTCTTCTTGTAGTTTTTTTTGGAATAAAAGCAGATTTGTAAGTCACATGACGCAAAGTAGATCATTTCTATAATATACCGTGTATGTTTATATATCTAAATCTGAATCATCATCATCATACCATCCATGCTCGTACTCCAAAGAGAGCGTACCGAGACTATCTTTAATTTCTTCTCTGTCGGAATCATATCGAAAATATCTCGAAACTAAGTTTTCCCATGTCTTAATAACATCCCTAGTCTTTTCAGTGACACCGACGACAGCCTCCACGCATGATTTTTGGCTGTCCGGAACAGTGTCCGAATTAGTCCATGGATACGTTGGGAAGTAAAACATTGAGGGATCGTCATGATTCTCCCGATTGATTTTACATTGGGTGAACGCATATGATGATTTGGAAGAGTTGTTATAAAATGGCATTCGGTCATAGAATGAAAAAGGTTGGTACTGATCTACGTTTAGTTTCGACACAATGTTTCTTTTCACTTCTCCAAGAGTCAATGCGTTGGTGAAATGTGACATTCTCCTGGTATGTGAATTCGCAAAGCCATTTGTCCTAGACCCATGGAAAACTGAGTTCAGCGAATCGAAAAGAAGCACAGTTTCACCTGTTGACCTCCAGAATGGTTTTTTAGTATCGGCATAAATGGGAAAAAAGAGGTCAGATTCTTGTGAAAGTGCTATAGTGGCTCTAATTTTGTTGCATAGCATTTGAAATTTTGTTTTCGTTGAATGAATAGGCTCATGCAAAGAACATACGTCATCTTGGTTCCATCCATACGTGTAGTACGAAACCTTTGGAAGCTCATCTTTCAGCTCTAGGAGCATTGAAGAAGCAAAGCCACCCCAACCGTTATCGAGTTCCGTTATAATATTGAAACCTTGTAAAGAATCACATTTCTCTAACTGTTGATGAAGATTTGTGTCAAAAAACTCGTTCGAGTAATTTTCTTTAAATTGAACCGATCCTGTCTCGTAATTGTCAAAGTAAACTTGGCGTAAATTCTGGAAATTTGGTGATTTCTGCTGATTGTCTGCATCATGGTACCAATCTTGCAAAATATTGAAACTACTGGGTTCATAGATTAACTTACTATAGTCTGACCAATATTTTGCAGAATTATCATCAATTTTGGGTAGGACAGCAGCACCTTGATCCAACGCCAATTGGTACGGTGATTTCCTAATCCGATTGTGAGTTTGCACCTTGTGAGCCGTCTTCACTGCCGGGTTATTTTCTGAACTCAACGTATCCACATAATCGTTCTCTGAAGCGTACTGGTAAGTACCTAGGGATCCGTTCCCCAGTTTCGCATCCCAAAGTAAAGCTCTTGGAGCATAGGATACAGTCTTACTGGCCTTATCTATATTTTGACTCAAGAATACGTCATTTTCCTGATCAGCATCATGTAGTAAAGGCTCCAGGCAGTTGTAAAACTGCGTAATCAAATGGTTGGATCTCTGAGATAATGAAATGTTCACGATTTCTCTCATAGCTAGCCCGTTTCGAATTTCCTAACAGTTTCAAAGTGAGTACACTTTCGCATATGCTTATATATTTTGCTCTATGCTCTCGTGTCTGCCTAATCCGGTTTGATATCAGCTGCTTGTTATTTATCGATGGGCATCGGCCATCACTAGATAGCAGTTAGTTACTGATGCCGTGAATTACTGGAGGAAGCGAAGCACCTTTTATAACAGGGTAATGAAAAAAGTCTAGTCACGTGCAGGTAGGGCTGCAGATCAGTGTATATCATTCTGCTTATAGGTCTCGAAGTAAGACCGTTGTTGACATAGCCATCATTAGATAGATGCGGTAACAGCACGATAAGGGTTAGTTAAATACAATATGAAGGCTTTCTTCACGGTAACATAATTTTCTACTGAGTGACTTCGAATTGATTCATTTATTCTATACATCAAAACAAGTGACAAGTGGAGATCGTGTATCATAATTATGTCCGCCCTTTAATTATGATCAAGCCGAATCACAAGCAAGATATAATGCTAGCCTGTAATTACAAAAAGAAGGGAGGTGATTATCAGTATACGGCAGGGGGCAAGTGAAGTATTTGAAGGCTAAAATATTTTGACTCTACGTACAAATTGCGATATATGTTTTCTTTGGTGCCTTATTCATATACTTTCCCTTCTCGGCAGTCTTAAAGTCTCTATCTGCAGTTGCATAATACAAGTACCTCAGTAAGTAGGTTTGAAATTCGAATTTCTACCTCATTGATCCGCAGAAGTTGAATTGGGAGATAATGGGTAATCAATGCCTCATTAAAGGAATTCGGTACTTATTTTATATGTAAACAGTAGTACTTATTTTGACAAACTGTCCTAACGAGTCAATAATCGCATCTGATAGTCTTTGTGCGGCCTCAAACTAAATACAGGTGCCAGAAGACATGTATACACTTCAGAAACCAGACACGGATACTTTTGCCGATTTATTGTGTTCCGTATTGTTTTCGCCTCTACGCGATTCCTAAGCTTATTTCATATCTTAACAAATGTAAACGCTTTTTGGGCTTTTTCATGCCATCATAACCTGAAATTTGAAAGAAACCTGGTGGTAGTGTTAACGAAAACAGAAGTCAAAGTCCAATTAATTTCCACACCACTCCGGGGTTATGGGTTCGACATCAATTTTGAACAGTCTTATACTTATTATTTTGTCCTTGGGAATGGCTTCATTCACCAGAAACAAAACTTTCAAGGCCTGGCTTGTCTCAAAATTAGAAAAGTCATTAACAACATTGCAGTCCTACCCGTCGATTTCTACCAACTTCAAATTGAGTGATTCCCCTCATTTCACTAAACAACAGTCGCTTAAAGATATCGCAGCATCATTATCGCAGTTATGTGAGTACAAAATAAGAGCTTTAAGACAAAATGGTATTATTTATCAAAGAACAAACAGCGTACATCCCAGTGATGTAGAGCAACTCAACGAAATTGGTTACTTTGACAAGCTAGTGGCGGTCAATAAGTCTATCGATGTAAACTACAACACGTTGAGCAAGATTACAGAGTACACCTTGAAGAAACTAATTACGAATAACGAATTCAATTCGACAATTGAAGCTGTACTTAAGGATACAGGATACACATGGGACAGTGAGAACGAATCATTAGTCCATGATTCCGTAAACTCTATCAAATTTTCCAAAAAGAGTAATCAAGGCCGTGTAAATGAAGCAATGTGCCATATTGTGAGGGATTGGTGTACTGCATATGATTTAGAAAGGAAGCCTCTGGTAGACTTCATGAAGAAATCCTTGAAGAATGCTGAAATGGATGAAGATACATTAATCATAGTTCCTGGTTCCGGATGTGGAAGGCTTGCGTATGAACTTGCTGTTCTTTATCCAAAGGCACAGGTTTCATCAATTGAATACTCTTCGTTGATGTATTTGTGTAACGAGTATGTGTTGGGAGCTAATGAAAAAGTCACGATCGACCCATATTATCAATATTACAGCGGTCAGCAGAGCAAACAAACACAAACTAGGCATTTCGAAATGGACTTGGGTAAGTTCCAGAAGCCCGAAAATTTGAAGGTTCTCTACGGAGACTTCTGCTGTTACAACCCCGAAAAAAAGTACAAGAATGTCATAGTGTGTTCTGCTTTCTTTATTGACACGGCGGCCAACATGTTTGATTACTTTAAGGCTATCGAACTTCTTTCAAAATATTCCAGCGGACGTTTGCACTGGGTCAACGTTGGTCCCTTAAAATATGGCACGAGACCATTGGTTCAATTAACGTTCGAGGAACTGACAAACCTTCGTAAAGTTCGCGGGTGGAATGATCACTCTAACGAAGTTGACGTGAACCATTTGAACGGCTATCTAACAGATTATGAATCATTATTTCAAGGGTTTTATGGGCTCGTTAGATTCCATTCTGAATTAAAAAGATAGCAGTTATAGTATACTAGACCTGCTTTCTTAGTTCGACTTCATTTTGGTATTTAGATCTTCGGATGGCTTGCTTTTCATCAAAATTAATTCATGTATATAGCGCGAATAAACTTCTGATTACTTACTGAATATATTATCACCTTTATTGATTTGAATTTTCTTATCTTGACCACCACTGATGATACCAACACCCTTAGCCCAGTTGACGGCAAACACTTTATCGTTCACACCTTTCACAACATTGGTATCTTCTCTTGTAATAGTGTACATGGCGGAGTTGGATCTGACGTCCCAGACCTTGACAGTACCATCATGGGATGCAGAACATAGCATGTATTCGTTTTCAGGACATGTGTCCAAGGCAACGACAAAGTTCTTGTGGCCGACAAGTTGTTGTTGAGTAATTTTCGAGGAGGCATCTACACGAGGATCATGAAGGGTGATATGTCTGGCACTAGATCCACATGCTAAAAGATTTAATTTTGGTAGTTCAACTACCGAAAGTAGCGAGTATGAGGTTGTCTTAGTATCAACACATTTAGCTGTTATCAGATCCCAAGTTTTTATAGTGTGGTCTTGAGAGACAGAATAACCAACGGTTTTGTCTGATGCATCAAAAATCACACCTTCCACTGGGGCACTGTGAGATTCCAATAGAGCCAAAGGAGCTCTTCTTCTGATCGTTCCATCCTTCAAAGTTAACTTTCTTCTCTTCTTGGCTGCGGTAGAGACGTTATTTCCTAAATCTTCCATTGGATCAATAACTGTCATTTCCTTATAATTAGTGGACCACAAACTTACAGTATTATCGTAAGAGGCTGAAAGAATACGATCTTTCGACACATCGATGGACACTACGGGTGCTTTGTGACCTTCTAGAATAGCCAAGGTCTTACCATCTTCTACATCTTCGTCATCGATGGATTTCAAATCATCATTCTTAGTTTTCCATAAACGCAACGTACGATCATTACCTGCAGACACTAGTCTGGTGTTGGAAATGTAACGCACTGCGCGAATAGGACCTGAATGACCACTGTATTGCTTTTCAACTTTACCAGAGTGGTTGTATGTTCTCACAATACCGTCGTAAGAACCACTGTAAATGTAATTGCTTCCAACATCCAAAGAGCTTACCCAATCTTCATTCTCGAGGCTCGATAGGTATGAAGGTGGTAGCACTGCTCTGGTATATTCAACGTTCAAAAAGGTTTCTGACGATAAACCTTTTTTGATCAAATAGTCTTGTAATGACGTTCTCAACAGCTCACCATCGATAAGGAAATCAAATGGAACTGATTGCGGTAGCTCCAGCAAATGATTCACAATTTCGGAAAGACCATATCTCTTAAGAGTGACTGGTGCGTAAATTGGTGCATCGTTTACATGCAAAGTCTCATCCTCTTCACGAGTGAAAAAGCGTAGTTTCACTTGACTCTTATCAGTAGACATATTTTTCTATCTCAGTACGTTTATCTGAACGAAACAAATTTACCTGTCTTTATATTGGAGGGCTTACTATTTACAATTGTCCAATATTTCAACAGGCCATACTACTCATATGTTTACCTGTAAGTGTGCTAGCTAAATACTCTCTTTAAGCTTACCAGATGCGATGAGCTTGGAAAATTTTTGAAATTTGAGATGCCGCAAGAAAAAGAAATCTCATTCTGACAGAAAGGTGTCTGCGATCACGTGCCGAATGTGGAAAGTGGTCAGAATCGTCAATGGGCAGCCTACCAATGGAGAAAACAATCGATATTGCGTCTACTTGCTGCAAAAAAACGGTACATTGCAACAGAGAACGATATAAACAAGTCTAAGAATTACTATACAGTTCACATAATTTATTACAATGGGCAGGGAAATGTCTCGCTCACGCAGCTACCAACCAGAGCCAATTGGCACAAGAAAATGTAGTTGGGTACTCTAGTCAGTATGAGGACGCTCGCGAATAATTTTCATCTAGCCGTTCTTTTCCCCTCTGTTCATCTACGGTGTATCAGATGGCACAGTGAATAGAAGGCATAATATGTTTCGTATCACTGTTTTAAGAACAAACTAAAAATATCCGCGAATTTCTTAGAGTTTACAAGGTAAGTAATGAGTTCAATTCATTGTTTGAAATTTTTCAATTTATACCGATTCGTTTTGAGTTTCAATAAGGCTGATGCCATGTGTCGGGTAATGAAAATCATTTTTGCCGATATGCAGCATTATGAGATTAGGGCAGAATTAAACAATATGTGAGATTTTGAAGCAATGCATGTGGCATGGTCTCCCATTCAAGCTGGTCAATCAAATCAGGTTGCTAACATCCTCTTTCACTCATGTCGATGAAAGTTTCAAATCACTGTATAGATTGAGAATGCCATTCCTTTGCATAACATCACCTGTAAATCTGACGATATAGATTGAAAAAAAAAAATAATAGTGTAAGATAAAAAGTATTTCAATGTAGAGTCATCTCATCTCAAATATGACCAGCCAAGTGAGAGTACTGTGACAAAGAAACTGAAGATCATTTGATTGAACTACTGCATACTCCATCTTGCTGACCATGGCATCTAGTGTACCGGGTCCAATTGCCCTACCAGAATCTCGTTATGACCTAAGCACATATTGGGGACGAGTGCGTCATTGTGCCGAGATTTCTGATCCATCAATGCTGTTGACGACAAGTAACGACCTACAACATGCTCGCAAAATTGTCAGTGCTTATCGTCATGGGGAATTGAAAGATACAACTCCAGAATTTTGGCTTGCCAAGAAACAATTGGACTCCACTGTTCATCCAGATACCGGTGAAACTGTCTTTTTACCGTTCCGTATGTCCTGTTGCGTTCCATTAAACTTGGTAGTCACTGCTGGTATGTTGACCCCGAACATGGGAACTGCAGGAACTATGTTCTGGCAATGGGCTAACCAGTCACTGAACGTGGCCGTGAATGGAGCTAATGCAAACAAGTCTCATCCCATGTCAACCTCTCAATTATTAACCAACTACACTATGGCTGTTACAGCGTCATGCGGTGTAGCAGTGGGTCTGAACAAACTAGTTCCAAGACTGAAAAATGTCTCTGCTAATACGAAGATGATCTTGGGTCGTTTGGTTCCATTCGCAGCCGTTGTCTCTGCCGGTATTGTTAACGTGTTCCTCATGAGAGGAGGCGAAATTCGTAAAGGTATATCCGTTTACGACTCCAATGGTGACGAGGTCGGAAAATCTAAAAAGGCAGCCTTCATTGCAGTTGCTGAAACAGCTTTTAGTAGAATTTCCAATGCTACTCCTATTATGGTCATCCCACCATTAATTCTTGTCAAACTACAGAAAAATGTATTGAAAGGTAAATCCCTGGCTGTTCAGACCGCTGCAAATTTGGGTATTATTCTGGTCACCTCTTTCATTGCTTTACCATTTGCATTGGGTGTATTCCCACAGTATCAGTCCATTTCTGTGTCAAGTCTGGAACCTGAACTAAGGAATAAATTGGATTCCAACCAAAAGCCAGTGGAAAAAGTCTACTTCAATAGAGGTATCTAAAGATAACCATATCCCACTTGCCTATGATGGCATTTGAAAAGTTGTCGGAACTCCTTGTTTTCCCATCATTGTAACATTGGTCAATTTCCTTGAGGATCTTAGTAGCTTATATTTGTAAGGGTAGTGTTGGGGATAGTGGCTTTTCCTCCTTTTCTATATAAGATTGTATTCTTTTAATCAGAAATTAGTATAATTGATTAATTTATCGAGTATCTATATACATATATATATATATATAATTGAGAACTTCAGTGAATGCTTAGCTATACGCAGATATCGTTGGAATTGAAAGCGATTGCAATTTGTGAAATTCAAATAGCTATTTCTTAGTTAGCGTTGGTTATGCAATCTGCAAGCACAATCATTTAACCCAGGATAATGTGGAGTCCGGGCTTGGTAACAGAGCTAACGAAATATCTTGTGTAGTGGCTGGTCCTATGAATAAGTGTTTCAAAGATTTGAATTCTTCAGTTCTCAACTCAGTAAAACAGCAACCAACACCACCGAGACCAGTTTCAAAGATTTGGTATTTATACTTCTCGTGGAGTGTTTCGTGGAATTTTCTCACCGAGGAATGGTCAACATTCTTCTCAAGAAGAGTAAAAGCACATCCTCCTCCACCGGCCCCAGTAAGCTTGGTTTGACCAATTTTCAATTCATCGCTAAGCTGTTTGATGACTTCTAAGCCCGGGTGTGAAACACCTACTGCAACTAGTAAACCGTGGTTAACCCTAATCAATTCTAGCAACTCATCGTAGTGAATGTCTTTGGAAATATCAGATAGCAACTCTGAACCTCTGATCGCCACTTGGTCCATTGCTTCTAGTATAGGCTCAGCAATCAATGGCTTCCTCTTTGCAAGGTCTGCTACTCCAGAAACAAGAATCTTAGTTGATCTTTTGATTTTGGTATTGGTCAACACCATAGGCAGCTGTGGGAAGTTGTTGATCTGATGGAACTGGGTGGTACCATCATCCTGTCTTTGAAATCTGACAGCATTACCGTACGTAGCCACGGCGTTATCGATACCCGATGGAGTCCCGTGAATACAGCATTCCCCGATGAACGCCCAATGGTTGATAAACTCTTTATCTTCTTTAGAGATACATTCATTGGATGATATGTGGCCATTCAATCTTGCAAACGCAAGAGCAAGACAAACAGATATTGAAGCACTCGATCCGAGTCCAGCACCTATTGGCAAAGTTGACTTAACAGTGAATTTCAAACCTCTTGCATCGGGACACAAACTTAGGTATAAGTATAGAAAAGACAAAGCGGCAAAGTAGTTCAACGAATCTTTCAAATCTTTCAATACAAAATCCAACTGCTCTTTAAGTTTGGGGCACACATGCTTTAGAGTAGAAGTTTCCTTGATGACGTCTCTATTAATCTTATTTATGTCATCGTTACTCCATCTTGAATCGTAGTTAATATCTGGGAAATTTAGCTCCACTCCGTCAAAGTCTTCAGATTGCTCAACCAGCAGATAAGTTCTCAAAGAAGACACACTGGCTGCTATAGCATTTTTGTTGAACACGGCTGAATGTTCGCCAAAAATAATAACCTTACCAGGCGCAGATACGATAAATGGGGTTGGAACGGCTGTTGTAATGGTCATCGTCTGAATTTGATACTACTTTCCCCAACGTAAAGCCAAACGCTTTATAATGTGACTTTTGATAAGCAGCCAGATGCGAGGCTTCGAGAAGTTACTGCGTGACTTCCTTCGTTCAATTTTAAGTTGATCATAACCTTTTTCCTATTTCACTTATGGTAAAATACCAGAAGGGATCTTCGTTTATATATACATATTATTGATTATTTTCGAAACGTCGTTAAACTCGTATTCTGACACTTCAACCAGTAAAAAACAAAGAATTGTTAGGAAATTTTTAGATAGAGAGCCCTGTGCAGATCTTTCACAACTTTAGACATTATGTGTTGGTTTTGGAAGTAAAATTACACTAAGTGGGAGGCAGCGACGGCAGAAGCCAGTGACAATTGAGCACATCTGCCTATTCAAGACTGAAGAACTACAAATTTGTGTCATAAGCTCATATTGCACAAAGTGCGATATTTTCTTTTTGGTCAGGGTAACTCACATCACCTTTTCTCAAAATTTGAAATTCAAATATGAAGTGATCAAAAGAGTAGCACTATGCAATGGCCTGTTCACATGAGTACATACAACTTTAAGCTAATATTTATTAATTTCTCTCTGGAGACTCAAGAAGGGCACGGACAATTGGCTAAAATATATTGCTACTAATAGAATGAGCAAGACTTCGGAGAAGCAGGAGGCGGTTTTCCGCTCTGCAGACATGTCTCTTGTTGAAATGTACATTCCTCAGGAAATATCCAGGGATGCGGTTTACTCTTTGGGCCACACTGGTTTGATTCAGTTTAGAGATTTGAACCGTAAGGTTAAAAGTTTCCAACGTACCTTTGTGAACGACATCAGAAGGTTGGACAACGTTGAGAGACAATACCGTTACCTTGTTTCGTTGTTGCAAAAATTTGAAATTCCCCTATATCACGAACCTCTAACGGATGAGGAATCGAAACCTCTTGTGCCACCAAGCTCCTCGATTATCGCCGATCATGTTGAAAATGCTGCCCTCTTGGAAGCCAGAATGCAGCAGTTGGTTGAATCTAGTGATGGTTTGGAAATTAAGCGTACTGACTTGGAACAGTTTAGAGCTGCATTGTTAGCTGCTGACCAGTTTTTTTCTTCGGAAAGTGAACTATCTTCGTTGGGTAACCAATCCACTCAAGAAGAGCTTCTGGAACTAGGTGAGGGTCAGAGTTTAACTCGCCGTGCTTGTTTCGTTGCCGGTGTCATCCCAAGAACTAAAGTTGGTACTCTAGAACAAATTTTATGGAGAGCAGTGAGAGGTAACTTGTACTTCAAACATTTGGAGTTGGATCAACCATTTTACGATCCAAAGACAAAGGAGAAAGTTTACAAAAATGCCTTCATTGTGTTTTCTCATGGTGATATGATCATCAGAAGAATTCAAAAAATTGCAGAATCTTTGGATGCTAATATCTACGAAGTTAGTGAAACGTCTGAAGTAAGATCCACTCAATTGAAAGACGTCAATTCACGTTTGCAGGATCTCTACACCGTTTTGGATTCTACCAACACTACTCTGGAAACTGAACTGTTCGCTATTTCCAAAGAATTGGATGACTGGTACAGAGATGTCTCCCGTGAAAAGGCTGTCTACGAAGTATTGAATTTATTCGCTTATGACTCCAGTAGAAAAATTTTGACAGCTGAGGGTTGGTGCCCAACAGATGAGTTGGCCATTGTACAAAGCAAGTTGAAAGAAACTTGTGTCAGACTCGGTATCGCGTCTCCAGCAATCGTTAACGTAATTGAAACTTCGAGAACACCTCCTACGTATCATCGTACGAACAAATTCACCCAGGCCTTCCAGGACATTTGTGACTGTTATGGTATTGCTGCCTATCAAGAAGTTAACCCTGGGTTAGCAACCATCGTTACGTTCCCTTTCATGTTCGCTATCATGTTTGGTGATATGGGTCATGGTGCTTTGATGTTTATGGCTGCTGCAGTACTAGTCTTGAATGAAAAGAAAATTGGTAACATGAAAAGAGACGAAATTTTTGACATGGCTTTCAGCGGTAGATACATTGTCTTATTCATGGGTCTTTTCTCCATCTACACCGGTTTCATTTACAACGATATGTTCTCCAAATCGTTGACTTTGTTCAAATCAGGATGGAAATTCCCTGAATCATGGGAAGTTGGTGAGAGTATCACTGCCCACCAAGTTGGAACCTACGCTTTTGGTATCGATTCTGCTTGGCATGGAACGGAAAATGCTTTGCTCTTTGCTAATTCATTAAAGATGAAACTTTCGATTGTCATGGGTTTCATTCACATGTTTTACTCTTATATGTTCTCTCTTGCCAATGCCCTTTACTTCAATGACATGGTGGACATCTTCTGTAACTTCGTTCCAGGTTTACTGTTCTTAACTTCCATTTTCGGTTATTTGGTTATCTGTATTATCTACAAATGGTCAATCGATTGGGTTGCAGAGGGTAGGCCTGCACCGGGTTTATTAAACATGTTGATCAACATGTTCTTATCTCCTGGTAATGTGGAAGCTGAATTATACAGTGGACAAGCGAAAGTGCAAGTTTTCCTTCTACTTTTGGCATTAATCTGTATTCCATGGTTGTTACTTGCCAAACCATTGCATTACAAGTATACTCATGACAAGCACCAACACCAGCCAATTGCTTTGACTGAAGATGGTGAAACTCCAAATAACGGCCAAATTCAAGAATATAACAATGAAGAAGTTGACGACGACGACGACGAAGAGGGTGCTGCACACGGCGACAACTTGGGTGACATTGTTATCCATCAAGTTATTCACACCATCGAGTGGTGTTTGAACTGTGTTTCCCACACTGCTTCATACTTGCGTTTGTGGGCTCTTTCCTTGGCGCATGCCCAATTGTCTACAGTTTTATGGACTATGACTATTCAAATTGCATTCGGTATGTCCGGATTCGTTGGTGTGTTCATGACTGTTGTATTGTTCGCCATGTGGTTCGTCTTGACCTGTGTCATTCTTGTCGTTATGGAAGGTACTTCTGCCATGTTACACTCGTTGCGTTTGCATTGGGTTGAATCCATGTCCAAATTTTTCAAGGGTGAAGGTATTCCTTACCAGCCATTCCAATTCGTCTACTTGGAATTGGAAGGAGAAGATGCTGCTTAGAGATCTATCGTAACCGTGCAAAAAAGGTTGTCAATTTTAAAATGATACACTGAGCGACCTTACCTATCCTCTTATATATATGTACATACATGTATGTTATGTATTTGGAAGAATCAACTTTAGATTATATATATACGACTGTTATCAAAACAAAATCAGACCAAGGGCAAATGAATTATACGCCGTGTTGTTTACCAGCACTAAGTCTTCGTGTTTGTCTAATTTAATTTGATTACCTCATAAAGCAAGTCAATGTTCCCTCGTTACTACCAGATAAGAGAAGTTTTCTCAAGGGTAACGCTGTGAATGTGATATTGTCTAGTGTCAAGCAATTTTGGAAGCCGTTCTTAGATAAGTCCCATGATTTGGCACATGTAGTGTCTGACAATTTTTCCCAGTTTAACTCCCAGCATTTAACGGTTCCATCATCGCTGCATGAAAATAGCTTATTCTGGAACTGGTGTAAGTCTCTGACCCAAGATTGGTGATCCTTTAATACGGCTATTACTTTAAAGTTTGTGTCTAAAGGATTTGGTCTTGGTGGTCTGTGAGGAATGAATTTGGGTAAACAAACCTTCCAAATTCGAATGGTACCGTCGCGAGACGCGGAAGCAACATTTTGGAACCCCAAAGGTTGGTACTGCGGCTGAAGATGGGCCGGGTCTGGTATGAGAATCAACACTTTCTCCACGGGGAACTCATGACCGATCCCCATAGATAGACCATTTCCGGAAGGCCAATGGGTCAATCTGATGGCCGAATCGTTGGATCCGGTTAATATGAATTCTCCATGAACGTTTATCGACCTGATCCATTGGGTATGCGGCTGGAAAGATTTGATACACCATCCGTTGGACGTATCCCAAACTTTCACGAAAAGATCCCTTGAGCAAGTTGCCAAGAGAAGATCTGCGCCTCTCTCAAAAAGCTGGCAGTCTGACACCGTGTGTTCGTGTCCGATTAGCGTTTTGATATGGGAAAGTGTAGAATCCAGCTCGAGTTCCCAAATCTTGGCACTCAAATCTTTCGAAGCGGTCGCCAAATATGCGGGCCTGCCGTTTTCGCTGCGCAGAGAAATTGAAATCGACGTAATTCCATCCATATGAGCAACGATCGACTGTAATGGGAGTTCCATGTTCAAAATATCGTACCGTAACAATTTCCCCGAATCCAACCCAACGAAAATGACAGGCAAAGTGGGGTGAAGACACAAGGCCGTGATGGAAGCGCCCAACGTTACCTGGAACGAAGGAGAGTCTTTCGGTTCCCAATCCAAGGATGCATCAGATATCTGTTTCTGCGTCGTTTGCTCTTCATCGATCGATTTCTGCAACTCGGCAGAGTACTTTTCAAGATCCATGATTCTGGATTGTAGTTTAACGATGGAGTTCCATTTCTTTTCGAGAAGTTTCGTATCCTGGGTTGCAATCGCGTCTGCATTATCCTGGGGTGCATTCGCAAGAAGCAGAGAGTCCAATTGGGCTACAAGCTCATTCGAGGCCCCATTGTGTCGTACATAATCGCAAATAGCTCTATTCAACGACAAGCGTTGGTTATCCGTAAGCATCAGGCAAGTGAAACGCACAGGGCGGGTGTGTTTTTGATCTCGGAGGGGTGATACTTCGGCGATCTACAACTGTCAAAAAGTTACGGAAAGGTCAATTATAAAAAAAAAGTATCGAAATTTCAATGTTTACGTTTTTGGTTCTGGTTCTGGTTCTGATTCTGGTTGTGGTTTGTATTGTTGAGAGTTGAAGGGGGAAAAAAAGAGAAGAGATTGAAAAAAAGGAATCGAACTTATGAATCACGTGACCGCGGCTTGTACACCGACGCGGCGTGCCTCTGCTGATCCACAAAAAAAAAATATCAGGAAAATAAAAAAAAAATCGAACAGGCCAAGTCCCATGCTCGGCTGATATAAATCACATGGAAATCCGCTTGGGCCGGAAAAAGGCGTATAGCCTTTTTCGGGTTGGCTCGTCGACTTCTCGCGGGAAATTCCGGCCTGGTGGGGACAACAGGTAACACCCTTGCTCCAATCTTCCTCACCTGTCGTCCTTGCAACCCCCAAACGACCGTGCTGTCACTTCTCATTTTCTGATCACCTGACTGCCAATTACCTAAGATCATATATATATACATATATATATACATATATGGCGGGTCGAAAAGGAAAAAAAAATTTTGGCCAATCCAGTTACACCTGCACCGTGAAAGCACGGTTCCATTGGAATTCGAACACCAGCTCCATATACTATATACCCATACTCCCGTATGGCTCGGGTTCTGGCTCTTATCGGTCCCTTGTCATACGGTGTCGCGGCTTATATAATTACATAGAACTACAATCACAATTAGAACCAGAGCCACATTCACAACAACATCCAGAAACAAGACCAGACCAGAGCCACGACCAACCGGACTCCCGCAGCATGCAAACGCACGTCCTGTCTTGTGTGTATCCGCCCGTCATGTTCCATTGCAATAGGCAGCCCAGTGCTCAATCCCCTGTACATAATTAGCTCGGATCGCATTCACAAAATTCAGCTAGTCACCTAAGTAAAACCAGCCCAGTACTGGAAGTACTGGGCTGGCTTTCCTACTACTATTTCTTCATCGGTTTAACTTTTTTTTTTTTTCCTTTCGATTTTCCCAGGTCCTGATTGCCCTGGAAAAGAAGCTGGACATCAGTTTGCGATATATAAATTGGATGCCATATATGCGATGCATATATGGATACATGGGTATGTGTGAATTGTGTGTCATAATGTTTATATATATATATATGTGGAACGAATAGTGGTTGATAAGGTGTATTACAAATCTTGCACCCGCTCTGTATTGGTACCATATGGTAGACTGTCTGTTTCGTTAACAAGCCTTGAAGATTTCTTAAGTTTTCGTATTAGCCGAAGAAACTGGTTTTTAGCCGGATTACCGTTTAGATTTTTAAAATAGCGTGAAAATAAAGCGCACATACACAGAAAGAGAAGAGCGAAAGCGGTTTATATCAGTTGGTGTTAACCTTTTACGATTTAATACTGATATTGTTAGTTTTTGAATTTTACTTTTTTTTCAGTTCGGTTAGTTTCAGTGCAGTGGTGGGAAATTTAATACCACAACTTCACGATATTAGTGCATTTACTCATCTTGTAAAGTCGCATGATCTTTATTTGAAGAAAGAAAGCATAAACAGCGTTACAAGCAGGAAGCGGAAAGCACCAGTGAGGAAGAAGACAAGAAAGCTCAAGTCTTCCCAGCGGGCGTTACAGATTCAGACTCAGGTTTTTTTAAGACATGCCTTCTTTATTAGGGTTAAGCTTCCATAGGAAAAAAACTCATTCCCAATCGCAGTTAAGCTTGGCTTCTGCAGGATCCACGGATCAGGAACGCGGCCAGGGCCACGGCCAGGGCCACGGGCATTCGCATGGACATGGGCATGGGCATGGACATGGGCACTCTGCCTCGAGTGCTTCGATTGCCGGCAGCAACAGCAAGACGCACCATTCGGAGTCACTTTCGCATGCCGTGGCATCCATGCTAGAACCCGGTCATAATCATAACCATTCGTCTAGTCGAAAAAACGGCTCGAACCACCACGACCATCGTGGCGCGGCGGTAACTGCCGTTACCGCAAGCGGACCCACGCCGTCTGTCTCAGCTAACTCGCAGACATTGCACAGCAATAACAGTAATAATCACAGTCATAATACCAACGGTTCATGCGTTAATCCGCACCAACAATCTCAGCAGCATAAACTTACCAGGTTCTTTAGACCTAGCATGAAGAAAAGGGTGTCAGGTGGAAGTGGGATGTCCAGCACCAAGCTGACGGATCTGATCTCACCAGATCAAACGAACAACTTAGATCATAACATCCATACGCTCAGTGCTATACCGCCAAGTACGGATTCGTCGCTTTCTCTTTCCAACAGAACGAACATCTATCACGATGACTCGATCTTGGCGCAAAAGTACGGGAAACTGGGTAAAGTGTTGGGGTCCGGTGCTGGTGGGTCCGTCAAAGTGCTTTACAGACCTTCTGACGGAGCCATGTTCGCTGTGAAACAGTTCCGTGCTAGAAAGCCCAACGAACCAATTAGGGATTACGCAAGAAAGTGTACTTCAGAGTTCTGTGTCGGTTCTATGCTGCACCATCCAAACATCATCGAAACGCTCGACATCTTCTCTGATGCAAAACAGACTCAGTACTACCAGGTCATGGAGTACTGCCCGGTAGATTTCTTTGCCGTGGTCATGTCAGGAGAAATGTCACGTGGTGAAATAAACTGTTGCTTCAAGCAACTGGTAGAAGCCGTCAACTACTTACATTCCAAGGGGTACGCTCATAGAGATTTGAAGTTGGATAACTGTGTTATGACTAAAGATGGTATTCTAAAATTGATTGATTTCGGTTCAGCTTTTGTCTACAAGTACACCTACGAGAATGACACCAAATTTGCCCATGGTATTGTTGGAAGTGATCCATATTTGGCACCAGAAGTGCTAGTCCATTCTAACGGATACGGCGCGCCAATGGTAGATATCTGGTCCGTGGGTATCATTTTCTGCTGTATGATGCTGAAAAGATTCCCGTGGAAAGTTCCAAAGGATTCTGATGTCAATTTCAGTTTATACTGCCTACCTGATGACTCGGTTCACGACTATTCTAAATCAGCGCAAGAACATGAAGCTCTAATGAGGGCCAAGAGAGAAGAGCGCACAAAACTCAAACAGATAAAAGAAGATAAACCACAGGACTTGCAAAGCAATGCTCACGAACAAAAGCAAGAAGAAGAAGAAGAACAACAACAACAACAACAGGGGTCTTCCAGTGCTCACATCAACGAAAATACTTCTACACCGGAACAGAAGTGTGAGGGTATCAACACCAAGGAACACCCAGCTCATGAAGAACTTATTAACCCTAAGTCAGATCCAACTTCTTCTGAATACCAAGTTCCTCAAAGAAAACAAAAGAAAGTCATACACGGTCCTTATAGACTACTAAGATTACTTCCCCATGCATCAAGACCTATATTGTCCAAAATCTTGACCGTAGATCCAACTAAAAGAGCTACAATGAAAGATATATATGAGGACGAATGGTTCAGAAATATCTCGTACTGTACTCTGGATGACAAAAAGAACGTCGTACGGGGAACTGGCCATTCACATACTATTGTCACAGAAGAGAACGCTCATCTAGAGAAATACAAAGTTTAGAATAAAGAGCGGCACCTCATCTTTTCTAATATTACGAATGACCTTCCTGCTTGTCCATCCTGTCCCCTATTCTTCGACTTTAAAAAACGTCGCGAACAGAAGAGTGCTTGGCCATATCATTTACATGCAGACTTAATTTAATACTTATTTTTTGTGCCTTTTTTCAGTTCAATCGCCTTTCTTATTTTTTCTTATTCACATATAATGCTACAAAACAATATATACATTTCCATCTACTAATGTATGTGTAATCTAAGTCCGAACAACGATACAATATTTTCGGTATTTACAGGTTTTTATATTCATTTTATCAATTTTCGATCCATCCAAAACAGTAACTACATTATCATTCGAACCTTAGCTGTGATATTACAGTCCGATATGCTTCAGATTGTCTGTTTTAAGTAACTCATTGGACCCACAGAAGTTGAAGACGGCCATATTGTCCACGCCCCACTTCTCAGTCACCAATTTCCCATTAAGATCATGGGCAGAAATAGTACCGTCGAATTTAAAGCTCAGATAGAAGAGAAGCCTTAGTTTCAAAATTTCCTGGCCGTCTTTATCTTCTACCATTCTATTCAAGTTTTCTCCCTTTTCATAAAGCTGTCGTTTACACACGGCGTCCACGAGTTCTCTATCACTTATAATTACAGTAACATCCTCACCTCTTAAAAACTCTCGTAAAAGGAGCCAGTCATCGATATGAATTTTTTGATTAGTTTCGACTATCTTCAGTAAAGGGATTCTAAACTCACCGCTAAAGTCATATATTTTCATTTTCCAGGTTGAAAGAATATTATGCGTAGTTAGGAATCGGGAAACACTGCTTTTGTCAAGATGATATGGAGAAATGTACGCTTTGTTAGTATCGGAATCTTTAATCAACTTCGCACATCTAGAATCAGTGATTTTTTGATACAGGCCGGGTGTTAAACAACTCCATGGGGAAAGGGATGGAAATAAGTAGCATACTAGTGGTGTAGCTTCTTCGAACATTAGAAAAGTAACCAGAAACTTAGGAATCTTCCAGAATTCTTCTCTGCGTAGCCATTGCAGATATTGCCTTCTCGTTATATCAATCTCATCGAATTTATTCTGTTTGAGAACTCGGCTTTCGATTTCTTTGAATTCAATCAGTTTTGTTAAGTCGTATGAGGTATACTTGAAGTTCTTTGACTCGAAATACGTGGACCAGGTGGATTTTATTCCTATTTTATACATCCCCAGAAGGAATTTACCTACTCGGAACCACTTAACTAGCGGTTTTCTCCAATTTCCAATAGATCCATCAGATTTGACAGTGCTGGTAATTCTTGCGGTGGGGATTTGTGTTATTGGCAGAGATGTACTCAAGTTGATATTTGTTTCTGTGCATTTCTCTGAGTAGGGCTTAATCAGTATCTTCCCGTTTTTATTGAGATGATATAGCTGCTTCAAAAGAGAGTTGCATTTTAACGAATCATTCCACGCCGAAGAGGAAGATATGTTTATTGGCGTTAAGCGAGTGCTGAAATGTCGCTTACCAATGCGTACAAGCCTGCTGGTCACTGTCATCAAGATCAGGTGTTTTTAAAGTCCTTATTAATGGACTCTTTACATGATAACTCAGACTGGCTATATGCTAAATAATAATTGTGTTAAGAATTTCATATTGACAAAACTATATAGTGTGAATGGAATAAGATTGATAATTTAGGAAAAACAGGAGGCAATGTAGATGAAGTAACAAAGTGCTCAGTTCGGTCCTCACGTCGATATCGACCAAGAGGTAAGAATGTTATAACTATGGAATTGATGTTAAATTATATTTACAAGGAAAAAGCGGCCAATGGATTAAGCCTTGTCGGGAACAGAGATGGTATAATCTCCATTCTGGTTTTTGACTAATATACCACTTTGGACCAAATTATCAAACATGTCTTGCGGCATCCATCCTTGTGTAGCAGCGAAAGGCTCTGAGATCAGTTTTTCGTGATATGCGTTCAGTGCATCAGCATGCTTTTGTACCTCTTCTTCGGAGTATTTCAATGGGTATTCGGCGACATTAACCAATTTGTTGTTGGCAAAGATAGGCCAAACTTCAGCCAATTGAAGAAGAGATTCTTCTATTAAAAGATACTCTTGATCAGACTTTCTTTCAATGGCTGCCACATAAGGGTTCCTCAAAACCTTGATTGGGGGAGCTACAGAAGAAATCAACTCTGGCAAGTTTTCGTTCAAAGCAGATTCCCACATGAATTGGTTACGGGTACGTTTGTACATGAACTCTAATTTAGCTTTTTCAGATTCCTCCATTTCCTTGTACCCCTCGATATCCTTTTCCAGGTCATAGATTTTTGGACCATCATAGGCAACGAATTGTGGAGTGTTTTGTAGAATGTAAGGCTTGATAGACGTACCTTCGAAATCCACTAAATAGGGAACATTATCACCTTCTTTAATAATTACATTCATTGGATCCAAGTCTGGGTGGTGCAAACGAGGTTTCAAAAGATTCTCCATCTTTGGAATTGAAGTAGATTTAGTATTGATTAACGCTGGGGCAAGTTTAGCAAGATTGTCAAATGTTTTAATTTGTGCTCTTAGTATATCTTCGCTGACTACCTCTGGTGATGAGTCAGCCTGTGAGAGGGCCAACCTAGCACGAGCATTTTCAGCTTCTATTAAAGCTGTACATTTGACGATTTCTAGGGGAGAGGATATACTCCAGGGACCTAAATATTGTTTGCGATCATCAAAGTCAACAGCTTGTTTTTTTCTCCAGAGGCATCTTTCAACACTTGGGCCAACCCTCCATCTATTCTTCAAGTCTTCTTTGGTTTCACCTTCATAAGCAGCATCCTCTGAAGCGCTGTAATCTTTAGCAAAGTACAAACTTCCGAAAGCATTAAATTGAACCTCTGCTAATTTAGCTTGGAACTTAGAAATAGGATTGATAACGGTGCTTAACTTCTCTTTGTGAGACTTACCGTCTTCGGCATCACTTTCCAATGGAGCCCAATCTCTCATTAAAAGCTTACCCTCGATGTACTCCTCCAAAATGAAGGGCTGTCTGACTGGATTAAAAGTGTTGACACCGAAACTGTACACTTTTGGAACTTTGAGACCTAGTTTAAGATCAGCAAAATCCATAGTTGCTACCTCACTCTTTAACCTGCTAGCAAGGGTGATTTCGTCGTCCAATGCATACGGAATTCTCAGCACAAAGGATTTATCGGCGTTGGTGTCAATTTTATAGATCCTGTGATGCTTACCTTCGTGGATGCTAGCCATTGACACAATTCTGACCTTTTCATTAGGGTTGACGGTACCAATGTCTGCAATCTGTACATTATGCGGAAGTGACACAGTTAGATTGGGTAAAAAGGCTGGAGGAGGAATGCCATCCTTGGTTAAGGTTTTAGCATTTTCGATTGATTGCTTGTATAAATCGTCGATTACGCTATTCAAACCCTCAAGAGAAAACTTAGTTATTCTCTTCTCCTTTTCCTGTTTATCATTCTTCAACCATGAACCCCAGGAGTATTTGAAGAAAGCATCTCTTTGTGGATCGTTCTCATCAGATAGTTTCGTGAACACTTCGTCTGGTTTGTCTGACACAGAACGAACCGATAGCTTTCCAATTCTGCTGGTGGAGACACGTAACATACCCTTAGGTGTGTTTCTAACGCATCTCGTACCGATTCTCAACATTGTTGCTTCTCGGTTGCCTGATCTTTGTGCTATGTTAGATCTTATTAGATGGGGGTGATTAGTGTTATTATCAGCGTTCCTATTTTAATGGTTGGGAATATGTGACTTGTCGAGCTTTTCCCAACATCGCTATTATCATCGGAGTCAGGGTAATAAGTTTTTTAAAGTAAGAGTTGGACCGTGCCAGTTAAAGATGGGCTGGATGACAATAACACTGTAGTGCATAACAAAGAGGCAAGAGATGTTTCCAATGATAGGGATTTGTAGTAATTTATATTGCACAATTGATGGAAGTTTGATTCTACGTACTTGTCTTATACATTATCTGATATAAACTGAAAAGTGAGACTTTCTCCCTTAATCTTAACAATAATAGTTGAATATTTAATTTTACAGTCGAAACTCATGGTTGAGTTATATCACTGAAAGTTCTACCAACAGCCATTGCCGATTGAACAACGAGTTGCTTTGAATCAGAGAATGCTAATTCGATAAACACCGTAATGCAGGAAAAAAACACGTAAATTGAAATGATTTTTGTTTAACTAGATACAGAATAGTCAATAACCGGTTAATAGACAACAAATAAACGAAACGGTGCAACAGTTACAAAAATAGAAAACCCTGAAGTGAATAAAACTTCCAACGGTATGTGACTGGAAAAACGAAGTAAACGGATGTGCAGTTGAGGATTGGTGAATTCTATCTTACAATTAGGTTTTTCACTTAGATCTTTTTTTTTTTTTTTTTTTTGGCATTTAGTCAATTGTCGATTTGTCCTCTGAATGTCAGTTGCAGTGTGCGTTCTGAGTTCAAGAAATACGGAGAAAGAACTCTAGTCATTGTCGCTATCAGCAGCGACTAGAACAGAAGGAATACTTTTCATGTCATGCAAGTACGACAGATCGTCGCCCATTGTGCTAAGATTACTATCCAATTCGCTGTTGACCCTCGGAATAGCGTTTGGGTTGAGGTCGTTCAATAAGCGCTCTTGCAACTCCCGTGGCTGAGGTTGCAGCTTTGAAGAGATTAGCGATTCACGGGACATTCCGTTCGAGGAAACACTGTCCAACCGTGGATCATCGCCATCCGGCCTGACTAAGACATCCGTGCTCAATAGTTTAATCCTGTCTCGAAGCGTCATAGGTGGGCCGATAGGCGAGTCCCATTCTTCAGTGGTGGCTGGCCCACCACTTTTCTTCTGTTTCCAGTGAGATTGCGACATCGAATTCAAAAGGTTCAAAGAATACTGCGGAATCCCATACCTCTGTACCCTTCTTCCTTCAACCCCATCTTTTGTGGCAGTCATGGATAGCCCTGAAGTTACGCTAGATCTGGAAAGAGGTCTGGAAATCGTAGATATCATATGCTCGTTATCTGCGTCTTGATAACCACCGTCTTCTCCTTCTGCCATGTCCGCCTCATATATAGCCTTCATTGACGAATTATCCATACTTTGGTCATTCAATGACATATTGGAATACACGTCCTTCGATCCAAAAGAAAGCGTAGACTCAGGCATCTCTGTCTTCAGTGTTATGAAACCTAATGTGGAAACGACCAGTACTTAGAATCAAACCAGAATAAATTCCTTTCGTGCCCCTAATAATACAACACTTGTAGTTTCACTTACCTAAAAATAGCCAGCTAAATGTAAATGAAAAAAAGCTGTTAACGTCAAATAAAATGTTCAAAAGAGTGACTTTGCTGCTTATCGTCTCGTCACAACAGTATCTCGAATCTTATAAATTTCCTGCTGCTTTTCTTCTTGTCTTAATGTTGATTGTTGTAAATCTGTCAAATCGAACTCTGTTCTTGATATCTATATATTCATTTATTTCGGAAAACTTCCATGCCACTCAATATTTCCATCAGTTACCAATATCTTGAATTTTGTCCCTTTTTTTCTGGGGGTGAGCAAAGAAGGAAAAAAAAAAAAGGCGAGCACTGAAGATAATCCGGCTTCTACATACTGAAAACTAGCTTTTCGGATCCAGTTTTGGGGAACATTCTACGGCTTGGCATTCAACTCAGTGAACCATGAGAACGGGGAATTACCTTTTCTACAGCCAACAGCCAGCCAGCAGCCAGACGAATGACGGCAGTTTCTAGAGTAATACACGGGCTGAGCAAAGGTGTCTTCTCGAGCGAAAAGAAGTTGGGGAAGGTGGAGGGGTGGGGAGGTAAGGATCTGCTTAGTAACAATGGTGTACGGATGACCTTTTCTGTAATCACGTGATATCGTCTGACTGTCTCTCTCTCTCTCTCTCTGTTCGTTAGATTTTTATATAGGCGAGTAAACATAATGTGAAGAATCAATGTAATATATTACCGGGGTAACGAGAACTAGAGAACGAAATGAAAAAGATTTCTCAAAAAAAAAAAAAAAAAAAAAAAAAAAAAAAAAATTTTAGTAATGAAAAAACAACCCCCCCCAAAAAAAAAAAAAAAAAAAAAAAAAAAAAAAGCCAAAGTTAAAATTAAAACGAAGATCAGAATTGAGGATTGAAGATGCCAATCTGACTATAGTGGAGTTATAACAGATAAGAGCAGATTTAAGTTGTTTGAAATGTTACTTTAATTAAGTGCATAAGTTCTATAACGTGTATAAATGAAAGAGGATCTGGTTTCCGCTAGTAAGAGGAAAGGGACTTTAGTAAAAAGAATGACTGTCTCTGAATTGTGACGCGCGAGCGTCAATGACGAAATAATAGAATGATGTAGGTGTACAGTACGGGGGGGGGGGGGGGGGAATTCGAACTAAATGCCACAGCAGATGGAAAGACGTCTGTTTGATCTAATAAGGCAACAAAAGACTCGCTCTAAAAACCTTCAAAAGACAGAAATGCGAGAACAAAAAAAGGTTGCTTTAAACTGCTGTAAGGATTTTTCCTTTTTTATAAGACGTATATTAACACAAATAAACAATCTTCTGCCAATCTACCGATTTACCAATTGCTTGATAGAGTTACAACGCAATTAAACAGAAAGATCAATAATAAAAAAACAGAAAACTTATAAAACTTCTTCAACGCAAGATCTATGAACTACACATGTAAACAAAAGCTCGCTCACATATCAGCGGTCCTCCGTTCCTGAATTGCTCCACTCCAACTTTCACACTTTCCGTTCACCTTTAAATACTGTGTAAACCTGGAAAAAAAACTTGTAAAAAAGACGGAAAAAAAAAAACCGTGATAGAAATCATAGAACTGCCAGCCAGTCGGTATATACATATAGATATGGAGATAAGCCGATGCTACAGAAGACGAGTTACGGGGGGAAAAAGCGAGGGAACTTGCAGTCCAATTGGGACCAAAGTTGCACCACTACGCAGCGCGAGCAGTGCAGCCTACGTTGGAGGGTACTTTTTCGCCGTTAAACAGCCTGTTTGTGGTACAAATGGAGCATTGTATACTGCGATGCAGTATACAGACGGGATTGGTGATGGGTGCTCCGCACCCATGCACCGCACTTTGCCCTTGTTTCTAACAGCCGCGTGACATTTTACCCGGACACGATGCACTGCTCTTTCACGTGATCACCAGAGAAATAAAAAATAAGGAAAACAAGGGCATCCGGGTAACACGTTTTTTTCAGAAAAATTTTGAGACGAGGAAAGAAATTTCGGCAAAAAAAAAGCATCTCGAAAATATATGTGAAAACTTTAAAGCGATGAGATGAGATGAGATGGGCTTTAAGATCAGTTTGGGGAAAGGAAGATGGAGATATGGTTTTGTTTCAAGGTTTCGAAAGAAGGCAACACAGTGTATTTGAAGTAGTCAAGGAAACTGTTATTGTGGATTGATATTTTTGCAGTACCATGGCTTTACAGATTTCGAAGGAGGACACTCAAGTGTTGTTGAAAGATAAAAATGTGTTAATTGAACCTACTGTTGAGAAGTATAGAACTGCGGGTCAAATCGCTCAGACCTCCTTGAACTTCTTGATCAGCATGATCAACAAGATGTACCACGAGAAGTCTGTAGAACCTCTTCCTATCAGCCAGCTGTGTGTGTTGACTGACTCGTTCATTACCGATTGTTTGAGTACCAAGTTCAACAATAAGGTCAACGAGAAGGGTATTTCGATGCCTACTTGTATTGACGTCGACGAGATAAACGAGAACTGGTGTCCCGAACTGGACGACACTGAAAACTTGAAACGTTGGAACCAGAAGACCAGATCTACCAAGTCAGCCGAGTTGTGCAACGGTGTCACTTCGAGTTTGAGTGGGTTTTTGAAAGTTGGTGACGTCGCCAAGATCACTTTGGGTTGTCACATCGACGGGTACACTTGTAACGTTTCCCATTCCATCGTTATCTACCCTACCGTTGCAGATGCATCCTCTGGCAAGCAGTTGCCCGAAGCCGCCTTGCTTGGTGGTAAAGCTGACGCTTTAGCTGCCACCCACATTGCTGTTGAGTCCGTCACCAACTTGTTGGCCTGTGCTAACGATTTGTCTAAACTCCCAGCCGAGTTCAACTCTACCAATGTAACTGGTTCTTTGATCAGATCCGTTGTAGATACCATTGCCCAATCTTACAACTGTTGCATCGTGCCAGGTTCCCGTATCAGAAGAATCAAAAGATTCCTTTCTGGTCAAAACGAAAACATAATCGTGGAAAGAGATTTCAAAGGTGTCATCTGGACTGAATCGCACCAGGAGGCTGCCATGCTTGCTAAAACCGTTGATGAAACTGCCGTTGACGTTAAGCGTAAGAACCCATTCATCACCGAGGATACCGTTGTACCAACAGACGACTTTGCCGTTGCTAAGGGTGAAGTTTACATGATTGATTTGAAGTTGTCCCCGCTACAAGGTCTGCAACCAGGTTTGATCACTTTACACACCATTGATCAGTTCTCAGGGAAATCTGAATCCTCAGATCTGGTCGCTAGAGCTGGTGCCATCTGCCGTGACTTCTCAAAGACTCACGTCCTAAAGTTGAGAGCCTCTAGACAATTGTTGGCAAGATTAGACAAACAAGGTGTATACCCAACCAAGTTGGCTCATGTCGCAGACTCTTTCCCATTGAACATCGAAGAACCTGATTTCCAAACCATCGAACAAGAATTGAAGCCTTTCAGATTAGGCCATTCTGAAATCTCTAACAACTACCTAACGCTTGATAGAGACGTCACTATTGTAAAACACGTCCCTTGGGCTAAAATCTTGGATCTCACAAACCCATCCGGTGTATCGAGTTACGACGCTATGGCTAAAAATAAGGGAATGTACCCAGGTTTCGAACTACCGCTACCTAAGCTAGGTCTGTCCAACCTACAGTTGAGAACGTTGCTGAAAAAATGCTCCACTCCAGTCCCTGTTGTCCGTCAATGTGTCACCGTTGCAATTTGCGATGAAGAACTACTAAGAATCAGTGGTAAACTAAAATCTAACTGGGTCCATTCTGTTTATTCCATGAACGCTGCAAGCAATATCGTTGCCGGTATCTTCAAATTGGCTCAATTGTCCGAGGACAAGAGATTCGGTTTGAAGATCAGAGAAACACAACCTTGGAAATTGAAGGTTTAATGTATCGATTGAATTCTCATAGACTGACCTTTAAATACTCCATCAGATAACGGTTCTACTTCATCTATAAAGACCATTTTCGCATAAGCTCATGCAAATTATTCTACATCGATACATCATCCTTAGAAATTTCACAGCCATCAAAACCTTCGTATATCCGACTTGCTACTACTTATAGATCATCTTCTAAAAAGAGGCTAGCACATTTTTGTACATGAGAGAAAGGCTGATAGCTAACAAGCCATCGATCAGAAGAAGGAACGACGTACTACATTGCCCGCACTCGACGTTTGAGTCACGGCAAGTCTTTGTAGATCTGTACACTAGTTAAGAATATAATAGAACTCAAGATTTTTATTCCTTTGAAACCCACGGTGTCCTTTCTCTTCATATTCTTATTGGTTTGTCTTCATTGTTATCGTTATATCAAACATTTAAAGAAAAACAAACATGACGGCGGCTAACTCGAATATTATAAATAGGTAGTTGAAAACAAAACACTGTATTTCATTGTATGTATACATAAGGAACTTTGCAAACACAGCGTACAGCTCTCCAGGTGCTTCTAGACCGACTTAGCACAAGGAATTGTCTTATATCTCAAGAGTGCTCTTTGATAACAGTTACTTCAGCTATAATGACTACAGAAGTAGAGACTAAAACTAATGTTGTAAACATCGATGAATTGCAGAACTTTGGAATCAATGCGTCAGATATATCAAAATTGAAAACAGCTGGTATATTTACGGTAAACACTTGTTTGTCAACGACAAGAAGGAACTTGTGTAAGGTAAGAGGACTATCGGAGGTGAAGGTGGAGAAAATTAAAGAAGCTGCTAATAAAATCATAACCATTGGGTTCATTCCTGCGACTTTACAATGGCAAATTAGACAATCAGTCATGTCAATTTCGACGGGGTCCAAACAATTTGACTCAGTTTTGGGTGGCGGAGTGATGACAATGTCGATCACTGAAGTATTTGGTGAGTTCAGATGTGGTAAAACCCAATTATCCCACACGTTGTGCGTAACAGCACAGTTGCCCAAAGAACTAAACGGTCCAGAGGGCAAAGTAGCTTACATTGATACCGAGGGAACGTTCAGACCTGAAAGGATCAAGCAAATTGCACAAGCATACGATTTAGATCCTGAAGCGTGTCTTGAAAATATCTCCTACGCGCGAGCATTGAATAGCGAACATCAAATGGAGTTACTCGAGCAGCTTGGCGAAGAGCTTTCCTCCGGAGAGTACAGATTGTTGATCGTGGATTCGATCATGGCAAATTTTAGAGTTGACTATTCTGGTCGTGGAGAACTTAACGAACGCCAGCAAAAGTTGAATCAACACCTATCCAGACTGAATCGAATTGCAGAAGAGAACAACATTGCAGTTTTCATGACAAACCAGGTTCAAAGTGATCCAGGTGCCTCTGCTCTATTTGCTAGTGCTGATGGAAGAAAGCCTGTCGGTGGGCACGTATTGGCACATGCAAGCGCTACCAGGATATTGTTGAGAAAGGGTAGAGGTGACGAGAGAGTTGCCAAATTACAAGACTCTCCCGATATGCCAGAGAAAGAGTGTGTATACGTCATCGGTGAGCGCGGGATAATGGATTCTGATGAGTAGATTATCATCCAATAATCATAAGGACAAGTCAATCAATTATTGAGGAACGTTGCTCAAAAGGAAAGAGCGACAATGCGATTTCACCAAGCTGCAGCAGCGCCGTTCAGTTCTTCTTATGCCGTAAAAAATTGCCGTTAGTAGTCATACTCGAACCTGTCCGGCATTATTATAGGTGCAAATAGGGTCCAGCCATATAAACCATAACATATCCATGCGCTTATGATCTTTACCCAAGAATAAAAGTATGTTCTTCCGACAGGAATGAAGTCTCCAACGTCGTCTTGTGTAACATTTATAGTCAAGAGGATTACAATCCATTGCGTAGCTAAGAAGAAAATGAAATGAAACAATGAGTAGTTGTATTTTGTCACTTGGAGCTCGTCGTCGTCTTCGTTGCCATTATCGGAATCATCAACATGCATCCGCTGTTGCTCTGCTTCGTAGTCAAGCAAGGCAGATTGCGGTAAAGCGCCTTCTTCCACTGCTTGTTTGATTGCTTGCAACCTCAGCTGATTACGTGTTTCTCCTATTCCCGAATATTCGACGTCGTCATCGTACAATGAAATCGCTCCGCTGCCACCTCTCAACGCATTGTTGGCTGCAGCTCTTGTAGTTGTGTAGGCGATAGTAATGAACGTGAAAAGGGCACCCAAAATGGTGCTGAACTTTCTTGTGTTGCTCGTTCTGATGAACGGGTTACAAAATTTGTCGTCAGGTTCACTAGCCATCGCGCTCATCGTTAAGTAGGTGCAATACACTGCAACCATAGCGCTCTGGGCAAGACCGCATTTTGGGTTGAATTCTTGAACTCTTGGATGAATCGATGCTAAGGACACTACAACGGATAATACGACGTTTATCGTCGCACTGGACCGGTTCATGTCACATCCGTCGTGACAGAATAATAAAAACATCGTTACCGTCATTACAACACTTCCAACGTACATTAGAGTGGTGCTTCCGACCAACAACTTCCGCCACATACCAGAACTCTCGTCTTCCATCTCTACATTTTGTATACAAGTCTCTGCCCACTCATGAGCGAAGTCCACCAACAGTACTAATCCTATCAAGATGAATAGAAACCCACTTGGCACACTGACCCATTTAGAAAACCAGATGTAAAAACCATTTGGTATCCAATAAGAAAATAGAACAAGCAGCAGGTAGAAAATGAATTTAAAGCTCCATGCGCTGTTCTGTAACCTGGCTCTTGCATCTTTTGTCGATTTTATGTTAATCATAACGAATGCCAAGATAATATGCATCATTCCCAATGCAAAATTCAACCTATGAACAGTGAAAAAGCCACATTCCCCAGTACTTGTGCATGATTTGTCTGGCCATAGTATCGATTTATTCGCGGACATTGATATCCATGATACCACTGAGCTGAATAGCAACCAAAGAGCGTATGTGATACGAGTCATCAACGATGACGAGGTTAATGTACCCAAGGAAGATAACGATGATGAGCAACATGACCCTAACATGGAGGAAGAGCATGTTGCTGCCATTTGCACTGGCAAAGATAAGATAGCACCCATTCTATTGTGAGTTCTAGAGTGCTCGTAGGTGGTTGTTCGTCTTGATTGAAGCGTATTTCCTTTTTGTTCCCTCTGTAATATACAAATTGTTTAAAGAGTTGAAATTGTGGTTTCATGAGTTTAAATCCTTTATATCATTTATATAATTGACTCTAGAAGACTTGTAATAAATACGAAAACATAAATAAGGAAGGTTGAAGTCGCAGACTCGGCTGACATTCACATCGTACGAAATACTTCAGCTACTAGAAGCAATGCTATGACAGTTGCAGTTGTTGTTGCTATTGAACATGCCAGTGTAGAGATCGGGTATGCCGGGGATTTTAGAAGCGTTGGTAAGATGGAAAAATGTATTGATTGGCTCGACGACGATATGGAGGCATATACAATGTGTCGTAGTTGGTTTCATGATATCGTGATGTATAACTCCAAAGGTGCCAAAGTTGTGATATCTGAGCCGATGTGGTTATCGATGGTTCGAAAACAGCGACTGTGCAAAGTGCTATTTGGGCGACTCAAAGTAAATTCGATTTGTTTTGTGCCAAATTGTCTCAATGCATTCATTGCTGGCGGAATAATGAACGGGCTTTACATTGAGGTCAATCCTAAGAATACAGAAGTCATCGCCATATTCGATGGAAGGATTTTGGATCCATATTGCAAGTCTAGTAAATTAGGGAGCGCGGACATCGATGAATTTTACAAGACCGAAGAAGATGTGTACGACGATGATGAACTACCGCTAACAATCCTTTTGAATAATGTGCTTGCGAAACTACCCATAGATGTTCGCAAACGTATTTCGAACCAAGTAATGTTAGTTTCTGAGGATCGCCAAGTGATGAATTATATCCTCGCGCAGAAAAACGTCGTTGACACAATGGGCCCCTGGGTCGGCGCATCTATTTATACTTGGAACAATCTACTGAAAGGACGTCCGGATCATCTGGAGGTAACGCAATCTGATTTCAATGACACAGGTAGAATACCTGACTGGCACTCTCACAAATTCGAAGTTTGAACATTCATACCGAGGCATAGAACGATTTTCATATATATAATTGCATATGACTACTCAGTATGTACTTATATCAAGGTAGATAACGGTCAAGTGACCGTTCTGAGGCCTCTGAAATTGGAAGAGTGAGCTCTTCGTCATTAGCCGCACAGTCAGAAGTGGAAATGTTTGCAGCACTATCTTCTTCCAAATCCAAGTCCAGGAACTCCGACCCAATTTGGTCGAACGCAGACCACGGGTGCTTTTGGTACCAATCGAACTCGTCCTTAAGCTGGAATAGCCCGGTTCTATCAATTCCAAAAGCGTAATAGAGAGGGTAGTCGTACCATTTGGACTGACTTGCTTTTTCATGTAACTCCAATTCTTTAGCGAAAGAAGGAAACTGCTTTTCATCGTTGAGTTCACACGATAGAATTTGCTGTACCTTCCATTCCATTCGAATGGTGTCATCCTCAATTAGCCTGTAATCACGATAATTAATCTTCAAAGGTGGCACATCAAACGATGGATCAAATGTGTTACCCAAGCACCTCAAATCTAAAGGGGCATCATCTGGCAACAAGGGAGGGACCTCGTGGTAATATGCTGGTACGTCCACATGAACCAAATGACCTTCATTGGCAAAATTTCTTGTTGGGGAAACGGATGACGACTCGGGCAGGGAACCAGAAAGTGTGTTTTCGTGCAATGAAGAAAGTCTGTCCTGTTTGGTAAATATCTTGGAGTTATGACTATTCTTCACATGAGCTGGTTCAGGGCTTCGTATGTAATCAATTAATTCAAGTGTATCCGAACCAACACTGTGTTTTGCGTGTTTGGAATTCACCACTTGCTCCTTCAATGACGGAGTATTGGTGGCACCAATGACCTTCTCAAACCGTGACACTGGACTTGAATACGGTCCGGCATTTTCGTTAAAAGCAACACTCATGATTGTCGAACTAGGTGGCTGGTCACCTAGGTTTCATAAGGCACTGACGAGTAGTTTGGTACAAAGAATGGCCAATTGACATTAAACCAGCACACAAAAATCGTCGCTCCTCTTAACTTTCTATTTTCAAAAGTGTCGAAAGCTGACACCAGGCCTTAAAAATACAATACAGACTCACCGGAATTGAATTCAGAAATGGTGCAGAGCTGCAATTGATATTCAAGAGCGCATTCATTTATTCAATACGTCACCCATTTCCATCATATTATCAATGTAGTCCTGTAAATATTTATTTTCTTGCTTCAACTCCTCACAAATCCTGCGTTGTTCCATTGATTTGTTCAGCAGTAAATCGAGTGTATCACGTAAAATCTTGGTCTCTTCACCTAATTGGGAGCCGTTCTTTCCGGTTCCGGAAGAACCATTGGTTTGAGAACCTGCAGTATCGGACATGGCTTAATTACCGTATGATAACCTAACGCTACCTTCTCTGTAAATGATATCTATCGTAATTCATTCATGTGTATCTTTCTTAACTAAGTATATTTTATAATTCAAGGTGATTTTGAAGGTGCTTCAATACAACAGATTACACAGCAACAACAGAAAAAAAAGAGACGCAAGGAATGAGTCGACCGAAAGGGCTGTATAACTCCGTAGGGAACATCTGAATAAGAACAGTCAACTGTGGGTGTGTGTAACTCTCCGAAGAGAGCATTAAATAATCGACTGCCAATTGGCTTTATTTCCATAAACGAATGGTATAAAGAAAAGGCAAAAAAGAATGGTTCCTAGCGGGATCGAACCGCTGATCCCCGCGTTATTAGCACGGTGCCTTAACCAACTGGGCCAAGGAACCTCTTTCGTGATGGAACGCTATCAAAAAGGCAACATGTTCGGAAAAATAAAGGTATATGGAGCTAGTTGGGCCGTGCAAGTCACGTGTATGATTAATTCATGAGAAACTGAACTGTGAGGCTATTGTTATCGTTACCCTCATTGTGCTCCGCGTCAAGATTCGCGTTTTGGAACTAAATACCATATAATTCATAATAAAGCCTTCACAATAACAGTAGAATATAGATCTACATGTAAACAAACTACTGTTATTCGATACTTTGGGATACAAAGCTTCGTTTTATAAGCAACCTGAATACTTTCCATGGGTGTGAAGCTGGTGAATACAATTTCGCTACAAGTAAATGAAGCATTATGTCAATAAACCGTTCAAACCTCCACGTATGGTAGGTAGATCCGCAAACGATACCCTTACTACAAATAAAAACGAAAACACGCGACTATTGTCCTCTAAACCACCTACTAATACTAGCCATAACAGTACTTCTACGGAAAAAAAAGCATCTGTTGGAACTAAAAGTTCAATACCTGTTGATAACGTACCGAATTCAGGAAGGTCATCGGTGGCGCACTTATTTACTGCGAATTACAGGAGAGTGACAAACAAGAAGAATAAAACTTGGGATGGTGACGGATACGCGAATAGAATCTCCGACGACAAACTTAAATTCTACAATGAGGCCGGGATCTCTGTGGGTTCAACTCAAATCAAAAGTGGGGACTTGTATGAAACTATATGGAGAATTGGTTCGACCGAGTTTCAGATCGATTACGAAATAAACGACCAAGACGAACTTGCATCCGTACAAGAGATCTGCAACATCAGCCGAAAAAGCTCTTCTTCTACGTCGAAGCCGTTAGTGCTCAAGAAGCAGAAGCTTTCCGTGGAAACCGAAACAGCAACTTCGACATATATACCCCGAGTAACAACGAAATTCAAACCCCTGATACAACAGTCCAACAGTAAACCTATGGCTCCAGCACTATCTCATCAGAGAGAACCCCAACATGCTATTAAATCTGCCCTTCCGCCATTAAGCCAGGAAGTTATTAGTCAAATATCTTACTCTTCTTTGTTCGATCCCGGTTCCATCAGTCAGCCATTGATTATGAATAAGTCTAAAGATTTCAAAGTTGACGTGATTGTCGATCCTTTATTATCAAAAACTCTCAGACCGCACCAACGTGAAGGTGTGAAATTTCTCTATGACTGTGTGATGGGTTTGGATCACAAGAAGGGCAATGACAGTATTATTCTTGAAAAAGACAGTGATATCAGAGGTTGCCTACTTGCAGATGAGATGGGACTGGGAAAGACGTTGATGACAATTACTTTACTTTGGACACTTTTGAAACAGACACCTAATCCCACTTTGGTTAATCAGAGGGGCGTGTCTCTCGTGGGAAGTATCTCTAAGGCTATGATTGTCTGCCCTGTCACTTTGATTGGCAATTGGAAGAAAGAGTTCAAGAAATGGCTACCTATGAATAAGATAGGAGTGCTTACTTTACACAGCAGAAACTCTACAACAGAGGACAAGGCTCAGGTTAAAAACTTTCTCAAAGTTCCAAGAACATATCAGATTTTAATTGTGGGCTACGAAAAGCTACTCAGCATCCAAGGCGAGTTACAGAACAATAAGGATAAGCTGGATTTGTTAGTTTGCGATGAAGGCCACAGGTTGAAAAACAAACATTCTAAGGTTCTGAAAGTTCTGCAATCTCTTGATATTGACAAGAAGATTATATTGAGCGGAACACCCATTCAGAATGATCTCGAAGAGCTTTACACGATAATTGATTTTATCAATCCAGGAATCTTAGGTTCTTCCGAACGATTTAAAAAAGAATACATCTTGCCAATCACGAGATCTAGAGACGTTAACGCCAAAATGAACGGTCGAATAGTAGATCAGGGGCGAGCAAAGTCCGACGAGTTGATTGAGATGACGAAAAGATGTATTCTGAGAAGAACCAACGAACTTTTACATCAGTATCTTCCACCAAAGACTGATCTTATTATTTTCTGCAAGCCTACAATAGAGCAGATAGATGCTTTCCAGAATATCCTTTCTCAAAGTGGCCTAAATTTTGCCAGTATGACGTTCAACTCTTCCTTAGGTTTGATAACCGCATTCAAAAAAATTTGTAATTCCACACGTTTGATCAGTTCCGATCCGTATTGTGAGGGGAAGCTTTCCCAACTTCGGACTACAGGTTACTCTGATAAAGGAATTTCAGGAAAATTGAGAGTACTGCTATCGCTTCTTCACGAGTTGAGATCAAGGACCGAAGAAAAAGTAGTTATCATTTCAAACTATACCCAAACTTTGGATATAATAGAAGGACATTGTTGTTCGGAAGGCTACACATTTTCAAGGTTGGACGGAAGTACTGCAACAAAAAACCGCGATCAAATTGTGACATCCTTCAACAATGACAAGTCAATTTTTGTGTTTCTATTAAGTGCCAAATCAGGTGGTGTTGGATTGAACCTTATTGGTGCTTCAAGATTAGTGCTGTTTGACAACGACTGGAACCCTTCCATTGATCTGCAAGCGATGTCAAGAATTCACCGCGATGGGCAAATAAAACCATGTTATATTTATAGACTTGTCACAACAGGTTGTATCGATGAAAAGATACTACAACGACAACTGATGAAAATTGCACTCTCTAAAAAGTTTTTGGATAGTGGCAATGACCAATCAAAGAATGATGACGACCTTTTCCAGCAAGAAGAATTGAAGGATTTATTTACTATTAACACCTCTACACTGTCAAATACACATGATTTGATTTGCAGTTGTTCAGGGGAAGCCGAAGAGATAGAAGAGGTAGAACCAGGCATGGATGAACTTACGGAAAAAACAAATGATGGTGTTTCTAGCCCCTCATCTAGCCCACTTGCTTCATCATGGATAAGTGCCCTAGATGCCCAAAAACTCATAGAACAGTCAGAAGATATGCAAAAAGGATCTAAGACAGATCTTATGAAAAAATGTTTGATAGGATATAAACATATCAACCCGAAGAAAACAGAAGACTTAATAGACGAAATAATGAGTAATGTTTTCTGGGAGATACGCGATTGCATAACATATGCCTTTGTAAAAGATGCAAGTTAGAATATATATCGCTGTGTAAAGATCTATTCAATTACCGGAGAATTGTTTCATTCTTGCTTCTGCCGCACGAGCACGTTGTTCTCTCATCAATCTCATCCGTTGGTCATCATTGAGAGAATTCAAGTTAATTTGAAGATTTGTGGACATGGTACCTAATGTAGTTCCTGGTCCTTTATTGAGCTCCTTGTCCTCTTTTATTCTTTCCTTAGCGGCTTGTAACTCTTTCTGCATTAAAACTTTTTGGCGGTTTTCCTCTTCAAGAGCCTCTTTCTTATGCATTTCATCTATCTGTTCGGCTGACAACGCGTCTCCCACATGACTGGCTTTCCAATCAGTAGAATGTTCACCGATATTATAACGCGCCAATTGGAAACTCTCTTTGACAGATCTATCTTTAGCTAAATCCCATGCTGTTTTTCCAGTATTATTAGTAATTGTAGGATCCGCTTTCAAGTTAGACAGTAGCACCAACACCATATGCTTCAAGCTATGAAATGATGCAAAATGTAACATGGTTGGCGTATGATGGTATTCCGAAGAAGGCTGTAATCTGAAATTAATATCTAGATTATTTTTCTTAATGTAAGTTATCAACAGTGGTGCCTTACTTTTTTGAATAAATGAAATTAACTTCTCAGTATGCAACTCCTCTTCACTTTTTAATTCCTCTACTTCCGAAGAAGCAGCTTTGCTTTTAACCTTTTCTTTTGTAGGCTCAATTTGGGTCTTCTTTACCTTAGGTTGAGGTTTGTCGCTTATCGACAGATAGCTTAGCTGAGTCCAAGCGCGTCTTAGCTCATTCGAAGTCGGGCGCATTGTGGTAAAAGGAAATGATTTCAACCTGCTGTCAGTTTTTGAAATGCATGTGTTTTCTAAAAAGATTTTCCGATCTGCAACACTATTCGCTCTGATGAAAATATTGTCACATTTGGAAATATAGGGTTCCCATTTTTTTAGTAATGCCTGTACGTCCATCTTCAATGCGGCTTCGTTGTATCTACGCAAACTTGACCCGGCAGAATTTGCTTTCCCCTTCGCATTGTCATTAGCTGATTGAGAACCACCTTGTTTCCTTCTTGTGGTATATCTGTGGAATGTCTTTTGTTCCAAAACCTGAACCGCTTGTTCTTGCACCGACATATTCGACTTATTCATGCTATTACCACTAGTAGCTATTCTTTGGTGAGATATTACAGCCCCGGCGAAATGACCGCCACCGATCATGAATAAGACTGAGAAGTGCTGAGTATTTTCTTGTTTCTTCCAAGAGTAAATTGACTTCAATGGAGAATCCTGCTCATTTCCATGGAATAATGACTTATAAACTCCGAAGACCTTTCCTTGGGACAGTTTTTCAGAACGCATGAATATCAAAGGAGATTGTGTGTTCAAATGAGATGCAGGACCAGTTTCGCTATCTTTTAAATTCAGATCTTGAAGTTCAGCTTCCAAAATAGCAGTCAGTTGATCTGAATGGCCTCCATTAACGTATTCAGTGTCTCCTTCATCTTCACCGGATTCTTCGTTGGATGACGACTCACTCCCGCTGTCATCTGCCGTTGTGTTTTCTTGGCTTTGGACCAGGTTTTCGAATTGTTCTGCATCAACTGGACGTAGGCCGTTGATCGTTCTTTTTATATTAAATCTATGCAAATCTGTTTTAAAATGCAGCCTGTGGTCATCGCTGTTCTCGGGAAATGATTCTATCCCGCAAGAATTACAGGATGGTACTGTTTTCACTTTGACCTTGACCTTTTCTTCAACTAAAGATTCTGAATCGGAATGGATCGCTTCAACTTCATTCAAATCTGAGTCGAAACTTAGAACCTGCAGAGAAGAAAGAATATCGTCAGACAAACCGTAAACGTACAAATCGTTCTTCGAAATTTTTTCCGTCATCAAGCTGTGAGCTGTGCTGATTTCGATCCTGGACAGTCTTATATTGGGAATCTTTGCATAGTTAGTTCACCAATTGTTCCAATATTTTTGTAGAGAGAAACCTTTATAAATTCATCGAACTTTTCTTTATTTCAAGATTTATAGCAAGATGACGAGTATGCAATACTACACATCAAGGAAAACAAAATATTGGACGTTCCAACAGTTCGTTCGATCCCGAAGACAATTAATTTACTATGAACAGTATGTGCTTGATTGAATGAAATGTTATATACACGAAATAAAGTGAATGCATAGAGTAAAATCAGCATTTCTGAAGTGATAAATACATTCATTGACTACCGACTCTGTGGCATTCTTGCAAGAAAAACTTGATCTTTTCTGGATCCATAAATGGGTGGGTACCATGGCCGAAGTTTACTATATAATTTTCTTTACCGCCGCCGAAGCCATGGATCATTTCAGTCACTCTCTTGGTGATGATCTCATCTGTACCGTAAATGACACCAGGGTCCAAGTTACCTTGAAGCGTAACACGTCCATTGTTAATCTTGACTGCGTCTGCTGGATTCCAAGACCAATCCAAAGAGACTGCGTTGTAGCCTATGCCACAGAGTTGATCAAGAGCATACCATGACCCCTTTGCAAAGACAACCATTGGCACGCGTTCTTCAATACCCAATTGCTTTAATCTAGGAGGAACTCTTTCCGCGATTTGTCTCAAGTAAGGCAAAGAGAACTCGGCAAAGTCACGAGAGCCCAATTCCCCACCCCAACTTTCAAACACCTGTAGCATTTGGCAGCCAGCTACTACTTGTTGGGACAAGAATTCTACAGCGACGTCGGTAATCTTCTGCAACAATTTGTGAGATAGTTCTGGAGACTCGTTTAGCCATTGCTTAGCGAATCTGAACAAGCGAGAACCTCCACCTTCAGTCATATAAACCAAAAGAGTCCATGGTGCCCCACAGAAACCCAATAAAGGCACTTGACCTTCTAACTTGGTACGAGTCATGGTAATTGCCTTGAAAGCCCATTCAAGCTCATCCAGTACATTCACCTTGTAGTCCAACACCTTCTGCAGTTGTTCCTCGTTTCTCAACGGCTCTGGGAAATGCGGACCCTTGCCTTCGACCATCTCGACCTTCATACCCATAGCTTGTGGAATCACAAGGATATCACTGAATATAATAGCAGCGTCCAACAAACCAGCGTAACGTCTTACAGGCTGGATGGTAATTTCAGAGGCAATTTCAGCGTCACGGCACGTCTCAAAAAAGTCACGGCCATCCTTGACTTCATGGTACTCTGGCAAGTAGCGCCCTGCCTGTCTCATTATCCAACATGGTGGTCTTTCTACCTTCTCACCTAGAGCTGCTCTAAGCATTAAATCATTCTTCATTGGAGCAAACTTGGAACGGTCCACATTCTGCACTTGCATCGTGGCGGATAGCTTAATCTTTGAAAGCACTGTGATTCACAGTGCGTAAGGTAGTCAGTCGATAAAACGTACTGACAGAGAATAAGTAAAGGTTGGTACCGACAAGTAAATGTCATGCATAAAAGCTTATGCATAGTATAAGTCCTAAATGCTCACGATGCCATTTTCCAGGTGGGTTCCTGATATCGCTATGGACGGTTTTGATGATCCTTTTCTCGAGCTCTTTTTAGGGTAACTACTAACCGGTGCACACGTGATTATTCCACGTGACTAATTGCACTTCGAAGTGAGAAAGGACCACAGTGCAAGGTGGCAGACCGTATGGTTCTTCGACGTCAACTAATGGTCTCCTTTGGGGGGAGGGGACTATGGTTCCGTGTAAGTCACGCCCCTTCCACCATATGACCTGAGCTGGATTTTAGCATGTTGTGCGTATTATTTCCATTGCTTTCTTCGGTTTTGATAATTTGGCTGGTTCTATGCAGCCGTAAATAAAGAAATATGTAACATCGAAATGCAATGAGGTTAAGGGCTTTAGCCCAAGATGTATATATATTTACACATGCATGCTTGTACGTGGCTGGTACGGTACTTCTAACTTGCAAAGTTCTCTTTAAATAGAGTCCCAAGCACTGATAATCACTCCAAAATCTACCGATAGTACCTGCAAAGATTAGATAAATCTTCTGTCCACTTTTGTCTTAATGGTAGTCAGTTACTTACGGTCTGCTTTCAAGTTCAGAAAGACAACCGTGAGCACGTTGTTTGTGCTGACGGTTTTCGCCATTGGTCTGTTATCTTGGCTTGATGCGAATAAATACGAAACAAACCTCCCAGATGACAAGCTATTCGAGTCACTATTAGAGACTGCATGGCATGACTTGCAGGTCATCACAGAAAAACCCCATCCGTACACTTCTCACTTCAATGATGACGTGCACGACTACTTGTTACAACGTGTGACCCACATATCGAAAGGTTCAGATTTCATTCAGATCTCCGATGACTACGGGCAGGGTATTTCCAAGTTGTTTAAGCATATTGATGTTTTCAACGACTCGTCTACAGATACTAAACTAGTATACTATGAGTCGTCGAATGTTTTGGTGAAAGTTGAAGGTACGAACCCAAGCCTTCCTGGGCTGTTACTGTCAGCTCACTTCGACTCGGTTCCAACTTCTTACGGGGCCACTGACGATGGGAAAGGTGTAGTGTCGCTTCTTGCTTTGCTTCAATACTACTCTGAGAACCAACCTGAGCGTACTATAGTGTTCAATTTCAACAATAATGAAGAGTTTGGGCTACTTGGAGCTACTATATTCACATATAACAAGTGGTTCAAACTAGTGTCTTATGTGATCAATTTAGAAGGTACAGGTTCAGGCTCTAAAGCAGTTTTGTTCCGTACATCAGATACCGCTACAGCACTACTATATGAGAAGTCAGTGAAGGATCAGCCGTTCGGAAACTCCATTTATCAGCAAGGGTTCTATAATAGATTCATAGCTAGTGAGACCGACTACAAAATCTATGAAATTAATGGCTTGAGAGGTTGGGATATTGCTTTCTACAAACCGAGAGATATATACCACACTGGGAAGGATAATGTTCAGTACACAGGGAAAGCTGCATTATGGCATATGTTGAGCACAGCTTTGCAATTGTCTAAATATGTGGTTTCAGATGAGGCATCTTCTTCCCAGGAAATCCTAGATGATGAAGCTAACTCACCACCAGCGATATATTTTGATATCATCAGTAAATGGTTCTTTGTTGTTTCTGCTAAACAGTTTTACGTTTGGAATATCGTTCTTTTAACCATTTTACCCATCACGCTAATTTTGCTAAAATTTGTTTGTGATAAGCTAGGAACGTGGAAAATGGCAGCTACCGCCTTCTTCACAAGGTTGCCTTTGTCACTGCTAGCATCCTCTTTGTTCATCTACTTTTCGAAGCAACTGCTTACTCAATTAAACCCAACAGTATGGTCAAGAAATTTCCTAACACCATTCATCTTCTTCATTGCAGAGTTTTTGACGGTTAATGCCACAATTTTAGGTTTATTGGAATATCTGTGGCCGCTCCAAGACTTCAAAACTTTGTCTTTACTTGAATTGACTGGATTCACTTGGTTGTTGTTGTTGAAAGCAACATGGGATTTAAACTCTTCAGAATTTAAGACCACCGGCATTTATCCACTAACAGTACTATACATTTTTATGTCTCTTGCGAGCTTGTTTGGGTTGTGCACCATGTGCTTCAACAAAAGGGATGCTGACGAAGACGGTTTGTCGACTTATGAAAATGCTGACTCTGAAGAAAATGGCGTTCTTATAATGGGATCAGAAGAAGAACAAGAAAATAGAGTAGCCACTGAAACTTCTCCACTAATCAATACCCCACGCTCATCCGTAACGTCAACTTCTACTCCTTCTGTGCATGGCCTGCCAAAGGCTGTTGAGTACCTTCAAAAAACACTCAATTACGATTGGTCGGTTCAATATTTGTTAGCTGTTCCCATCAGTGTATACATTTTATGGCAAAGTTTATTTGATGTACTTGATGCATTAGCCATGACCGTCCAAGAAAGCAGTAAGTCGACAGATTCAGTTTTCATGTTTGGTGCTTATGGAGCAATTTTTTTGTGCATTCCGCTATTACCTTTCGTTTCGAAGTTTAATAGATTTGTCGTTATGTTTTTAGGGGCAGTTACACTTTTGACAGCTCTGTTCTCTTTCACTGCTGTCCCTTACACTGAAACAGCGCCTGTCAAGCTCAGATTTGTCCAGAGAGTTTATATTTCCAAAAATATTACCCAATCTGTTGAATTGTATGGTAGGATCGGAGCCAATATGCAAGAGATGCTCTCGTCTCTACCATCCAAACCAGTGGTTTCTTGTAAACCTTCAATTCCAGGCACAGAAATGTGTACGTACGAAGGCGCTTGGCCCAACCTGGGTGCTCCAATGGTGGTAGATGTATTGCGTAATACTAGGAAAAACAAAGATCACTCCGAATATGAACCATACTTTGCTGATTTGCGCATTAATGTTAATGATAATAGAAACTGTTTGCTGAAATTCAATTCGACAGACAAAAAACTCTTGAAGCAAATCGAGTTCAAAATTGGCAATGAAACAAAAACTCAATCCTTCAAAACGGATGATGGAATAGACTCTTTACTGTTGCACAAAATTGATTGGGATGTTCCATACTATGATATCCAATTGAAATGGGTCCCTCATTACAACGATGAAGTTAGTGTGGATGCTCTTGGTGTTTCGGTCGATTGTTACTGGGGTGAATTTGATGATACAATTGCCAATGGCAAAATTGCTCCAAAGGTACCCGCATATAATGAGCTCTTGCAGTTCTTACCAAAATACTCTACTGTATCAAATAGGGAAAGCGGAATGGTTACTGTCCATAAATATCTTGAGCTGTAGAGAGTCAATCCTCAGACTGAAACTGAAACTGAAACTGAAACTGAAACTAAAACTAATAACTAATAACATTGTTCACGCGTACGGATTTATGTTAAATTAGATACAACCTATGCACGTATGTAGTCATAGAAAATTACACGTAGTTTATGCAAGTGCAAATACGGATCTGTACCCCTATATAGAGAATAACGTCTTGAAAATTAGAATCTTTTACCATTACCCAAATCTATGTTGAGATATATGAGTCTGTGCCAGCTGCGGTTGGTGTTGAGTATATCCCATCGGCATGGGATGTGGTCCAGCCGCATTTGGTTGATTGGGATATGCTGCATTTTGAACAACGTAAGGCAGTGAGTAAACACCCATTTGTTGAGCATGTTGAGCATGAACATGAGGTGGGAGAGGTTGCACTATTTGTTGAGGCACCCCAGGCATGCCAATGGTATGTCCTATCGGTACGGAGGGGTTTTGAGCCACCATTACTCTTGGAAGAGCGGGAGATGCGTGTTGAGAAATTCCGTTTTGTTGTAGTACTTGCTGCTGTTGCTGAATCATGGGTAGTTGGGGAGGAGAAATTGAAGATGTAGTTTGATTAATATGTTGCTGTTGTAGCTGTTGTTGTTGTAGTGACTGCTGATGTTGTTGCTGCTGTTGCTGTTGCTGTTGCTGTTGCTGTTGCTGTTGCTGTTGCTGTTGCTGTTGCTGTTGTTGCTGTAGTGACTGCGAGGGTTGTTCCTGCAGGTCAACTCCTGGAATTCTGGCGCTAAGAGCAGGAGAATCCAAGGATTCTACAATGAATGCAGATTGCATATAATGATACATTGAGTAGTCCAATAATAAATCGATGGGGATATCTGGAGGTAAAAATTGGTCCGTAGCTGTTTGAGTTTTCATATTCATGGCTGTTTGACTGACTTGCTCATGGTGCTGTTTCAACCGCTGGGCGGTACCAAAGTCGCCAACAGATCTGAATAATTCTATGCTCTGTTCCAAGGCATTCAGGGAGTCTTTGATTTGTTCAGTCTTGGAGTACACCTGAGATATACCAAACCAGCCATAAGCTGCGAACAATTTGTAAAACTTCAAAGATAAATAGACGTTTGAGAAAGTGGACGTAGAAGTTACAATTGCTGGATCACTCATCTTATCCATTGAGATCTGTACGGCTTGCGAATAAGCCTGCAAAGAGTCTGCCAATTGATCCAGCTGTAGGTACAGCGACGCGATAGAAGTCCAAACCAAGGGAGAGAAATCATGGTTTGTGAAAAGTTTCAACAACTGTTGGAACTGATAGTAACTGGTCTCTGTGTTACCCATATGCGAATGGCACCTCGCTAGGGTGTACCTCAACATGAACTCTTCAGTGGATGAGATCGAAAAGTACGCGTTCTTCGTAGACTTTAGCTTGGTCAAAGTGTTGAGTTCTGTAGTCAACAACGATATCGAGTTTTCGATCTTAGCGTCGTGGTTGGTAAGGAGTGAGATTCCAGACATAGTGATACAACACCTAATGACGTGCGATTCAGTGGGAGCCAGGTCTTTCACCTGCTGCAAGAATTGCAACGCATTGTTTGGGTCATTTAACCGTAGGTGTAACACGGCAATGAAATTGTAGATGAACGTCAATTTTGAAAGGTTTTCGTTTAAGGGTATTGACGATTGAATCGAGTCCAATAGGTTCAGAGCAAAAGTCATTTCACCAAGGGATTGTTCGTAAAGCGAGAATTGGAAGTACAAAGTGGCCAACGATATGTGGGACTCGAGTTGCATAAGATGGTCCTGTTTTACCGTAGACCATTCGATGCTATTGATATAATATGGGAGGACCGTTTCTATAGTGGGTAACGCGCCTGGCTGTTGTTGGATTTGCGGGTCCAAGGTTAACAAGAAGTACCATCTCGAGATGATCCTTGTCTGCAAAGTCCACAGAAATGGTTCGTCGGGATTCAATGTGGTTGCCTGTGTAATACTTTTCAAAGCCTGGCTAATCTGGTTGGTTTGAAGGTAAGCGATTGCCAAATATGTCCAAATTAAATAATTCGAAGACAACGGGCCCGAAGAACCCTGCGTTACTGAACCGTTATTAACGGCAGCGCCTCCATCGACAACGGAAGAATCATCGGCAATATTCTTCCCTACAAGGTTACCGTTGTTAATGCCGGGTCTATTGCCGCTGCCACGGTCGCTCGTGTTGCCGTGAGACATCAATGGCGAGCTGGAGGAGTCTTGCTGTAACGATTTGGTCAACAGATCTATTACAATAGCATGGTTCGACTCCTGCTGCTGTTGGTTTTGTTTCCAATAGTTTTCACATAGTAGCAAGAGACACGCCGCATTCTGCGGCTCTCTTTGTAAAAGTCTCGAAAGAGTGTTGTAGGCCGCGTGTATCAACCCCATGGAGGTAGCGGTTCTACCGCATAGCAACCCGATCTGGTCTAAAGCTCTATCCAATGGAGTAAGCATCGTGCGCACTAGTAGAAACTCGGATTGACCTGAAGATATGCTCAAAGACAATAATCAGAAGCAGAAGAAGAAAAAAAAAAAAAGGGTAGTTGAAAAACTCTTGGTAAAGATTATCTGAACTGATACCCAGTCTCTTCTTGGATGTTCTGCCGTGCGGAAATGTAAAAAGAGTGGACGGTGAATGCGCGTGTATGCGTATGGATATGAAAAACCCGCCGTCTATATCCTTCTGTCTCTGTGGTAAAGTTACTATCAACACTTTATGGTAGATAGACTTAAAAGAAGAAGAACAAAAAAAAAAAAAAACAGTTCACAATGTTGTGTTTTTTTTTGTTGTCGTGTTTTCGTAGTTCTTTTCGACCAAACAATCAAACCGAAAATCAAACCGAAGGTTGTGTATTTTTCAAAAGTGTCTGCAGTTCGTACTCAAGTAGAGATATTTTTGTAGGGTGTTTGTGTTTGTGTTTGCTGCGCAGCAGTCGAATACAATCGTACCCGAAATTCCCCAAAATTTGGAAATCCAAAACTGAAAAACCAAAAGCCAAAAAAAAATAAAAAATAGACCGATTCTGGAAACCGTAGTGACAACGCAGGATGAAAGCCACTTACTTCGCTGCTTTTAAAGTCGGGTAGCTGCAAAGTACAATAGGGCAGCTATTAGCAGAGATACACAGCGTAATTGATGCTGAGAAAAAGGAAAGGAGACAAAGGCAGCGGAACTGTTCGAATTGGAACGATATCGCAACAGGTTATTGTTTTGTTGCGGCGAACAAGGGGAAACAAAGCGCGCTAGGAATTGGAAAGTGGGAATTGGAAATTGGAAAGTAGAAGAAAAACCAACTCTCGTGGTTTTCTGATCGCAGATGAAAAGTAGAAACAGACTATGGTATATCACACGGGTCGAGCCTACTGTCTCGCTGCTTCAAACGTGCACTTGCTAACACGTAAACCTCTTAAATGTGCCAATTGTCAGTCCGAGTGCTGCTTCCTGAAAGTGATATACAGGCAGAAGAAATGGAACTGGGCACTATGAGAACTGTAAAACAACAAGGGAAGAAAAGAAAAAGAGCAAGAACAACAACAACAACCAGGGAACTTAAACAGAGAACTTAAACTAGAGCAAGTCAAGAACAAAGAACAGAAAAGTCATCAATTTGCCAGGTTCCTAGGAACCTGGCAATCATCCAAAAACCTAAATCCCAGAAGTGCAGGAATCCAGAATCAAAAAAAAAAAAACCGAAATTGAACAAATTGAAAGAAAAACACGTACCAGCTAGCTGTCGCACACACGGACGCGCACTGCACCACTGCAAAGCATCCGCAATAACAAAAGGTGCAGGAAGACATGCATGTATAATCGACGAGCCATATCTGTCCTCTTTCCACTGGTGGAACAAAAGGCAACGGTGGTGAACAGGGATATAGAGAGCGAGGGACGCCTAAAATTCAACGGAGAACGCGACGAAAAAACAGAAAAACGAAAAAAAAAAAAAAGAATAAAAAAAGAACAAAATAAGATAATAGTAATAATACAAAAAAAAGGACACAATAGGAAACGCTGTGAACGGTGGAAACGGAGTGGGCTGCGCGTAGCACAGCGCAGCTCAGCTGCATGTGTATAATGTAATCAACAGGTATATGATCCGAAGCAAGGAAAATGGACAGAAAGAAGGAATTTTCTGGAAGCTAGCGGCTACACTGAGAGAAGACGCGTAACCTGTGGAGCTGCTAATGCAACGGAAATAAAAAGAGAACCAAAAAGGGAAAAAAAGCATAAAAGAAAGCAATTCAGGGCCTGCTTGAAAACGACGCGCGAACCGTTGTTCTTGCCAGATGGAAAGGACCCCGGGCTGTTAAGCCTCAGACGGGCTCGCGAGATTCGGGAAAAACGTGTTCAGAGCCCTCCCTAGCACGCTGCGGGCTGGGATACGGAATGGAGGGGTGGCGGTCCAGCTGAGGTGCGTCTGCGAATAAATGAGCACATTTTAGGGAAGGGGAGTTTATCAATTCACGGGTTTTAACCATGCCAATGACCTTGATTCGAACGGCCAAGTGTGTGGTGCAGGATCTCGGAAATGTCAGTTCCGGCAATGTCATTGCCAGCAACAGAGCGCCAGCGACAGAGGGCCAAGCGTTGGTGGTGGTGCTAGATTCCCGATATGAGCGGAGATCGGCTGACGATCCTTTGGGCATTGTGCTATTGCAGTTCACCCCTATTGTTTGATAGGACAGAAGTGTGCACTCAACCGTGCTGTGCTTTAGAGCTACATAGGTTTGGGTGTGGTTTTTTTTTTGTTTTTTTTTACTTTTCCTTCTGGCTCTTTTTTCCCCGTTTTTGGTTTGCTATCGAAATGAAGGTTTTTTCGGAATGACGAGTTGAACGACAGTCTCCGCATGATTTTGAAGCAGCGTTTTGCCACTGCATGTGCTGCATGTGATTCTGGGGATCATCCTTATAGGGCCCGGCCACGCGATGCACGTATCTGTGTGTTTTTCTGGTCGGTTGGGCTGCAAAAGACCTGGAGCCACGTATCGGAACTCACTGTTCTTTGGCGCTGACCATCCTGGCCATTCCCACTTTCCTTTTTCTGTGTGTGTATGTATACGTGGCGGAACATGGTTGAATCTGCTTTGCAGAACATTCCTTCTGAGCGTTTCGCTTCCTTTGTTGCAATGGCGGCAGCCAGCTGACCAGCTGGCTGTGCGGTCTATCATTAATTTTTTTTTTTTTTTAAAAATTACTGTTGCCTTTGGGCTTTTCAGCCAAGGTGTATGACTACGTTTACCCACCAGAGACAGGTAAGAGAGTGACTAAACTGCTAAGTCTAACCTTGCAAGGTTGCAAGGTTAGACTGAGCAGTTTTGAGATTTCGGGTTGGTTACATCTTGGGGTTATAGGCTTCGAGGGGGGGAGGGAAGTAAATCTGTTTATTTTCATCAGCTGTAACAAACGACAAGCCGGAACTGGTATATTTTCTCATTGCATCCTTTCCCCGTCTGTTGCCGAAACCTGTGCGGAGTTTTTGCGGAGTTTTTGCGAGGTTTTTGCGAAATTACTATATTTATCCAGGTTGCTGCCTTGACAGAACACCGTTGGAAAAGAGTCTCGACCGTACATCACTGTGAACTCGTCAGATGTTCACGCATGGCGGGTAGGCAATTTGTTTTTTTTTTTTTTTTTTTTTTTCAATCGATCGTTTGTCTCTTTAAGAAATAAACGACATCGAACGAGAAACTTGGAAGGATCGTATTCTTGTCATTTGATTTTCATTAAAAAAAAACCGCTGACGCTGAATCATACACGCACACAAAGCAAGCAACCCTTACACTGCAGCGTTGTCTGGGGGAAAAATGAAAAAGGCTCACGGGTTTCTCGGAATCTACCTCAGAACGGACGGATTTAAAGGATTGACACTGGTATTAGCACTGGCATCCGTGCTACATGAACACGATAAGAGAAGGGGCGAGTGGAGAGTATATCAGCTGTTGTTGTGCGCTCTTGAATGCAGCCTGAAACATGACGAAAACTGTCAACAGGCGGAATTTATTCTTCTTAATGCTCGAAGGATGCATTGTCAGTTCAGGTTCCAGGCCATACCAGTTGCCATTCAGCTAGAATACACGTGTGTTGGTTTCCAATTACGATACCCGCTTTGTCCTTTTTTTCCCCTCTCCCATCAGCCGTTGCCCCCCAAAGGGAAAAAAAAAAGGAAAAAGAAATGGCCATGCTGGTTTCCGTTTTAACCGGTTACTTTTTGTATAGGGTTCAGTGGAACATTTGTATGCGCTAACGAACAATACTAGGATTAAGTACCGTTAATCTTTTTCTTTCTTTCTGATTTTTTTTTGACAAAAAATTGTAGATTCGTAACCGCGATGCCGCCATACCCGTCAAAGAATCCGATTCCTTGTTGATATTCTTTCCTTCTCCATTCTGAAACACAGGACCAGCACTCTTCGGTGTTCCAGAATGTTTCTCTTGCAGATCTTAGCCCGAGTGCTGCATTTTGTGTTTATTTATTTTTCCGTCACTCTAGAGGGTCCAAGTTTTTGTCAAGGATCAATTTCCAATATAGAGAAAAATAATAAGATGTGAGCTGGTACTGTCCGATGATCAGCCAAGCGTTTGCTTTTTTTCCATGGTTTTGTCTTTGGGATTTGGGTATGCTAAGTGAATAAGTGTGTGAGAGTTATAATAACAACTGTGTAAAGGTCTATAAAGAAACGTTTGTACGTATGTATGTGTTGAAACTGTGTAAAAGATTAAACGTAGGAGGTGAGGTGCGCGCGTGAAGAATCGTTAAAGAAGTTCGGTAAATGTAAATGTAAATGTGCGGCGTTTGTTTGTGAATTTCCCGAGGTATTATTGTAATCCGCCTGCGAATGCCAATGCCCATGTTCTACTCATACCGTTATCCAGATATAAGGATGTTTGGAAGTCGTCCTGAGCGAAAAATGCATACGATGTTGCTGGATCATATAGTGCTTCGTTCAGCCGTAGGATTCCTGCCCATCCGGATTGCAAATCGTCAATGATTGGTGCCAGTTTCTGTTCCCACTCTTGCTCCACGAATTTGGTCGATCTGATCAACCCGGAGGCTGGCGTTAATGGTAACATGTGGATACCGTGAATGTACTCGGTGTTGACACCGAAGTAGGTAGTGTAATCAATGATGTTATCGAAGAGAATACCACTCACTTTGTTGGACACTGTTTGGCCAGGTTCGACAGTGTTGGAATCCTCGTAATAGAAGTAATCTTGCATACTGTCCCTTAAGACGTTTAACATCAAGGAACCCAATCTGTTCATGGAGTCGTTTTCGGTAACTTCACCCCATAGCTTCATACCATAGGCGAAGTGGTAGTCCTCACTTGAAGACTCTTCGTTCTTACCGTTACCATTCTCGAACAGACCTGCAGCCCATGAGTGACCGTGGAACCAGTCGAACATTCTGAATTGAGGGAAGTACGAATCGTCCAAGGATGGGTTACAAACGTCACGAATCAAGGCTGACACCCAGTCCTTGTTTGTTGCAACCCAATCACCTGCAGCGTACTTCTGGTCAACGTGAGCAATGACAGCAGCAGCGTGGATGATATAGCCGTAATGGAAATGATGGTCGTTGTAGTACGTGTTCCCGAAATCGTACTGAGTTGCGGTAGATCCCAGATCACCACTGGAGATGATACCTCCATACGTGGTGTCGTAATCTAATGGATATAGCTGTTGGTTGGCAGTAAGCATGGCAAAGGCTTCCTTCATCAAAGTCAAAGTCTGTAACGTGACTGTCTCATCTTGGACAATGTCACTTAAAGTTAACAGGATGAAAGCATATTTGTCCAACACCTTACCAATGTAATAAGTGTTTAAACCTTCGACGGAGGACTTGATGTTCACTTGCAATTCTTCGTTGGCAACTTCTGCTAGAAGTTGCAGCTGTGCGCTAGTGTACACCAGGGCGTCGTCTCCCTTTTGTTCGGACCATGGTAACCAGTTGACATTTGCATTCAACTGGGTTTGGAATTCTAAAGAAGTTGTTAAAAATCCTGACATTTTACCTTTAGTGGTAGAATCAATCCGAATACCAGTGTTGGCTGCGTTGGTAGTGGCAGTCAATGATTTCAAATGGTGAGGTAGTGCGAAGATCATACTAGCCCCACTAGCGGATTTACCTTCCGTGTCGTAAACAAACTTATAGGATGCGGTATTTCCATCACTTGTACCTGCTAACTCCATGTTAGTGAAGTACATACCAGCGGCAGAGTCGTAGTAAGTTTCGGAATTTGACTCGGTTGGTGCTTCAGCGATCTGCACAATTAGCCCATCGGTCGGAATACCATCAGCAATGCTGAACACAATATTTCCGTTGTTGATAGCCAAACTTACGTCATCGGTAGAGCTTGAGTCTGGGACTATAACGTAAACCAACCAATCGACATTGTTGAATAACGTTACGCGGTATTTCATAATACCGTCTGCTAGATTATCGGAAGATTCTTGGGTCAAAGTCGAAAAGCCCACGCCAGATGTAATGAATGGAGTCAAATCACCGTTAAAGACAGAGGTAACAAAACCCATACCTTGAACTAAAGGAGTTTCAATGTAGTTTGAAGCATCCTGAGTGGAAACCATTTTAACGTTACAACTGCCATGGTACATTTCACTCACCTTCAGATTCATTGAATCGGATTGGAATTCTGTGCTCGAAACAACCAAGGATGCGATATTCAATGGGTTGATCAAAGAGTTAGTGTCAGAAAAGCTGTACTGTGATGAACTGGTGTGCTGAATGGCAATACCTTGAGACGTTTTGAATAAGACGTATGGGTATACGAATGCACTTGATAGTTGGGATCCAACGATGAGGTTACCATAGAACTTGTTGGTTTGGTAAGGCAATGCGCCGTTATCCACACCTGCTGCAAGACTTAATGGGTTTGCAACTCTTTCAAATACTGACAAAGGTTCGCTTGTGGCAACTGCAGCAAAAAGGTCGACGACTGTAGATGAGTCTGTTAGAACCGCCGTTGAAACTTGCGCGACAGAAGTCGATGTGATTTTTTGGGTGGTTGTGTAGTTAACTGGCACGGCACTGTAGGAAAGTACAGTGGTATTTCCGTACGAAGAAGATATCATTGAATATGAGCTGGAAAGGACGGTCGAGGTGACTGTTGACAGCTGTGTGGACTGAGAAGTTGTTGTAGTTCCAGTAATTCCAGTTGGGCTCAATGTTTGATCTGACGAAATAGTACTCGTTGCGATTGTTACTAATTGATCAGATGAGACCATAGACTGCGTGACTAAGGGTTGAGATTTCGATTCAATTGTGGTGACAGTCGTTCCCTTTGTTATGGATGGCTCAATGGTAGACGAAGTTGAGTAAATCACAGACGTTGAGGTCGATTTTGTTTCTGTATACTTCTCGGTAACTGGAATTTCCGAAGATGCGGAGACAGAGGATGAGTTACCAGGAAAGTAAGGAACCTCAGAAGTAGAAGAAGTTGATGAGATACCGGAGGTGGATGAAAATTGAGAACCCTCAGAAACATCAGAGGTTGCTGAGAATTGGGAATCCTCAGAAACGGCAGAAACAGCAGAGGTCGCGGATAAATCAGATGCATCGGTCGTAGCGGCGGGTTGTTGAGAGATGTCTGATGTCTCAGAAACAACAGGAACAGCCGTGGATTCATCTGCCAAGCTTAATATGATGGAAGAGTTGCCAAGTGACGTGACCTGGACGCTTGTAGCTGATACCCGAGTAGGTTTCGAAGATGAAATTAGTGAAGAAACCGCAGAAGAAATCACAGAAGAGCTGGCAGCGTTTTGGTAAACTTCACCGACAGTAAATGTAGTAACTTCCGGGTTGACATAGACAATATCTGTTTCGTATGCAATTGGATCAATACCGCTGAAAGCGGTAGGCAGCAGAGTTCTCGTTTTGGATGACTCAGTATCATCTGCGCTAACTTGAGCGGATGCAACAAAGACTAACGCCAAGACACTCAACTGGCGAAGCATAATAGTTCAGGTATGTGAGGCCAGGTACAGTAATATTTAATCGTTGGTTGGTTGGTTGGAAACCTGATACAAAGATGAACTTTTGTAGAGTTACGATTTCCAAGATAATGTTACATCTTGAAGCCTTTATATACATTGGCTGGGGTGCCAGCGGATGAATGAAATAGTGCAGCTTGTTCGTTCGACGGAGCACGGCAAATGAGCATTGTTTATGGATCAATTAAGCTGATGCGAGTTCAATTCTCCGTATGTTATACAGCAACAGCCTCCATCACGGCTGGGTCAAATATCATTTCCAAGAAAACCAGAAAAAGGTACAGCTAAAAAATGTGCATTATGCAATAACAATTTCAGGTACCAAGCATATTTTGTTTACGTACGAATCCAGGAATTTTTGAAATCATGTTTTCGTAAACACTTCCCAAATAAGTGGCTTCTGGCACCTGTAACTCTTGACGAAAGAATAGAGAAGCCGAATGTTCTCTAGATATCACAGTAGTAGTCAGCATACCCTTGAGCGGAATGCCAACAACTCCCCAGGATAGAATATGTGGATCGATTCAAGATTCAGACACAGCATTTTCAGATCAAGAGAAAAAAAAAAATTTAAATAAGGTTGCTGGTTGATAGGACTGTTTGCAGAAAAACGTAAAGGAAACCAGACAAACAAAATTCAAGCTCAATTACGTTACAGTGGGTAGTTAGTTCCTGTGAAAAAAAATGAAAAGTTTAATTTTAAGAGCCCAGCATTTAAAAAACCAGGGTTCGAAAGAAAAAAAAAAAAAAAAAAAAAATCGGGAACTGACGTCCAAAATACAAACCAGTAAAACTTTAACATAGGGTAGTTAGCCGCAGGCGGGGTTCGAAATGGGGAGAACGATCTGAAGCCGGGTAATTTAAAGAAATCAGTATTACCCGGCTTTATCGTCAAGATTTTCAAGGGTCAGCTGATCTCGGGGATTGTGAAGCAGAATGCCGCTGGAAAAAATAAATAATAGGGAACGAACGGGTCACCCGGACAGTTAGCTGATCATAGTCATTTTTATGGTCGGCTTCGAACAGCCGATGAAGTTAGTTGCTTGCAAAGAATAAGGCAACTCACTTTACAAAGTCAAATATGTAAATTTGCTATAGGTTAGATTAATATCGGTTTTACAAGATGACAATCGCTACGATAGGCAACGTTTCAGGCGCCGTCACCATGATTTCATGGCTCAAAGCCAATCGCTCCATCTCTTGAATTTCTCTAAATGATTTCCTTTGAAAAACGCCGTACAAAAAACGGCATGGATCTGCAAAAGCTAGGTGTGCGAACGCCGACAAAAAAAAGAAAGGAACAAAGGGAAGTAGGAACAAAGCTGATAGTCCGCCGCGAAGTTTAATTTCGTCGTGTAACGTTTGCTTCGAACCGGTCCTCCTACATGGCGTCGGAGCTCCCGAAAAACCTCGAATCCATAGGCTTCGACACAATGTGTTTCTCGCTACTGTTTACGTATGTGATTAGCTTTGCTGTTTTCGTCACGCCAAAGTCGCCGATCCACTCTCAGTACTGACACGGTGAGAATTGTAAGGGTGGTACACCGGACCAGTACAGACCCGGCGTTAAACGCAGAAAAGAGCATCTGCTGTAGCAATAGATACGCCAAAGACCATGACCGTGTCGTTTGTCATAATCTTGCATGGTAATTGAACGATAGAACCGATAGGGGATTATGCAATGCAACGCAGCGCGCAGCGCAGCGCGCGCACAGCGCAAAATAGGCGACGCCGACAGAAGAAGACACAGGAATTTCGGAATGAACCATTGAGTGAAGCATTCCACTATTGTTCTTCAGGAGGAACACACATTTCACACAGAGCAATCGCACACCGGTAACTTAAAGTACAGCGATGTAACGGTAATTCTGCAGGAAAAAAAAAAGGCTTTCGAAGGAGGAAAAAGTTAGTATCAGAACAATTGTATCAGGATCCTAACCCCGGTTGGATACCGCCTGTCGCCCCTTATGAGACTCGAGAGACGGAACTTCCCAAAATGGAAAAGCCCGGACAATCAGAAATAGGTCAAACGGCATAAGGAAAAAAAAAACTTCTCAATGGTTTCAAAGTTGCGGAACGCAAGCTTTACTTCGAAGGGCTGCCTGATGCCGCTTTGAGAATCGACCTTGATCTTGATCTCCAACACCGCCTAACAACCCCCTTTTCGTTTTGTCGCATTTGAGGCTGTATGCAATTTTACACACACTCTCTCTCTCTCTATAAACTGAAATCTCGACTCGCATACAAAGTCTACTACTCTTCGATTTTGAGGATTCGAGACAAACATTCTCTGGTCTCTGTTTCTGGAAACTAAAACACACCATAAGGAAGGAAGTGCTGCTGTACTCCTCCTTTCCATTCCAACTGCAAAAAAAATTGGTGACATCGTTTACTCTTACTGATGGTCTGTAGGGGTGTTTTTTCCGCACGGATGATTCTGAGAAGTGGCGATCATGGTCGAAACTTGGTTCTTGCGTAACTCCTTTCGACTCGATTTGTCAAAAATGTACTTTTAATGTTGTTGTTCTTTTTTCTTTTTCTCACTCAAGAAGCCATTTCGTCCACCCTCGAATTGATAGTAAAGAATGAAAGGACAGCTAGATCGACAGTAGCGCTGTAATAATGGTAGCAAAGTGGGAAGAAGTAACGCTTCATATCTACACACACACACCCCACCCCCACCTCAGCAGACATTGCTTTTGCACTCAAGGCATCCATCCCTGTTGCGATGGATGCGTGGGAACTACGAAACCGCACTGGTATGTTTTTTTTTTTCTTTGAGTTGCCAAACAAACAACAAACCAAGTGACTGCCCCACTCTCCACGACTTCCTCTTTTGACTCCGTGGAGTCTCAGGATCTCCTTCCAGCATGAATTATCCACGTGTAATGCTTTTCACTTCGATTTGTGAAAGGTTGTATAGGTTGCTTGTTTATCCTTCTCCGAAACTACGTACTAGCTCTGTCCGCACGGATACCACATCTTCTAAGTCCCGATTGCGATCCGTGCTTGGTACGCACGTAAAAATAGTTAAGTGCGATTTTTTTTTGATTTTGTTTTTTTTTAGGGAGAGGAATGTTCCAGACAATAAAAATCAGATGCTTTTCCTTCCATTTTTTGATTTCCTTTCCTCCGCGCTGCAATCCGCTGTGTGAGAAAATCGAAAAAAAAAAAAAAACAACAAAAAAAACGAAATGGAATAGAACAACTTTCTGTGAAAAATCCACACACAAACAGATTACCTGTGTAGTCTCATTAGTATGCTTTTCCTTCTATTGACCCATGTACAGGCAATTCATCCGAATCTGGCGCAAGAGAGCGGAACGACTTCCATGCGGCTCGAAGAATTCGCACTCTCCGGGTTTCACTGGGGCCACTATGCGGAGATTGTTTCTGACTTTGTTAGGCACCAATACGTAGTGGATTATTTTTAAACTTGTCCGAAGCCCTAGCCAGCTGGCAGGGCAAGGCAAACGAAATGCCACTGGAAAGGAATTTTTGTGCATTACAGCCTGGAGGAAAAGCGGCCAGCCTCAACAACCGTAATACAACGGTCTGACTTTCCGAACCAGTGCCTACTGTCTCTCGTGAAACGACGGAACTGAGAGTCCGTGTTGGCTTTCGAGTTTCTCGGTACCAGAATACACATGGAAAAAGTGTCCCTCGCAACTCAATGCCCAGGGCCCGCAAGAGAGGTGGCCGTTACCGTTACAATGGGAAGCCGTGTGACAGCGTGCGAGTTGTGGCAGGTTGAGTCAAGCGGCCTCTCGACTGCCAAATAAGATAAACGCATACGTAACGTGACGTAAATATTAACCGTATACACTATACGCAAACTCATTTGCAGATTAGGAGAGGGGTAAAACAGAGCCATATCGAAACAAGTGTCACACACGTCGTTGAATCTCCTACCCCCCTACTAGCAATCGTGTTGTCAAGGCTCTGGATATTTTTTTTCCTAAATCACTAATGCGACGCCATCCCTCGGCAGGCCCACCCAGCATTCATTCAATCCCTTCCACTGGAAGGTTCCTTCAGGGTTTATTCGTGCCAATTGCTCGTTTTGCTCTCTGCACCTGGCTAGGCCTCGCGCACCCCTCCTGGTAGGGCCCTTGCCTTGCCCTAAACGGACGACGTTGACTGCATCTCGTCGTTGCCAAAAGCAGCGATCTCGCCTCTGAAAATAAAATTCCTGCAGCTGCCTTGAGTCAAGCCACAGTTATTCTCTCAGTTCCAGACACAGGAACGCTGTTCATAAAGATAGATATCAAATCTCTTTGTGGTGATTCCCCTCGGGCTCACATAATCTCTCGAGCAATTATAATCTTTCCTTTTTGCAGCCAACGGGCCCTTCTGCGGCACGGCATCTCGGTTTTGTTGTCTTTTTTTTTTTCACCACATCGCTACGTCTGTTTCACGGTTCCTTTAGAGCATGCAGCGGCGCACATCAAAAATGGAGGGAAAAACTGAAGGTCGTTAGGATTCGGTTCGCAGGCCACAAAGAATAACCATTCCTGTTTTTTTTTTTGTTTTTTTTTTTTTGGGTTTTTCGATTTTGTGTTTTTAGTTTTCCATCTCCGCCGCACAGCAGCGGTCTTCTCAGGATATATCTTGGACATTATATGTCGACTGGGTTTCGAAATGACAGCTTAATTTCTTTCCAGTATTCTGTAATTGTTTCGTTAGGTTTTACTCGGGTTACTGTGATATATTTATATATATATATATATATATATATGTACGTGTATATGTACATGTATATCATATGTATAAAGTTTATATTAGAGGTGAGTAGTCATTTTCCTTTATTTTTGGTATTGGTCAATAAGGCAACGCACACACATGGCCCTTAACCATTGTGGCACTTCCCTTTCATACCTAAGGCAAATCTAATCCCGCTTAATTTTGGTCGACCTCTTTTGGTTTGATACGCTTATATTGTCATATGAGAGTGATCATCTTAAAACTGGAGACACTTTGAGAATCGTTTGTAAGAAAGAAAAAAAACTCCCACACACACACACACGCACACACACACCAACCTCGCACAAGAGCATTCAGCTGATACAACCAGCTGGTCCAATTGCTCCGTGTCGTCATTCACGCCTTCACTACAAAGGTTTATACTTTTTTTTTCGCTTTTTATCTGTTTCCCCAGTGCAAACGTCAATTCTATTCAATTCCTTAAAACCAGACAACGGTTTACTTACTTTTTTTTTTTTTTCCTATATTCTTGACCACAGTTCATTTCACCGAATCACCTATGATGACATACAACTGGGACGATAAGTTTACTCAATATAATGGCAACGATAACGGTGGTGAGACGAAAGTACGCAAGAGAGAATCGATATCTCTTGATGTATTTGCATCAATGACCAACGAAACGAGTCTGCCTTCCACGAACCCTGCGCTGGAAATGTACAAACTGACCAAGCCTGCGTTGAACTTCCATTTGTCGACGTTCCCGTCGGTATGTTCTACTCCGCCTTGGTTGGCTGAGGGTTTTGATCCAGACGTGATTTTCAACGAAAAGTCACAGTATTATCATCATCCACTTACAGGTGCTGGCACCAATCATAACCAATACGGATATGCCATCCCATCTGCATGGGGCGCTGAGTGTAGTACACAATTCGGAAGTGCATGGCAAAACAACGTCAACTTCAATGCCAATCAACGGTATTTTCAGCAAAGTTTCGCTCAGAGTTCGCCTCAACTGCAGATCCAGCAGACCCAGCAGGCTCAGCAGGCTCAGCAGACTCGGGTCTCTCCTGACGCTGGCGAGATGGGTTGTCCTGATTACAAGAACTCGTTTTACGTAAACTCGACGGTAGCTGGCCCCGGTACTGTATCCGAAGCTGTTGGCGATTCTGCTGTGGATTCTGTCCCAGAGTCAACCACAGAATCGATTATGGATTCGGGATCCACGTTCTCTCAGAGAACCAACTCGTTAACCACTAACGAAGCCTCCTCGAATATCGCGTCTCCCTCAATATTTCCTTTGGTCGAGGATGCCATTCCTCAACGCATGAAACGATCATTCTCCCCACATTTTTCTGCACACAGTCAAATTGACCATTGTGACGACTCTATGTGCTCGTCCTCTTCCTCTTCTGTGTCATCGGCTACATCCTCCTTGAATTTTACCGCGAGTGCCAAGTACAGATGCATAGAATGTGGTAAGGCGTTCGCTAGACCAAGTTCGTTAAACACTCATATGAACATCCACACGGGCAACAAACCTTACAAATGTCTTTATCCGGACTGCCACAAACAATTCAACGCCAAATCAAACATGCTTCGACATTACAAATTGCATCTGAAAAGACCAAAATCAAAATGAATCGGGTCCTATCAATAAACCAAATGAAGATCGCATTGTTTGTTTCAGGCTTTTACTCTTTTTCACTATACGTTGGCATTTGTCCTTGTTCCTCTAATGTTATTCTTCCCTTCAGTTCTTTCGTCGCATTCGCCTACGCTCAACACCCTACTTGAGGTCAATCCTGTATTGATGATTAGCGTACGCCCCTGCATACTTTTGATAAACAAGTTTACCTTTTCCCCTTTTTCTTTCAGAACAATCGCTTTGAAAGCGTTTTCAATTTTTCATTCTTCTCATTTCATTAATTTTCATTCTAATTTTCTCTTACATGAATTTACGTTCCAGAAATGTTCTTATTCGAATGGCTTCGTTTTGGTGATCAAAACCGTGTACTTCGACGCTTCGTCACACCATCACCGGTATGCCATTTCAACCAATTTCTTCTTCAATTCTATCATCATTGGTTCATCATTTAGCCGCTTTTATCCCAGCTTTTGGCATGCAATCAACTTATTGCTCTTATAGACTGCTTCGATAGTACCAGCTTCAGCACTTTACATATATAAAAAAAAATAACAGAATAATTATCAAGTATTAAGATGTCGCATTTGTTTAATTACATCACTGTCAGCGTAAACTATATTTTCATAACTTAACGTCAGATTTCACTTTCGAAACTTCAACCCAGAAAAAAAACACTGACTACTGTCAAGGCAGTGAGAACTACAAGATAATAATAAATCCAAAGTCGAATAACCGGTTGAGAAGCTCATGCAATATCAACCAAGTCGCTCTCTCTCCACCTCCCTTCATTGCTCCACTAGTACCCTACCCTATACTATTTCGCCCTTTTCCACTACGGTTGTAAAGCCTTCGTAGCACACCGACGTTAGTAATACTCACCGCTCTTCAATCACAGAGACAGCAGTTCCGACCGATTGTAATGGTTAAGAAGAAGCCAAGGCGACACAGCTTATTATTGTGTGGTGTTTGAGGTCTTGTTTTTTTCCTTTAATGTGTACTTTTCCAGAAACCAGACGATGCAAGGCGAATTCTGAAAAAATAGGAAATCTAGTACGACAATGCCTGTGGAAAACAGACAATCGCTACAAAGATCCGAAAATTTCCGATTTAGTACCGAATCGCGGTTTGTACTTCCTCAAGGTCAGCAAAGAATGTTAGAAAAACACAAAGCGGACCGTTGCCTACCGGACCAAATTACTACCACAGTTCAGAGTTCTCAATTCATAGGTGGATTCCCCGCTAGAATACGTTTGGAAAACGTTTTTCATTTTCTGCGTTCGAATGTCTTTCCGTATCGTGATTGTCACAATGCAGCAAGGCTTTCTACAGGGTACTCTGAACAGCAACTGGAGTCACCCGTTAGTACGTACCGTGGGCCAGTACACACACGACACTTCTTAGTTAATTATGTTTTGCATATTGGCAGGTGAAACTCCATCGCTGTATCGATCAGTGTGAACGCTCAGTGTGGGTATTTATTTCCAAGCAGTACGAAAAAAGTCTACATTTCCGAACTATATCTAAGGTGAACTTTTGGGCTTGTATCCTAAATTGTAAATCATTTGCCTGTTCGTTAATCACCTCCTCATTATTAGAAACGTGTTGCTGTCTTTTTTTATGCATTGTTTCATTTCACTGATAAGAATTGATAGCTCTTCATTGTGCACGACTATATGGTGTACTATATGGGCTAAACATATGCAAACTGGAAATATAGAGTAAATAATACCGAAAGAAATCAATCAGCAGTGCCGGCTAAACTTCGACAACAGAGCATGAAGAAAGTCGATGAAGCCAATGGCTTAGCAGTACAATATTTGATAGATTGAATGCAGGGTACCGTAAACATAACAGAGGGACTTGGTATTACGTTGTACCAGCGGTTAAGAATGCTATTCTTTCAGTCGCGTATCAAAATTCGGTAAAGCACACATCTTATCTTTCGTCTCGTCAGGTGGAGCAGGAACCATACAGGGTGCCAACACGCCACTGTATTGTTAGTGCTCAACTTTTTGACAGCAACAATAAATATTTTGTAGCGCGTACTGTTATTTCTTGATATTGCAACATACTTGACAACATACTCGTTACGTGAGTCGAGTTAGAGCTTATACTCTATTGATATCTCTAAATTGTTGCACGCATTGAATCATGGAGTCAACACCTTCAAAATGCTCGTCTTTGCGGGCGAATGCTATATGCCTTTCGGTGTTAACGTGCGCCTCTAAAGAATCGTATTTGACCTTACAATTTTCACAATATCCAGCAGTTTGTTTTCCAATGGGTTGATGCAAACGTTGGGGAGTTAGAGATGGTAGGTGTTGTTTCTTGACAGACGTGGTACAGTTTGGATGGCCCGCAACAGAAGCCACTGCGTCGTTATTCTGTGTTTTACTCTGTCCAGTTGAACCCGCTGTATTCGATGCAGATGTGACATTAAGAAGTGATTTCCGCTCAATGACCATCTTCTTCAACGACCGTAGATCTTTGTTCAAATTTGAGGCAGTGGCTGGTTCCAATCCATTTCCTACAGCTGCACTCCCATTACTGTTAGCATCAACGGATTGCACACCACTTGCACGAATTTCTTGTTGAAATTTGGCCTTGTAGCTTGCCGCTCCGCCAATGGCACCTCCACCATTTCCATATGGCAGTTCATCATCATCAAATGTATCGCCCCTTGGAAGTTTTGGTTGTTTAAACCGCGACATTGAACTCACCAATTTGTTATATTGCATTCCTGAATTATTGTACACGTTTTGGAAAGGTAGTATTATAGGTTGATTTGAAGAGTGATCGTAGAAGGATGGAAACTGATCCTCACTTCCACCATTTTCCTGAACAGAAGATGATAGTGTTGCCGGTTCCGCGCTTGTTTGGTATAGCAGTCTCAACTTCAAGGCGTATGATTCATTCGCTTTATCCCTTTTGTACCGCTTGATTATTCTGCGTGGTTGAAGTTCATCAGTGGCATCATCTCCCTGAAAGGGGCACCTGCCAAATGATCCTGGCCTGATGGTTGGATAAACGTTTTTCTTCTTATTGGCGTTGATATCTTGTGCTTTCCACTCCAATGTGATCAAGGGAGCGTTGATCTGAGCCAAATCGTACAAATATACGTGAGGATGCTTGAAATAATGTAAATCGTCTCTTTTAGCTTTTGGGTCTCTTTCATTACTACCGAAAAGTTTTTCACTCTCTAGTAAATTCAAAAGGTTGGACGCTGGAACAGTTTTTCCGTTAATACTGTCGCGTTCCATTTCCTTCAAGTCGACGTCCATATTTGTCAAGAATCTAGCTGCTTTCTCTAGGGTCCATATTTTCATATACCCCTGCTTGTGAGCTCTTTGAAGTATATCCGTGTCTGTTAATTGAGAGTAATTCGATATCTTTCTCGAAGTTATTACAATAGTTACTTCATGATCAAAGAACTGTTTAACCTTCGCTCCCAAAGTGAAGAACGCTCGACGTAGCACATCTTTACGATTGTCATTAGCTACCTCGGAACAGTCAAAATATATAAAAGTATCCCGTTTCATGATTTTCCGCCAGTTATTCTGCCAGTCTATTAATTCTTTGTTACTCAAACGCTGTGTTTGAGCCTTAGCACTAGTAATAGCGGGTGATCCGTTACCGCCGATTATTCCGTGCTCACCGCCGTTGTTTATTATCGGACTGACAGTAGAAACGGAAGCAGAATTGGAGGTAGTAGTAGCCACAGGGACATAAGACTTTGCAACAGTGGCATTAGCATTAAATGTGTTTGCAGTGCCGCCTTGAACGGTTTTCAGTAGGGCATTAGGTGCATGCGCAATTGCTCCCTCAATTGTCCTAAGAGTTCTCTGTTTTTGCCGATTTGACTGTTCCAGCTCTAGTAAATCAAGTGATCTTTTCTTCGGGTTATGGACATGATTTCCCGCCGTGTTTGGATTACTTTCCTGCAAAGGAGTTCTAGTTGTCTTCGCCATGCTACAGCTTGATATTTAGTATAATTTAGACGCGTTTAATGTGTAATACGGTCCGAGTCTGCAAAATTATGGACTTGCTTTACAGTTCACCGACGATTGATAGAAAAGCGAGCAAAGTTTCAACTTGAATAACACTCCAGCTGTTTGAAGTATATCTATTTGTTTCAAATAATGTCGTGCTATGTTGGCAATAAACCGATTCAAACAACATGCACTAGTTTATAGGTTGGTGAAAAACTTCAGAAATGGATGTTATTTGAAGTACAAAGTGACAGGTGGCTTTCCCAGTGGTAATTGGTACCCGACACCGCAACCTTAAGCAGCTTTAGACCTGTCTTATCCTGATCTTATCGAACTCATCGAGTTCAACCACGTTAAATATGTGAATTGTATTCAAGCTTTGGTGATTTTCTACACTTTTTGTTAAGGCTCTCACTCACTTTCGCGAAACGGTTACATATCCGGGTAATAATATTCAAGATGCAAGAAATGATCGTTACATGCTAAAGGAGTAATATAGTTGACGGTCGTAGCTGATACATTATTCTATGTACTAAATAAGTTTAATCTTAATACTATTTGGCTCAATTTGACAGTTTGTATCCTTCCAAATCGTGGAATGCGGGCAAAGCATACTGTAGCTTTAGTCCTAAAAGCCCGTTAGGAAACTCACTTCCGGCGATGAGAACCACTAGAAGTTCGCTATCACGAATCGCTGCTAGCGCTATGTGTAAATCTTCTAATTCGAAATGGTGAATCGCATCGGCAGGCGAGGAATCTTGATCTTCAGACCACTTGTCCTTGATCAACAATGCCATCATCTTTAGATTCGTTAGGGAAGAATTGTACGTATCTGGTGTATTTCCATTCACATACCATACAATACTTCCTTTATTGGTTATGATCATTGATGTGTACTGCGGCGGAGTGCGCTCCTCCAGTAATTGCACCGGTTGCAGTGTCTGTTGAAGCAATTCTTTAATATTTTCACTTAGTAGCATATTCGGATAGTATGTCGTATTGTATGCAGTTTGTGTAAAATCCTAATGCTTATTAGAATCGATTGATAAGTATAGGTCAGGGAAGATTGGTCGATAAGTCAAATTACTTCGTGTTGCCGTCTTGAAGAGTTACAATCATAGTCAGCTTATGTAAAATAACCTACCATCGTTTTATTTGGATGTACCTTACAAGAATTAAATGTTTTTGGTTTGCAGACTTGAACTTTCAATTGAATTGATAGTTCCCCGATCGTAGGCATGCTGCACGTGTCAGCGTCTCAGACGTAATAGTAGCTGAGGTGTTTAAAATTCTTACGTGTTCTTATTCCTCGTGGCCCAATGGTCACGGCGTCTGGCTACGAATATAGCTACTTCTGAAACCAGGAGATTCCAGGTTCGAGTCCTGGCGGGGAAGATCACTTTTTTGCTTTTTTTATTCTGTACAACCACTTTTCCAATGTGCGCAGGCTTCCTCCGTTTACCGTTGCTAAGAGTTGATATTCAATGCCATTTATGAGCGAATAGCATGCCGAAAGAACATCAACGGATCTCGGTAGCCTACGTTGCCATAACATTTTCGCCTTGTTCGTCTACTCAGAATCTCACTTGACATCGCGAAGTTGAACTGCAGGAAAAAATAAAGGTAGAAGCTCCATTTTTCTGAAATAAACAAAATATCCTAACAGAAATACGTGAACCCTCTAATATGATCGACACCAAGTACTTGATACTTAACAGGAAGTATTCAAATAATTATCACGATTTGCCTGTGCATCCATACTCTATAAGGCTTGCCACCACTACATCCAATGCACCTTCATAAAAGAGACCGAGCATTAATTGGAGGAAATATTCGTTTGGAGATCATTCACGAATCAAATCCTTATTTTGCAGGCGAACCAATATGCATGTTGATTAGATTAAAACACCTTGGGTCTCAACATCAGAAGGAATCTTTACAAAAAAGAATCACAGCACTTGAAGAAAAAAAGCAACATCTGTCTGCCCATATAAACAACGATGATACCAAACCATGGTTAGTGAAAACTCTTTGGAACACTTTTCATCAAGAAGATACATTTAGGGATGAAACATTACAGCAACGTATTTCAGCTTTGCAGAAGAAATTGGAATTTCATGAATCCGTAGATCTAATGTCCTGCTTCGTGCAAATTGTTGGCCAGTACTACATGGATGAGGCGGTAGTAAATGTGGACTCGCTAGATGCTAAAAGCACCAGTCATCAGTTGGCAGGAGTTGGGTCTAAGAATACCATTAACGATAATGATTCACCAATCTCAAATGTGATCTCATCATTTTTCAATACTAGCATCGACGATGTATTACAAAAAACTTCACCGTTGATGTCTGCTGAAACCGTCGATACAAACGATTGGTTTAAAGCTCCGTTCCTACTCATACCGCAAACACTTCTATTTTCTGAGCTGGTGTTAGAGGCTGGAGAAGCGAGGGCATTTAAATTCAAAACCGACCAATTAGCTAAAGATCTCCCGCCGTCTCATACGAATTCGGCTCACTTCAATATAACTTACACCGCACAAATGGGCATATCCACAAACGCTCCCAATGATATTCCTCATCAGAATCTCTACAACTTTCCGATTTTTGTGCAACCGTTTGTTGATAAAGATATCTGTCAATACGATATGCCACTTGATAGAGAAGTACTCATCACTTCGCCAGGAAAAGTTCGAGATATTGGAAACACTCTCAACTCAACAACACCTAAGGGATCTATCAGCCAGTCCAATCAGTTAGATAGAGAGATAAGGCGGAAAAGCATCACGAATACTGGAAAGAATTCTGAGACATCAATTGATGTTATGAAGCGAAAATTTAGAAGCGTTGTTTCTGATTGGAACGAAAATGAGGATCCAGATCTACCTATTAGCTCATTGTTGGAGCAACAATTCGAAACAGAACCCTCAACATCTGCCCGAATGAACTTGTCACAGTTTTATTTTTCAGGCGTTGCAGATAGTCTTTCAAGGGCCAATGAGGACCATTCCCTGCTGCAACCCCAACTGAACTCATTGCAAACTGAATATATCGTTAAAATGAACGATAAATTTATTTGTAATTTGGAGCTCTCAACACCTGTGTATTCTGTTTTGGACCAGATAGATCTGACACTCGATTTTAGAAATGCCGATAGTAAATCAAACTTCAATGTGACTGCTGTGTCGGCTTCTATTGAAACATTCGAGTTAATAAACCCGAAGTACTCGCTCGATCATGACGTGTCAAAGAAGAAGCCCACAGGAATATTGATTTACGAGACCCAGGCAACGAATTTTGATAATTGCAACAAAATATGCATGAAGCTTATCCCTCAATGCTCTCCCTCAACTTTCATCAGTAGTCAGTTCAAGACGAACGTATTTCAACTCAGGTGGATGTTAACATTTAAATTCGTCATGATTCCATTAGGTGATCAGAACGATGAAATAACGTTAACAAAAACATACGAAGACCGAAAAGGTACTCTTTACCACGCGAAAAGGGACATGGAGGGATACGACTTCGTTTTTCATGTGCCACTCACTGTCCTGCCGACTGAGAAACAATTAGCAGGATGGTAAGAATTTGCATGTTACATCAATAAATTATTAAAAGATGTGAGTCAATATTACATTATTTAGACAGTATATAAAGTTGAATTTAAATAAAAGTTACAACAGTGCTCTTTCTAAACACTCAGGTCCAAGGATTCTGTATAATCTCGTCAGGGATGTCGGCAAGATTCTTCTTCTGGCCTTCTCTATGAAGGCTGGCGAGTTCATTCGTGAATATGCTTTCAGATCCATCATTATTGTGTGTTTTTTTGTCTTTTTTCTTGAACCAACTTCCTCTGTTATTATCTTTCGCAGGTCCTTTATTGAGTGTTTCAACTTCAGAAGTTCTCTCTCTAGGTTTGTCTTCACCTTTCTCTTTCCTGGAGAAAAGCTTACTGAATCTTTGCTGCACAACAGCCATGGCATCGGAACCTCTATAGGGATGTTTGTTATCAAAAACGTCGAACAAACGGTCATCAGTGTACTGATTGAATACTCTGTAGTTGTTCGTATGTTGCCAGTCGCGAACCCACGAAGAATTATATTGATTTATTGTCTGTTCTGTTGCAGCTATATCGTCGACTGTTTTCAGTACTATGGCATTACCCTTATGCTTTTTAGTAAAATCCAGCAGTTTCACTGTTAAAACTAACCCTGTGAGGTAATCTTCGAATTGCCATCGAATGTATTGCTCGCTTCCTTCATGCTGAGGGTTTTTCGAGGTTGCTATATCATCTTGATTCCATGTTCTCAATACAGTTTGAATAATTAAATCCATCCATTTCTTATCACTGTGGCTCAATTGTAATGCTTGATGCAAGTCGTTATCTCTTTTGTTCATTAGTTGGACACTATAATCTTCTAGATTCACAAGAACGTCACAGATATTTCGACTTTGCTCTAAAAAGAGCGTATTAGATGTCCCTGCAACGTACCATTTTGTAGCAGAGGATGTCAAATCGTTAATTTGCTGAAGGGGAACATACGGGGAAAAAAATCCACCTTTAGTGAATACCTGTAATGGAAAGCCCAAAAACCGCAGTACCGAGCTTCTATCGCTTGATTTGAAAGAGTTGACCATGGTTATATGTTTAGAGTAGGTATCAAGCAGCGGTGAGCCGCAATCTTGAACATGGCTGAGCAAACACGGTATCATACTTATAAAAGCAAATTGGGTGTTACAAAGCTCTTCCACGTCGTTACCGTAAAACAAAACTTTTTTCTCTAATAGAATTGATTTTAATATTACTAACACCTCCTTCCTTAAATGATAGATTGTCTTTTTAAGATTCAACCCGACGTATAGATGGCTTTCGTCATGATCATCGTAATATATTGAGTTCAAGTTTGAATAGAGTGTGTCTATTATCGTCTTATCTGTGAAATCTCGTTGCAAGAATAATGCATTGGTTATTATCGCCAGTTTTTCTTTGATTTGGCCTAGAATTGGCTTCCTGCAAACTACCACAACAGACTTCTGAACAGTAGAACGTATAACATCCTTAGACTTTTTAAGCAAAGTATCACTTTGAATCTGTTTAGAGCAACTTATTGCAAAAAAGGTACTATATTGTCCACCTTGTTGGTCGTGTTTTAGGGAATCGCCAACGGTAGAGCAGCATTTTTTATTCACTTCATCGTAAAGTAATGTGAAATAGGTAAAAGTCTGCTCATAGGAATGTGCCCCATCTGGAAGGGCTTGGAAGGGTAAATACTCCCACAAACTGTTGATCTTTAACTCCGTTGATTCACCATCGTACCAATATTCAACCTCCGGGCCTCGAGTATGATGAAAGTCCACCAGACCACAACCAAATACCACGTTGCTATCCATCTCTCACACACTCGATTCCACACTGGGAATTGATACCTTTTATAGCCCTTAAAACTTGTGAGACAAAATTCTACAGGCGAAAACAGTTTAAGTCCTAATCATCTAACAACGATCTCTAGTTAATATACTTCAGACTGTTGAAGGTCTAAATTTAAGTACAGGCAAGGGTCACGTGACTTAATTTTTCAGGTTCAAAACCGTAGTGAAATTGAACTCTGGGAAAAAAACATCTTGGATCTCACAATGGAAAGGCAGAAATAGTGGTGAATTTCCAAAAGAAGTCGCACTATTGGCGTCGAAAATCATCAGAACTTCAGCAACCGTTTGACTTTCGAAAGCTCAGCAATAACTTTGTTGTTTTTCAAAGGACTGGACTGTATTTCACAAGCATTGATCAGTCAAACATAAAATGGAGGATTTTGAAAGCTCACTCAATGATGCTGTTGACCAATTGCAGATAAAACTTTACGAGAATCAAGAGAAACCCATTCCCGAGAATGTGCTGACCGAGCCGTTGAAACGTGAAGACATTGCTGAAGATGCTCTATCTCCCTCCTTTTCTTTTGACTCGGAACTATCTTTGAGTAAAAAAGAGTTAATACTGAAAAGACTGTTAAATGAGCTTGTGAGTAACGTTGGAGACACAGATATGCAAAAGTTGAGTGTTTTGTTGGACTTTTGCTACCATTTGAAGTTCTCAGACGAAGCTGAATCCAGTGTTTGGGCAGCACTATTCTTTGACCTATCTGCCACATGTATATCGACATTGACTTTTCCGCATGAACTTGGAGTATTCTCTACGTACCTTGTGTCAAGGTTACCATGGTATTTGGAAGGGCTATCAAAAGAACCTATAGCCAATGGAGAAACAAACTTGAAAATGGGAATAAGGCCTCCAGCCGCCAAGTTATTTTTCAGCATCGATACTTTCCTCAAGAATCTTGACTCGCATTCTCTATTCATAACACCTAGCCATTTTGAGCTGGTTCATAAACTATTATGGTGGATTTCACAGCTAATACCCATCAATGACCATTGTAACATAAATCGAAAGGCGAAAATTATGAAAGAGTATCCGGTAACATTTTGGGCTCCGCACTTGCCAAATCCAGGCCCAACTCCCACGATTCTGTCAGATTGGATTAACATCTGTGATGACATCCTTCTCCACCCACTGGATTGGATTTTTTCTCATCCAAAAGAAAAACTGTCGATTGAACCTGTCATGCATCGGTTTATCGATGAGATTCTTCTTTACGAGACCGAACTGTATAATTTGGTCAAACGAAAGAACGAAAATCATGCCAAACAAGAGGCTGCTGTCAATGGCAAGGAATTTTACTCATTGAACTTCATCAGCAAGACGTACGATGAACCGAAAGATTCAAGAAAGTCAATTCTCGCATCGAAAGTCGACTTTTGGAAGGATTTCGGCTCGATTTCGGAGATATCTGAAAACATTGTTCAACTTCTACCGTTCGAATTGGATCTGTTCGATCTGAAGTCTTTTCAAGATAGAATCGAAGCATACGAGTACGATTATTTTAGGAAGCTGATTATACTGCAGATTTATTTGGTTCTTTATTTGCTTAAAGAAATCATTTCCAGTGATTCTTTGATTCAGTACTACGGGAAATTATTTAAACAAAATTCACAGTCTCATCCTAATAAAGGGCGGATCGAATACGGAAACAATGCTTTGAACAAGAATGACGCGGCTATCAATCTTATTACTAAAAATTTGAATAGAATAACATCCTTCTATGAAACAAGAGACACGCAATTCTATGACCTGCTGATAAATCTTGCCCAAAATGAGGCTGATACCCTTAACCAAAAAGTGGTCGACTTTGCAAACCTTAAAAACATTCATTGGTCTTCAGAAATCATTTCAGAGCCAATTGTAAATGCACACTTCAAGAAATTTGGCTGGATCAAACTTGGAAACAAAAAACTTGATAGCTTATGGAAAGTCCAGTCAGGTTTAGATTTTGCTAAAAAGTTTTCAGAAGACAACAGAAAAGATCCAACAGTACTATACGATTCTATAATTTCAGTGCATAAATCGAAATGCAGTGAAAATCCAGAAGATGCCAGCTTGATTACAGATAATGCGATTGTTAAACAGTGGCAAACCCTCAGATCTTTGAGACCCAGATATTTGTTCGATTTTAACAAAGTCAGTGAGAAGACCACTTTGGATGGGTTTGCCGATGAGACTCTGATTGGCAAAGATATTGAATCGAAAAGAAACGAATTAGCGGCAAGGCAAACGGCAAAGAGTCGAATCCATGCTGATAAGGTTGCTGAGGCCGAACAATATTTCAAAGATAAAGAACAAAAAAGGAAAGAGCTACTTGAGGCGAAAATACAAAGCCAAAGAAATACACTTGAGAACGCTAAAACTAACACAGCAAGCGATATCATCGAAATAGCAACAGGCGTACCTGACGTACCGAAAAGAGAGCTTGAAAGCTCTGAGTCTGATGTAAATCAAGAAAGCCAAACTGCTAAGAAAAGGAAGCTCGAGGACGAAGCACAAGAACCAGATGAACTGAAAGATGAAGGAAATATTGAAAAGGAAATCCAGCCTAATTCAAATACAACCTACCAAGAAACGCCAGAGGGGGTAGAAGTACAACCAGAAGTACAGGAATCTCAAGAGACCAGTTCACCTACTGAATAGACTATCATAGTACATACAGCCAACAATTCATCTACAGTTCATATAACGTTTCTTCGTTTATATAAAACATTATTTGATACAAGTGAGCCAGTTCCTATTACTAAGCTCTAAAGCTGGTTCAGCTTCTTCTTTGAACTAATCAATCTTCGTTTGTTAAGTTCTGACTTTTAGGGTAGCTTAGTTCGAAGTATAGTCTTGTGCGCATTGATATGTACATTAAGAAGTTGAAAGTTACCCGGAAACAAAATGATTTCTTTTTTAACCAAATTTTCATTTTGAAGAGCCATTGCCCATCAAGAAGAAAAAACGAGATGCGATGAGATGAGATGAGATGAGATGAGATAGAAAAAGGTTGGCAGAGTAGATGACATAGAGGGCCTAAATCACACTTTCGCAAGGTGATTTACTATTCTTACCATCTTAAAAACACAGCGTATAATATTGGGACTATGGCAGGATCAGTGGATAGACCAGCTCAATACAAGCAGTCATCTCGTAAAGGGAAGAAGGCATGGAGAAAGAATATTGATATTAGTGACGTTGAGCGTAAAATTGAAGAAAAGCAGGTTTTAGAGACCACTCATGGTAAGCAGACTTTGACAGAACTTACCGATGATGCCCTTTTCGCTGTTGATACGGAGGGTGACCAAGTGCTAAAGCAAAAACTAGTGAAGAGAAAGCAAATAAAAAAGACTTTGAAGTCGACTGAAATTTTGGAATCAATCAAAACCATCTCCAAAGTCCCTGCCCTAACTACGCCCAAGGTTGCCAACAAGAGACATGACAAAATTCAAGGTGTCTCCAGAAAAGAATTAGACAGATTGCTCGCCTTAGCTGGTAAGAAAATTGGTGAAAGTAAATCAAAAGCAAGAGTTGCAAAAGATGGTCTTGTAAAATCGGGAGCGTTCGACTTATGGAGTGCAGAATCAGAGAACAAAGTAAAGGTTCCGTCTGGGTTGAAGCTCAATATTACAAAAGATGATATTGAGAAACTTCCAAAAGACTTTTTGAAACAATCTACAACCAGTTGGTCAGTGGCTACAACTAAACCCGATTCAATTGATCACGAAAGTATAATTGTTAAGGAACAAGATTCCACCCCACATGCTGGTAAATCATACAATCCTAGCAAAAGTGAATGGGAAACTCTTATCAGTACCGAGTACCAGAGTGAACTAATAAATGAGCAGCGTAGACTAGCGTTGGAACAGTACAAACAACGTATTCAACATTTGATGGACACGATCGAGGACAAAGAAGAAGAAGATTCAGATTCTCAGGATGAAAGTGATGTAGAAGTTGGTGACAAGGATTCTGAAGAAGGAGATGAGGCTAAACTATCTCTCAACCCAATAACAAAGAACAAAAAGAAAACCAAATATCAAAGAAATAAGCAGAGAAGACACGAAGATAAGGTCAAACTTCAGAAAGAATTAAAGAAACTAAAAGAGAGAGTTGTCGAGCTTGAAAAACTAGAAGATATTCAAAGAGAAGTCGAAGCAAGTGTATTCACACCAACCTCTACTACTGGCAAGGTCAAAAAGAACAAGAAGCATAAGCTCGGTACTAAGCACTCCGTCATGGAAGACGGTCTAGAAGTGAAGTTCTCTGATGAACTTTCAGATTCTTTAAGAAGACTAAAGCCCGAAGGTAATCTTCTGTATGATACTGTTAGATCATTGCAAAGTTCAGGTAAGGTCGAGTCCCGTATCCCTATCAGAAAAGGAAGAAGGTACAAACCTAAGGTTACTGAGAAGTGGACTTACAAGGACTTTAAATAAACTCTGTCTCTACCTTGTTATATATTATACATCATAATTTCTGTACACTAAACTATACTAGAACCTTTGGGTGCCAGTGCCTTCACTTTTTGCATAGCGGTACTCGTAAAACGCGCAGAAATCCATTTTTTGTTTAAGTTTCCGAACCCTGTCCGGATATACATGTATTAACATAGTTAATCATTATCTATATTCATACAAAATCGTTTACACTAGTGCTAATTTTGCTTGAAGTTCGTCTTTTTTCCTTTCCCATTCTTTCACGTTAGTCAATTTTTGTTGGAGTGAGTCGATTTCATTTTCAATTGATAGAATCACTTCGTCAGAGCCTAGTGTCTTAAGACTCCAATCCGTTCCGTTCGTTAATTCTAACAAATAATCGTGGTATTTGATCAAAGACGGGCGTTGTGAGATTGATATGAAATTGAATCTGCACCTCTTCATCATAGTGAAAAGGTGATCTTCCATATCCACGCTGATAGCATTCGTAGCTTCATCCAAGACAACAAATCTTGGTCTGTGAAACATGATTCTTGCAAAATTCATTCTCTGTTTCTCTCCTCCACTTAAAACGTCCTTCCAGTCAGCAATGGCATTAAAGTAATTTAGGCCGCGCTCTCTCTTCAACAAGTACTCCAATCTCACCTCACATAGTATCTGAACTAATTGCGTGTCCTTGTATCCCTTTTCGTAGAACTGTTCATAAGTCATAGGGTAAATTATTTGGTCTCTGAAAGTCCCTCCCTGAATGAAGTATGGTCGTTGAGGTACACAGAATAAATCGTGAGTTGGGGGAATCGAAAGCAACCCATTCTTGTTATAAATTGGCCAAATTTCAGTTAAAATCCTTTCGATTGAACTCTTACCACAACTGTTCGGCCCAAGAATCAATAAACTACTACCCATACCACGGTTCATCAGCCTGGATTGGTCTAATGGATCACGAATGTTTGCCAAAGAAGCATGCTTTGATGAGGAGGGTTCTAGATTGATAATCTCTGGTATTTGGAAGGTAAGGCCTTTGACTAACGTAACACCATTAGTTCCTGCAGCTGAGGGAATTATGACATCAATGTTTTCGAATCTGATACCATTGAAATCATGCTGTATTGTACCTCGAATAGCCGCTGCGCTTTTCTGGACTACTGTGGTTGATGTCGAATTCAACTCTGCCTCGTCGGAGCTAGTGACCATTCCATAATCAAAGTCCGAGTCATGAACCCTGTGCAAAACTTTCAATAGCACGAATATCCTATTGGTGTAACCGGTTAACTGTGATATATCTTTGATGGAATGCATTAGCCTAGTGCCCGCATCAGCCAATGACAACATCAATCTTTTATTCATGATAAACTCCTTCATGTTTGCAGATTCGCTAGTTTCCTCCGACGTCCAAGTATGTAGAACTATTGGAATAGACGCAAAGACGTAACCCCAAGCAGACCATGTGTATTTTAATATGTAGTCCTCGACAATGTTGTATTCAACTTTTGATCGATCGACAAGTAACATTTGGTCCATTAGTTTGTCGTACAAGTTATTAACTTTGGTTCTCTCCACGTTGGTCCCCTGGTAAAACGCGATTTCTTCGCTATTATTGATCATATTCAAATGATAGTTGTAGTAGTCACCCTCGGAGCTTGACCTTGAACTTACCAACTTCCCTAAAGGTGGGGAATATTTCCTCAAGATGTACCCCGTCAAGAAGTAATTCAAGAAAATACCAACAACACCGATAGAACCTAACGAGTCTCTCAAATAAATGGAAAAGAACACCAAATCTATTACTGGTTTGGCAACGTTAGCGAAAACGTTAGTTACCGCATCGCAAAATTTCTGCACATCGTTTGTAATAGAATTGTCGATATTAGCAATGATGGAATTAGTCGCCTCGTTATCAAAAGTGGTCTTATAGAAGACCAATCTCTTATCGAGGTACATATCATGAATGTATCTGGTCAACCGGGCCCTAAAATTCAAACTTAATTTCCTTTGAATATATTTGATGGCACTATTGGTATAGGAAGCCGGAAATGCGATAAAGAACCAGCACGCCATATCGAACACAAATCTCTTAGGTCTTCCAGATATGATATCCTTGACAATTTGACCGTCCAACCTGGCTACCATTAAGGACAACCAGGTACGTAGTATTAGAAAGAATATCTGAGACGATAGCATCAAACTGTTCTTGTGTAAGAACTTGGGTATCAAAATCGTCGAAATCACGTTAAGCTGCTGGAGGAATTTGGAATTGAACAATTGCGACCTCACATCCCTTTCTAGATTTTTGAAAAGATACTTATCATGCTCATATTGGTCCTTTTCCGTGGATGTAACAACCACCTTCTTCTCCTTGCTGCCCTCTGAAATGAGCAACTCTCGAGTACCGTTTAATAGCAGCTGACTCTTCCCAGCAGAATGCAACTTATTGTTCAGAGACCCTTTTTGTCTCCAGAACGATGCAATCTTACTGACCCCAAGAACAGCGGCAAATGAGGAACCTAGACCCAGTGCAGCAAAAACCCATAGAATTAGCCTTGCATGCCGCGTGAAAATCTCGTTCTTAGAGCCCTTTTCCGAAGAACTCCGTACCAGTGCCCAGCAATGCTGCAACAAGATCGACAAATATCCCTTTGGCTCCACGTTTCGAAGGTCCAACTTCAAAAACTGGTAATGTAGCTGAATCAGAAGCTTCACGAGCTTGACTCGCACCGAAATATCAGGCATTTCTCGCAATCAAACTGCGTTTTGTCTACTCAACTATATGTCTTTTGTTGTACTTTTTGGTAACCCTTAGTGATATAAGTGATAAAGGCGTCAAAATTATCAGCATGAAATTTTTCCCTAATATATATATATACACATATAAGCGAAAACTGAATTCAAAAACAATCAGTGAAGATACAACAAATAACTGGAAAGACGTCACATTTCTGACACTAGACAATTCATCAGTAAATCATTACTTCAGGACTGCGGGTTTCTTCAAGCTGGGAAAGAAAAAACAAAACTTGCCTTGAGAGATATATAGCAATAGTATAAAGCACGCTTTCTGACACCTTTTGGAGACCAGCTCACAATGGTTTGAGAGTCTCCATTAGCAGATAGAAACGATGACCTGCACAAGAGTCATTCCAGAGCCTTGTTTCTGGACATTAGCAGAGGAACGGCTTAACACCGGAGCCAGTTTACTGAGAGGAGGGAGAAACAGGGAAGGGGCGGGGCCAGGGGAAATAAAAATGCGGGGAAAACAAGAGGTTAGGGAAAAGAGACTCAGACGGGTGGGAGTCACATGACTTGCACGTGTCAGATGACACGTGCAAGTCATGTGACTCCTAAATCGAGTCCCCGTCGGCTGCAATTACCAGTATTTACCTGTCTCTATCTCCGCAGGGCACATATATTCCCGACCGGTTTTTCTGTAGGTTTGGCCAGTTTAGCTACAGAGCTACTGAATATATATATATACATTTACAGGCTGACAAGTTGACTGGCTGGTCGCGCATTTACCAAGGCAAGGTCAGTGCAAAGAACTCAATTGGGATTGTTGCTGTGAACGTGTACGGATGACCAAGAGCGCATCAATGTCAGGTTCAAAGGTTCCAGGGAGTTTGCATCTTTTCGAAGAGGGAAAAGTAGCTTTCGAGTTTGAACCCTCTGGCAAGTCAAAGGTTCTGATATTTGTTGGTGGTCTTACAGATGGGCTGTTGACGGTTCCGTATTTGCAGGGGCTAGCCAAGGCGCTGGCTCCGTTGGGATTTTCTTTGATTCAGATCCAGATCAGCAGTAGTTTTATTGGGTTTGGTACCGGATCGTTGAAAAGGGATGACGAAGAGATCGACTCATTGGTGGACTATTTGAAGAAAGACAACAGGGAAACGCTTCTGTTGATGGGCCATTCCACAGGGTCTCAAAACACAATCCATTACTTGTTGAACCATCCAGCGAAAATCTCTGGTGGCATTATGCAAGCTGCCGTATCCGATAGAGAGTACGGTAACGCTGTAATTCCTCAACCTTTACTTTCGGAATTGAACGCTGAAGCACAGGCGTTGGTGAATGCAGGCAAACAGGATCAGTTGCTATCTATGAGACACACAGAAAAGATGTTTGGCACTCCGATCACTGCATATAGGTGGTGCTCGCTACTGCTGCCTGGCGGTGACGACGACTATTTTTCCTCAGATCTTTCAGACGAAACTTTGGACAACACTTTCGGTCACATTCAGGAACCCTTCTTGGTGGCACTCTCAGAGAAGGATACGTTTTTCCCAGAGGGCGCGAAACCACTTTACTTACTGGAAAGATGGAAGGCTCATACGGACCCCAAAATTTGGTCGAAGTCTTCCGGTATCATCCAAGGTGCGTCTCATGCAGTTCCGGAGGAAGAATCCCAAAAGGAATTGTTCGAAAAGATCGCTTCTTTCATCCATGAAATCGGGTTTTAGATCATTTGATTGACGACCCTGATAGACGTTGTTACAGTCCATGGCCACCGCTGCGCGCTGTTTAATTCCGACGTGTGTATGCATCTATTTAATCCAAATACCCAATTAGTCACATGACTGTTCGAATCCATTGGATCTTTCTTATCTCTCAGGCACCTCGGTTATGCACGTTACTAACTAGGTAGTTGAAAGAAAAAAAAAAGAATATCAATGCAGCCCAGCCATTCGGAGAATAATAAACAGTTTTATTGAGTAACTGCATATATATATATACATATGTGAGAAAAATATATACTCTGACGGTGATCATTGAAATGCAAGTTCTCATTGAGGTTCTAAAGTAACAGTGCGTAATTCGCAAGGCCTGCTCGAGCCGATTCAGCAAGACATGTCTACTTGTAACTTGAAAAATGGACCGGTTTTCACAAAACCTCTTGTGGAGTCTATAGCACCATTGCAATTTCATTTGAAAGATTCTGATCAATTGGTCACTGCATTCCCAATCTTTTCAGCCGCAGATATTCCTGATGGGTTGGCAAGCTGCCTGTTTAAACTCTTCAGCGCAGAAGTTGAAAGAGGCCAGTCATATCCGCATTTTGGCCAGATGAGTCAAAAAGCTTTCCTAGAATACTGGTTCGAGTCTTTCACTGTCATCTTGCTGAAAACTTCCGAAACAACTATCAATCCTGAATGGACCGATTGGGAAGAACTGGTGCTGGGTACCTTTTATATCAAGCCCAATTATATGGGCCGTTGCTCCCACAATTGTAATGCGGGGTTCTTAGTCAACCCAATTTTTCGTGGTAAAAAGATCGGATACAGGTTGGGACAAGTTTATTTGAAATGGGCCCCATTATTGGGCTATACGTACTCAGTGTTCAACTTAGTGTTTGTCACAAACCCAGCCAGCTGGAAGATCTGGGATAGACTGAAGTTCTCGAGGATCGGATACGTTCCCAAAGTGGCTAAGTTGAAGGGTCACGAAGAACAAATAGACGCAATCATATTCGGGAAAGATTTGACCGACGTGGAACAAGAACTATTCAAGGATTTCGAATGAAACTTCCCGAATCCAATATTCGGCGTTACACGCAACCCTGGAAAGTATCTACGACCACTCTTCGGTTTTATAAAGTAGTATTTAGGTGTTGTTTGTGTAGAGTGACAAAATGTTGACTTTCTGTAATGAAATAAATCGTATTTCTTATGCACAAAACAAATTGTAATGTTAAACGCACTCTTCTCACGGCTCAATGAGGTTTACTCGACTGACACATTGTCCAAACTTGACAGCAATGTTGAGGGTACCAAGCGTTATACTTAAGAACACAAACGTGTTATCTGCGGCGACCGATATCGTATACCTACCCAGAGTACGTAAGCTTTTAGAGCGGAACAGCTCATCGCGTTTACAACGAATATTCAAGAAGTTCATGCATCCCTACGAAATAGACCACTACAACACCTTAGTAAAGCACGGCTCACAACCTGAACAGAAATTGGTATATGTAGCTGGAGTATGGGCTTCCAAGGAGTCTCTCTTTAAATCGCTACCGTATTCATCTCAAAGACCTTCGGCGATCGATATTTACACTAAATTGGCATATAAATCGAACGATCTGGATGGGAAACCGAAGTTGAACTTGGACAAAAAGAGGTTCTCAACCGGATGTAGTACGACTAGCTATTGGGATAAACATTTGGAATCGACAAGGTACGAAATGTCAATATCACACGATCAAAATTACTTAATTTGTATTCTTCTCCACATTAAAGATGCTGAACCTTAAACCAAAAGACCTACAGAATTAATGCTTCAATGATATTTAAGCCAATTATACATAAAAAACTGCAACGAATATCTACGGGAATGACATATTCAACGGTTAATAGGGTCAACTAGATTGAAAAAGGACAGAATGTTTCTCGTTTCCCTCTGCATATGCCACTAAATGATTCTCTAATCCCAAATTTGGTTGAGGTGGTATCAATCGTTGTTTATGTTTTCGCTAATCTCTTTTGATCCAGTACAATTACAACATAAAATTTTTCAACAAACTGTCAACAGGAAAAGCACAAGGTTCAGCACTTTAAAAGTAGCGCAGCATTCAATAGCATTCTGTAATCCACTACCGTCTGTAGCAAGAGCACCACACACATCGTACTCGAAGTTTTAGAGGAATTTAAGTATGGGTGTTGCCGATTTAATTAAGAAGTTTGAGAGCATAGCCAAGGATCCAGTGGAGAATGCAACTGATTCCAACCAATCACCTGCTAGTCCAGTGAAGGAGCAAGAAACTGAACAGGAGGTCCAGGCCGAAGCAGAGTCAGGTGAGGTGGAGGAGCCATCCCAAGACCCAGAACAGGTTTCTGATTCAAAATCTGTCAAGGAAGAGGGCCAAACTGAGAGCGAAGAGCCAGTGAAGGAAGTCATTGACGAGGAATTGAAAGAGGAGATCGAAGAAACTGAACCGATCTTGAAAGATACCACAGAAGAAGCTGCCGAAAAATCAGCTGTGCAAGAAGAATCTACCAATGACGAAGCAACTGAGGATGCAGATGGTGAGGCTGTGTCTGAAACTAATGATGATGATTTAGTTGAAGCAGAAACCAAAGAAGAACACGAAGAAGTGGCTCCTACATCTAGTAACAAGAAGAAGAACAAAAAGAATAAGAACAACAAGAAGAAAAATGCTGCGAACGGCCTGTCCTCAGAGCCCGTTGCTGCCCAGGATTCGCTTAGGCAAGACTAATTTATGCGAGTCCGAAATTGAGATAAAAGAGAATCAGAACGAATCAACTTCGAGTGCAGAAGAGATGAACGAGTCTATATCACCTGAATCTGAGTTGTTAGAAGTGAAAGACACTCGGATTGGTCGTGATGATCCATTCGATTTTGGGAAACGAGTTCTAAAAGCTGACGATGAAGTATGGAACCACAACGCGTGGGACAACGTCGAATGGGGCGAGGAACAGATTTCAGCAGCGGAAGAGAAAATCCAAAAACAGTACAACGATCCAGTTCCTGACTTTGATAAGAACTTGTACAATAGTAATCCTGCTCGCTATTGGGACATTTTCTACAAGAACAATAAGGAGAATTTCTTCAAAGATAGAAAGTGGCTTCAAATCGAGTTCCCATCTTTATATGAAGCTACAAAGCCTGATGCTGGTCCTGTGACTATCTTCGAAATTGGATGTGGCGCCGGTAACACTTTTTTCCCAATTTTATCGGAGAATCAGAACGAGCAATTGAAAATAGTAGCAGCCGACTTTGCTCCCAGGGCCGTTGAGCTGGTCAAAACCTCTGATCAATTCAACCCTCAATACGGTCACGCAACCGTATGGGACCTTGCAAACATCGAAGGAGAACTACCTGATGGTATAGAGGCTAAGTCTGTTGATATAGCTGTAATGATCTTTGTCTTCAGTGCGTTATCTCCTGAACAATGGAGTACGGCTATGGACAATCTTCACAAAATCATGAAACCTGGTGGTAAGATTTTATTCCGTGATTATGGTCGTTATGATTTGGCTCAAGTGCGGTTTAAAAAGAACAGACTGTTGGAGGATAATTTCTACGTCAGAGGTGACGGAACAAGAGTGTATTTCTTCACTGAACAGGAGCTACGTGACATCTTCACCGAAAAATATTTTGTTGAGAAACAGATTGGAACTGATAGAAGACTTCTGGTAAATCGTAAAAGGCAATTGAAAATGTATCGGGTATGGCTACAGGCTGTCTTTGAAATGCCAAAGGACAGTATTGCGGCCAATAGCGATTGATTGATAGTTTACCAATTTTGAAATTTGTTGTTTACTGTATATACTCCCTAAAGCTCATCGCTTGATAATGATATATAAAAATCCGTCTATGCTGGCGAATAAATTATAAAGATCAAGAACATTTTCACTGGAATACACCTCTATACCTTGTATCACAATCTTGTAATCGTTTTGGAGATTTATGTCAAGAGAGTCTATTACATCGTTTAGTGATTTTTTGTTTGTATCAGTGGAAACTGTTGGTTGAAGGATGGGTATGTCTGGTAAGATAAATCTAATAGGTACGCATTTGACTCTGTCCAAAGTTATCATCTTGTCTCGAATTTTCATGTAGTCCAGCTGATGCCTCGACAAGATACTTAGCCAGAATGCTTCGAAATCAGGTATAGATAACGACATAATACGTTTAGCTGAACCGTTTAAGATGAAACATGCCTGTTTCCATTGATGCTTCCAATAGTCCTGTATTTGAGATAAACCATCTACTAAGGGAATTATCCCTCGCGGATATTTATGTCCATGACAAAGATGTAGCTTCCACATCTGTAGGTGATAAGCATCTTTGTCTTTGTCGGTTGAAGCTGTGAAAGAGTTACATGAAGAATCGAACAGAACGCCACAAGGATATTCCCACGAAACTGGAACACCATTACATTCAAACCACCACTGTTTATAACAATCCTCGTAAATTGAACTAACGTTTTGTCCAAGTTTTCGTACTATTGCCGGGATATATAACGCCAAGAAGGACTCTCGTAGTACAACTAAATGGTGACATTTTTCCGAAATGCTGGTGTTCGGTAACACTATCGAGTCGGATAGCATTACCTCCACATTTATGGACCCCTTCCAAACGCGCTCCCGCAGTTCTTCCATAGAGTCTGCCTGCTTGAGCTTTTCGTGTACTGCTTTCCCTTTAATTTCTATTGTCGAGAGGAGGTATAGAAAAGCCTATAACATCTTAAATTTGATGATCTTTTGATATCAGGAAAGTTTAATGCGATGAGATGACATCGGTAAAATCGAAAAGAATAGCGAAGTATATATACCCGAAAGAAGGCCAAATTTCGCCATTAGTCGCACCCAATTGGTAAGATGATTATTACCAAAAAGGAATTTAAGGTGAACGACAATCTGCTGTGGCAGCATGAACACAGCGAACTAAATGATGACATTTTCAGTCAACAGCAGGACACTACGATGATGTTCGGAGTGTTTTATTTGGACGAGCTTGTAAAAGACAGAGATCAAATTATACTCAAATCTCAACTGACTGAGTTGGCAGCACTGTTAGAACCATGGAATAAAGCTTTCCCATGGAATGGTTATAACGGTGTTTCGCTTGAGATAAGAGAGATCCTTACCGGTGAATACTATATCTTCGGAACTTTAGAAGTCGGGAATAATGCAAGAGACGAAGAGTCATTGGTTCTTTCGATTTTACTAAACTTCTCCAAACAAGTAGGCCCATGCACTTTTATAAAAGTTTGCGATACTGATGGTGAATTTATACTAATGGAAGCCAACGAGGTCATTCCAAAAGAATTAGAGTTTCCCATCAGTAACAATAGAATATGGCTAACTATGGGTAAGATAAGCTATATACCGACCACCTTCTACTATAACAGGGGCCTTGACAAGCAGGAGGCCCTAACATTTTTGAAAAGAGATAGCTCTAAGGTTTCTTATCTCCCCGTTGTGGAAGACAAAATACGGTCTAGCTTCACCAAAGTATTTCCTGACTCTACTCTTCAAAAGCTGAGGCGTTGCAGAACTGAAATCTGTGATAAAAACATGGCAAAAATCATAAATTGCAATCCTAAAATCGTTAGCGCGGCGTTGACGCATTTTATGTCATCAACTTTCGAAACCAGCCCTGTGGATATGGTTGCAGGAGGATCAGAAGCGTTAGATATCATTGCTCCAGAGTCACACTTCGTTCTTATGAAAAAATATTTTGAATTGCAGAAGTCCACTGAGAAAGTAAAACTAGATGGTTCAATGTTTAGCTTCTCATTGGGAGCTATATTGGTGCAATCTATATATGATATGATTAACAAGGAAATCATAACAGTCAACCCTTATATCAAATCTAGTTCAGAGTCTCTACTGCACTTGTTGAAAAGTCAAAAGTTAATTCCTGAATATGTTATAATAGAACAGTTAGATTGGGATGCTCTTAACCTGCATGTCGATGAAGAATTGAATTTCAGCACGTTAGACTCATTAAAATCAAATCTTATGGAGTTTTTGAATGACGAGTCTGATATAAATGGAATAGTAAATGACGATCCCTCACCTCGAAACACACATGACAAGGATGAATCTGGGAGAAAACCTGAACCTATCACTGAAAGCGATTCTGACGCTTCCATCGATGAAGATGATTTTTTCGAGTTCTTTCTCAAAAATGGGCTTAACTTGCCCGATGAATATATTGCTAATTTGCGCTCTCACCGCCCTGATCAGCAAACCGTTGACACTAAGAAAGATTGCGAAGATGTTGATTCAAGCTCGATGTCTGAATCTGAAACATCTTTAGAAGGAACTGCCACAGGTGTAGATACCCTAGACGACCTGATAAAATCGTTGACTGTCGACGGAGCTCCTTCTGGGCCTCTTCAAACCATATTGGGGAATCTCAGCTAGCAATATGATAGCCTGACGTAAGTATTAATGAGAAGCTCATAAGTCTAAAAATAAGTTACTTATAAATAAGTGCATACTCATACGACTAGACATATTCCACTAATGATCTAACATGCTCTTGTTCTTCGTCTTCCAGCGAATTGTCTTCATCATCGGCCGCAATGACAGCTTCATAGTCGTCTTCTTCGATATTGCGAGAAGACGGTTGTCTGACTAGCGCGGTGCTAAATGGTTCTTGAAAGTCTGAATGCTGATGCGACCAGCTACTGCCATCACTCATAGACCTACCAACGCTAAACAAAATCGGTCTTGCTTCCGGATGATTTATTCCTATTGTATATAGTGGAGTGTTTCCTTTTGAGGGAGTCTCGCTATCGCTGTGGATGGCCATTTCAGTACTGTCATACTCTGCAACTTCCGGTAAATTCGAAGCTCGTTCATTTTCATCTAAAGAACTCTCTTCTTGAATAACAGACTCAGCTCTACCAGGAGTTGGATGTCTGAACTTTCTGTTCAATGATCGACTGTTTATTCTTGTGCGTCTTCCTATCGGCGACCTACCTCTTTTAATCATCCACGGGGAGTTCCCGTTAATTCGAGGAAATTGCGAATCAGAGCGTGCATTGTAGTTTGAACGGATGTCCATATTCATCGGCGAGGAGGCTGTGGTTATGTCATAGAAGGAGTCAGTCCTTGAGCTCATTTCAGAGGTACTGGATGCACTGGATAAAACGCTTAGAGTTCTTCGTACGTTTTTTCTGGTGGCGGTAAGATTTTCTGAGTTGGCATTAACCCTATTCGAAGATTGTGTGTTGTTAGATCTGAAGCCTGATTGGGCATCTGTCGAATATTCTGAGTTATATGTATCATTTGAAATCGCGGAGTGCTGTGAGACAATGGACGATCTTCTGGCACCGCCATTATTAGATATTTTCAAAATTTCCTCAGCACTTTCATTGAGCTGCAGGTTTTGCAGGTCAGATCCGTTCTGAGTTTTTGATATTTCGCTAGAGGAGTGTGACTTCATTTTTTTAACTCTGTGGGTTACCTTATTATTTTTGTCTTCAAACTGAACGTTAAGATCGGCACTTTCCGTAGCTGGTAAGGAGTTACGGATGGAGGCCTCTTGTGATTCGTTTGAAACAGTTTTATGACGTCTTTTGCCCAGTAGTGGTTGTATTCCGGGAGCAGTATGATTATCAACCGGCTGATTAATATTGCCCTGGGTACTATGTTTCTTTGGTCGAAAGAGCGAGGATACTCTTTGTAGGAAGCCCTTCTTCTTGTTCGTGACTTCTGTTGAATTTACAGATTCTGGCTCTTCTCTTTTTGGATCTTTGAGTTCTTCGACCTTAACACCATTTGGTTGTTCAAGCTTAGGTAGCTCTTGGTTTTCGATCTTCTGATCTCCACTTTTTCGACTCATAATTTTCTTTAAGGAGTTAGATTTAACACATTCTGGCGAATTTACCAAAATATCGTCCATGACCATATTTACAGAAGACTCAAATACTTTTCGTACTGAAAGAACGGATCGTGTTCTTTTTGGTACTCCAACATCGCTTGCAACATCTCTTTCCTGAAGTAAAAACCACAATCCGCTTAAAGAGTCACATTTTCTCTTGTTAACGGAATTTTTTATGGAGCCTGTATCAAAACCGCAATGTTTCAATCGTTTCAACAACCGCTTCTCGTGCTTTGAACGGAAATGGAGATTGCCTCCTCGTTGCTTCAACAAAACTTTATTGGTCTTCTCTTTTGCAGCAGCACCCCAAGGTTGAAGGAACGGATGGGAAAGGACCTCTGATAACGATAACCGGTCATTCGGATTTTTACGAAGCATTCCTTGAATAATGTCAATAGTATCATCAGAAACCTCCCCTTCCCTGAAGTCTACCTCTTCATTTACGATTTTATATTTGGTCATATTGTCGTCATCTTCATCGAATGGCATATAGCCGTTAATCATAGTGTATAAAATAATTCCGAGAGACCATATATCTGCCTTGAAACCATCATAGCTTTTTCTCTGGATTAATTCCGGGGCCATGTATACAGTTGTTCCGCAAATTGTCTCTAACTGTGATCTGGTGGCCATTTCTCTTGTAAAACCAAAATCGGTCAATTTTGCATGTCCGTTTCCATCTAATAGTATATTTTCCAGCTTGAGGTCTCTATGTACACACTTCAATTCATGAGCGTAATACACAGCGCTAACTATTTGCGCAAATAGCTTCTTCGACTCTTCAAGGGATAACCTTTGTTGTTTTAATAGATGCTCGTAAAGCTCACGGCCAGAGCAGTATTCAAGAACCATCCAAACCCTCGATTCAGTAACAATCACTTCATAGAGCTTTGTTATGTAAGGAAAATCAAACTGGCGATGATAAAATACCTCTCGTACGACATTTGGATCTTTCTTGTTACCAGTTTTCAAAACAACCTTTTGGTGTGTCAACTTATGCGTGGCCAGATATACTTTACCAAATGAACCCTCGCCAATAAATTTCGATATTTTATAGTTTCCGATCTCATTCAACTCATCCGAACTGAATTGGCTATAAAGCTTGTCATAAGAAGCGGCGATTTTAGCCTTTATGTTGTGCTGTTCCGCCTTTGAAGTAAACATTTTACGACGTTGTCACTTTACAACTGATACATCAAAGGGATAAACCTGCTATACCTCAGCAAAAATTGAAAGTGGAGTGATTGCAAACAAGTAGTGCAGAAACAGCCCAAGGAAGCCTCAATATTTAGAACCCTAAGTTAGCGCTTCCAATCAAACAAAAGTCCTAAACCAAAGCTAAGGTAAGGAGAAATGGTGTTACTTTTCAGTTACTTCACTTCGATCAATGTTGCTCTCAATTTATAAATAGCCAAAAACACTGTTCAGTCGTGAGCGAGTATGATAATTGCTAAGCGTAACACACAAAATCAATCAACAGCACAATCTCGGTACCTGTCCGTTAAACCCCTTATAAAGCCTTCACGCGTAGTTGAGCTATATTCGTCAACTGGGGCCAGGCATTTCTTCAAGTTCCCAACTTATTCATTTGGAAACAGTTGATCTCCATGTGAAAGCACGTGACGTTTTCTGACATCTTTAAGGAATCGAAAAAGAAGGTGCAAGTCCGGGTAATGACAGAAGTGTGATCGCTGAGGACATTTCCTCGAAGAGTCAAAATGCACATGAATTCATACGTTTAATGGATTCATCAATCTGAATGATACGTTGATAAGTAAATTACACAATGCTAGAAACTGCTCAATTACCGACTCGGTTGCCATTGTCAGAAAACCTGCGTTCACGCATAATAGCAGCTCGTCTAAATTTTTTGTTTCAGTACCACTGCACGCCGTAAACTTGGTCAAAACTCTGCTGATACTTCCGGTTGTGTAATTTCTCAAGTTCACCAAGCCCGTAAGAAGCTATCCTAAAATACTATTTGCACTTTGCAATAATAGCTTTGTCTGTCATTGGTGTGCAACTGTGATATGCGATTACCGCTTAGTTTTAAAATGGCAAATAGAGGATATCAGGATGCAGTTCAAGCGTTAAATTCGCTTCAAACTAATTATGCCAACATCATGGCTATCAGAGCTTCAGGTGATAGAAAGAATATGATGAACATCTGGGAGATGCAAGAGTGGTCACGTCGCATAGGATACTCTGTATCTGATTTCAACAAATTGAACGTGATTCACATCACTGGTACCAAAGGTAAAGGCTCAACAGCAGCATTCACCCAGGGCATCTTGAACCAATATAGAGACAAGTTGAGCAATATTGGTCTTTACACCTCACCCCATCTTAGGTCAGTTAGGGAAAGAATCAGACTCAACGGTGAGCCCATCACTGAAGAGCTATTCTCCAAGTACTTCTTCGAAGTTTGGGACAGGTTGAACGAGACTTCATCAAATGAGGAAAAGTTTCCGCATATGACTAAAGGCCAAAAACCCGGGTATTTCAAGTACCTAACACTTCTTTCGTTCCATGTGTTCATGCAGGAGGGATGCAACACCTGTATTTATGAGGTGGGTGTGGGTGGAGAGTTCGATAGTACAAACATCATTCAAAAGCCAACTGTATGTGGTGTTTCTGCGCTGGGCATTGATCATACCTTCATGTTAGGAGATACCATAGAAGAAATTGCATGGAATAAGGGTGGTATTTTCAAAGAAGGTGCCCCTGCGTTTACTGCTAAATCTCAGCCCGAAGCAGGACTTAGAGTGTTACAAGAGAGAGCGGAAGAAAGAAACACCACAATTTCTGAAGTTCCTGTCTTCGATAGCTTGCATAATGTAAAACTGGGAATTGCAGGTGATTTCCAGATTATTAATGCTTCTTTGGCCACTGCATTAGCTCATCAACATTTGGTCTCTTTGAACATATTGCAGGTGCCCTTAACTTTGGATGCTTCCGCCAAGATTCCGACATCATTTACTGCAGGACTCGAAAAAACTGTTTGGGAAGGCCGCTGTCAAACAATTTCATCTGGTAGCATTACATGGTACGTAGATGGTGCCCATACTAAAGAAAGTATTGAAGCTGCCAGTGGGTGGTTCAGAGATGTCACTTCTGCTAATAGAAAGAAAGTCCTACTTTTCAACCAACAGTCAAGAGACGCAAAGGCACTGTTGAGATATCTTTATCAAACCGTCTCTCCAAAGATACAATTTGACGCTGCGATCTTTACAACTAACGTGACTTGGAAAACGGGTGACTACAGCGCTGATCTTGTTTCATTGAACACTTCTAAAGAACAAGTCGATAAGCTAGAGGTTCAAAAGAATTTGCAGGAGGAATGGAGATCCTTGACAAAAACTGAACATGAAAAAGTACATGTCACTTCATCGATTGAAGCTGCGTTGGATTTAATCAAAGGAATAAACGATGAGGTAGATGTATTCGTTGTCGGATCATTGCATTTAGTAGGTGGATTCCTAGTTGTGAACGATGGGAAAGCGACATAACAAAATATCAAACTCACAGCTGTAACTCAAAGTTCACAGGGGCCGGGTGTTTTATCGCCCCATTTACAGTATGAATGTACAAGATGCTATTTAGTTATAGAATATAGAACTACTTCATACTTCAATGCATGGTTTATCCACAATGTCTTTACCGTACCAGATGGACCAATCTCTGAAATATCTGTCGTTGATAAAAGAATTAGACGTTTCATAACTTTTCATGGCTTCTATTGCACTTCTGATATCATTGAAACTAATCTGCAAACATATTTTTCTCGATATGAGTGGGGCTACCTCAAGCACTTGTCCAAATCTGTTAAAATCATCAATTATTTGCTGAATGTTCAAATCATAGATGTAGGATTTTGGATTCAACTCTTTACAAACTGACTTATGTTTCTTCGAGTATTTCTTCATAATAAGACAGCGACGAGCCCCAGTTGAGTCAAAATTTTGAATACCTTTACAGAACTCTGGATGAACATACTCTTGAATATCATATAAACTGTTGCCCGAAGAGTCAAAAGAATCTGTTAGACCCCAGCGAGGAATCAAGTGCACTCCATTCACTTTGAATAAATGAAATCTCGCATACTTCATAAATTGGGCAGCATCGTTGAAGAACAAGAAATGTAGCTCCACGTAGACAATATTGGATGAGCGTCCACTATTATCGTATGAGTATAGAACTTTCTCTAGTGGCCCACCCCCTACTTGGGCCAACAAAGTCCCAACCCCAATATTCTTTGGCAAGTCCTGAAATATTATGATCCTCCTCTCCTTAGCATTTGATATACCAGTTGAATCAGAGTCTGGACTTGCTAAGGATAGCTCACCATGGACGTCTTGGTAAACAGCTTCGCATAATAGCTCCGGCACACTTTTTGGCGTGGTTACAATGTGCACTCCATATTTACTCACTGCACCAGATTTCTCAGTGTCATGTTTGCAACTATGATTTGCCTGCTCAAATAACATGTCCATCATGAGTTTTGATTTGTTGAGTTCTTCCCCTCCCTCTACTTCCGATTTGGGTTTGATGTTAACACTAGTTCGAATAGATTCCTTATCATTTCCGAGTTCGCGAAATCGTTGAGTAGTTGTCTCAAAACACTGCTTAGCCTTTCTCCTAAATCCAAACAATTCCCGGTTCAAAGAAGATGTTTTGCTGGCTGTTGAATCAGTCTGAAAGGTGCTGATACGAGACGTCTTTTTATGGGCATATGATGTTGCGTCAACTTGCGAATCCAAAAAACTGCCTTCTGATATCATTGTAGCGAACGTATATAATCCTTTTGCAATGAAATATCGAATAAATGAGTGACTATGGTTGAATGTTTTAGTAATTGATTATCTTGGTTGTATTAGATTTGAATATTCAAAAAAAATCACCGGTGCTGAACTAGTTAGAGTTGAACTCACAGTATCCATACAGTGGCTGTCTCCATTGAATTTTATACTTTTATAGTTTGAGTTCTATCTGGTTTGTGACACTGACATCACAGTGTCAAATTTCCATGAAAATGGTGTATTGTTGAAAAAAATTTAAATACTTCCTACGACGGGATCAGATCTTTGCTTACGCAAATAGATCGATATATACCGGTAACACAACCATCGCAACAGCTTTGTAGTCTACGTAGAGTTTTAAGTAAGTTGCATAGTATACTGATTAAAAACAGGAAATTTCATGCAAATGTCTATGAGGTAATACTAATACAAAAAAAATGAGGATGACAGAGCCCCACTATAGTTACAAAAACATCTCGGCCTGGCTTATCAGACAGTCACGTTACACATATCACCACGTCTGGAAGTCTCGACCTTCATGAGCTCACGCAACACCATGGTAGCATATGCTGAAACTCCAAGTTTGAATTTGATGACAACAGATTTTTTATCACCTTCTTTAACAGTCGAATACCTTTCCAATTTTGACTTGATGTATTTTTGACCATTATCTTTACCTCTGTTGGCATTCAAAATTTCTAAATCGGTGTTGATTAGTTGATCAGTTGGGTTTTCATAGGACACTATGCGGTATTCAATGTCCGTTGGCTTATTAATGACATGTCTATAGGAACCAGCAAGAGAAAAATCACGAACTTTCCTCTTCATATCGAAGGGATCCATGTTGTCCTTTGCCATAATATCAACGTATAATTGGCGCAGTTTCTCATTGGCTGGATAAACAATATCAAAGCCTGGTGTTGGAAGTACGATATCTTTCATCGTGAATGTTTTTGCAGCAATTTCTTCTGCTGTAATTGGTCTAGCACGTACAAACTTAGCTTCACGCAAATCCTCATCGAAGTCCTCTCCATCTTGGTCAACTTCGGCCGCACAGTCAGAAGCAGCAGTGTCATCAACAACAAGATCACCTTCAATAACTTTGTGTTCAGATAACTTTATTCTTTCACTGGCTATTTTATTCCACACGTAACTCTGATAAGCGTGTACGTACATGGTTCTTAAGTTTCTTGGGATCTTCAAAATAGCATTATGGTAAGAACTATTTGGATAGTCGTTCAAAGACTCATCCTTTTCTTCATGACACAATGCATTGAGGATAGCATTTTCAGCCAAGCACTGGTATGGCATTGCTGAAACTGCGTGGATTGGGTTCTTCGTTTCGGCCCAAATTTTCCTTGCTTCCTTAGAGATTGGCAATACATTTTCCTGCTCCGCCATGATTAAATCTACTGCTAATTTCCAGTCACCTGATAGAAGAGCCTGTCCAATTTGATGGGTAGACACACTGAATGTACCAAACCTTTGCATACCAAAATAGTTGATGAAACCATATTTCTCTAAAGATTCAATACCTTTATTGAGGATGTCTTCCAAATCGTCGCCTTCATTTTTTAAGGATACATCTCTGATAGCTATGGTAAATTCGTTACCCTGTAAGTCTCCCAAATTCAATGGTTCATCTTCAAATTTATAACCACCGAGTACAACACCTTTCAATCCCTTATTCAATCCGTTAAGTCTGTCTAAGCCAATCTTTGAAAGTGACATTCTTTGACAGGTGACAGCTCTACGATCCTTGGTTCCTGAGAACCTGATTAGTCTTGTTGGGATTCTCATGAATTTGGATAAGGTGTTAGCAACATCCATTGTATCCTTGTTTTCCTTATAGACAGTAAAATGGATGAAAGATTTTGATGGACCGTAACCCCAATTTTCAACGCCATTGGCGTCTTTGGTTTGTTCGATCAAAGCTTGCTTGCTGACGCGCGTTTGACGTGTAGCCATTCCAATAACGAGGTGGTTGCTGGGTGTTGTTACTGATTCCAATTGGTTATCAAATGCTTTACGTAGTAATTGATGAAGTTTAGTTCTCTCAGCTTTATCTTCGAATGCCTTTGATGTTTCAATTTTCCTGTTGGAGCGGTAAACTTCTTCGATCTGGAGGACAGCTTCCTCATCCATCATTTCAACAAGCTCTTTCCTTATATTTTCATCAACCTCAAATGTTTGCCTTTTCTCGAACTCTTCCTTTTGCAATTTCTCAATCTGCTCTTTCGTTGGCTTTGGCTTCTTTGGAACATTAAATCCCTTGTCAGTCAAATGAACAACTTCACCTTGCTTTGTAATTTCATTGACCAAAAAATCAGTGTATCTTTGCTTAATCTGGCCGTTAAAACCCACATTATCGCCTGACATGTAGCATGTAATACCGACATCTCTTTCTGTAATATTACTATTGTTTATACCATCGTTGATACCCTCGGCAACTTTAGTTTTCTTGATTTCTTCCTGTTGAAGAACAGTTTCGGACTCTCTCTTAGAAGATTGATCAGACATATTAGCGAGTGAGTATTCTAGTTCGAGCGATTCGTACTGTGCGGCTTCTCAGAATCTTGGATAGTTTTATTAATTCTTCTTCTCGTCTCAAGTTGTGATGTGATGCGATGAGATGAGATGAGCTCGAAATTTTTCAAATAAAGAAAAGAACCGTTCTATATGATGAAGTAAAGAAGTAACAGCTACAAAGATTAAATACATGTGTCAACGATACTCGTGTACCTTAGGGTTCAGCTGGTTCGTAGATACGTAGCGAGCATCAATGAGTGTAAATACCTCTGGATTCATTACTGATAAATCAGGAGATGAGGTTTACGTGAGAGCCAGATGGAATAATGAATTTAAGAGCACAAACTATCTACCGAAGTCACTGCAAAAGACCCTAGATCAAGAGAAGACAGTCTTAGAGCGATACAATGATTACGTTGAAGTCTCGAAGCCCTCTCGTAACGAATATTCCCAAGCGCTTGTTAGAGATACCGCAAAAAGTGGGAGTGAACTAGTACGAAATGTGTTCCTGCCCCCACAGCAGCAAGTGTCCTTAATGGAGCGGTATGAGAAGATAAGAAATTACAAGCCTCAATGGCATGCTCCATGGAAACTAACCAAAGTAATAAACGGGCATACAGGGTGGATACGATGTGTTTCTGTAGATCCTGTAGATAATGAATGGTTTGCTACCGGTAGCAATGACACTACCATCAAGATATGGGATTTAGGTACTGGCAAATTAAAGAAAACATTAATGGGCCACGCAATGGGAGTCCGAGATACCGCTGTCTCCAAGCGGCATCCATATATGTTTTCCGCTAGTGAAGATAAATTGGTCAAATGCTGGGATTTGGAGAAAAACATTGCTATTAGGGATTTTCACGGCCATTTATCAGGAGTTCATACCGTCGACGTTCACCCAAGTCTCGATATAATTGTAACTGCAGGTAGAGACGCTGTTTTAAGGTTATGGGATATACGTTCAAGATCCGAAATAATGGTTTTACCTGGTCATGAAAGCCCCGTAAACAAAGTCAAGTGTCTTCCTGTGGACCCACAAATAGTAAGTTGCTCCGGAGATGCAACGATCAGATTGTGGGATATTGTCGCAGGAAAAGCTAGTAAAGTTCTCACTCACCACAGTAGAAATATTAGAGAATTGACCTTGCATCCAGCAGAGTTCAGTTTCGCTACCGTCTCTACGAATGACATAAGATCATGGAAGTTGCCTGAAGGGCAGCTCCTAACCAACTTTCAATCACAAGACTCAGGTATCTTAAACTCAGCATCAATTAACGATGACGACGTTCTATTTGCCGGTGGTGACGATGGTACCCTAAGCTTTTATGACTACAAAACTGGACACAAATTCCAAAGCTTAAGTACAACTGAAACTGCTGGTTCTCTCGAGAGTGAACGATCAATCTTGTGTAGCACTTTCGATATGACAGGAACCAGACTAATAACAGGAGAAGGAGACAAAAGCATAAAAATATGGAAACAAAATGCTGATGCTACAGAGGAAGAGTATCCTGGTTTACCGTGGAATCCTACTCTTGTGTCACAACGATTTTAGTTAAATCATCGCTGACCTACTAACTAAAGCATTTCTACATAGATTTTCCTTTTAAGGACAAACCTCGAAAGTGATAGTCACAAGTTCAAGTTGTAAATATGAAAGCATCTATGATGCCAACGAGAAAGAGCACGACCGGTTAGAGGCTCTGTGGCGTTATTATTTTTGCAATTTTGTAGTTACATCGTTTTATGAAGAAGTTCACTCTGCACAGAAATAAATTGAAAAACATTGAAATTCTTCAATTAACACGAACTAGATGCACTTCCGATGGAGGTTACTGGATCAAGAATAAATAAGTTAAGACTTACAGTCAAACAAGTAGGTAACTTTACTCTGATATGAGTCATAGTGAAGAAAGTGAACCTGGGATTCCTCAGAAGGTTGAAAGCGTTGATGAGATATTCGTTGGTTGCAAATCGAGGGTCTTAAAAGATGGGAAAAACCGTCTGGCAGAAATTCTTTCTATCAACAACAGAAGAGATCCTCCTAAGTTTTACGTGCATTATGAGGACTTCAACAAACGTTTAGATGAATGGATCACAGCAGATAGGCTGCAGATAGATAAGGATGTCATTTTCCCCAGACCAAAAGAGCCTGAAGAGAAGAAAGACTCTAAAAAAAAGAAGCAGCTCCAACAAAATAAAAGTGCTTCTCCGCAAGCAGCTGGTGCCACTCCTGATGGCGGAGATGTCATGGATTTGGATAACTTGAATGTTCAAGGAATCCCCAATGAAGATATATCCAGAGAAGACGAAATAAAAAAGCTTCGTACCTCAGGTTCGATGACTCAAAACCAGAATGAAGTCGCCAGAGTTAGAAATTTAAACAAAGTGATTATGGGAAAATACGAGATTGAGCCTTGGTACTTTTCACCTTATCCGATAGAGCTAACCGATGAGAATGTGGTATATATAGATGATTTCTCGCTGCAATATTTCGGGTCCAAGAAACAATATGAAAGATACAGAAAAAAATGTACCCTGCGACACCCTCCAGGAAACGAAATTTACAGAGACGACTACGTTTCTTTCTTTGAAATAGATGGCAGGAAACAAAGGTCCTGGTGTAGGAACTTATGTCTCTTATCGAAGCTCTTCTTGGATCACAAAACCTTGTATTATGACGTTGATCCGTTTTTGTTTTACTGTATGACAAGGCGTGATGAGCTCGGCCATCATATTGTTGGTTATTTTTCTAAGGAAAAGGAATCCGCAGATGCATATAATGTTGCATGTATTCTAACATTACCACAATATCAAAGAATGGGGTATGGTAGACTACTGATTGAGTTCTCCTATGAGTTATCCAAGAAGGAAGGGAAAGTAGGTTCACCAGAAAAACCATTATCTGATTTAGGTTTACTATCTTACAGAGCGTACTGGGCAGATACTTTGATAAAACTTTTAGTAGAACATGGTCAAGAAATTACTATAGATGAGGTAAGCTCTATCACTTCTATGACTACCACTGATATTCTTCACACTGCCAAAGCATTAGAGATGTTGAGGTTTTATCGTGGACAGCATGTGATGTACCTGAACGCAGACGTCATGAAGAGGTATAAGAAGATCAAAAACAATAAGAGAAGATCTGTAGATCCTGATAGACTAGTATGGACCCCACCCGTGTTTACTGCGTCACAATTGCGTTTTGCTTGGTAGCTTGAACCCCTTTCCTTTTTTTGTTCACTGAAAACAGGAAGGCCCAACAAATCTACACGGATAAATAACCAAGTTATCTTATATACAGTCTATGTAACATTATTCAGTCAAATGGTAACGGTCTGCCATTTTTATTTGCCATCTGAGAAGCAGCAATTGCACTGGGAATCGCTATACCACAACAATCTGCCCAAGAATTATGGCTATGAGACCCATCACCACAAGCGGCCTCTTTCTGAAGATCTTCATGAGAATGAGCAGATGGTTCGCTAACACCTTCTGGACATTTTAGAAAAGAACCGAAGTAGAAGTGTTGCATGATGGGTAATTTTTGTAACACCTCTGCTTTATACATTTTAACCATACCCTCGGCAACTTTCTGCCACTGTTTCACTCCGCTGATATCATCTAGCATCGGAGAATGCCATCTCAGAGTAGCCGTAGTTTTGACTTTATTGATAAATGCAATACAACCAAAATAAAGGTATCTGTCCTGGAACATTTCAACGAGCTCTGGATTGTGAATTGATTTTGGCTTTAAGTGCTTATGAGTGGCTAATTGGAAGGCACCGAAAAGAAATGGTAAAAAGTGATAGTCGTCTAAACCCCAAACACCATGAGAACCAGCAGGTTCGAGCCAGTATTTTGTTTCAAGCAACCTCATTTTATCCAAGTACTCGATGAAAAGAAGTAATACTATATTCGCACCGTCTTTCTCCAGATCAAGCACCTTTAACTCTGTCAAACAGTACAAAAAGCAAATAAAGTTCAGTTCATGACCAGATCCATAGTCAATTCGGGATCTGTCCCCCCAGGAGTTGATGAAGTACGTACAAAGGTCATCAAATTTATCCGTATCTACAGTTTCAGTGTCTTTCAACACCTCAGATATTAGCTCAGTAGATTGTTCAACAATGTCATCATAAAAATCCCTAAATTCTACCTTCCCGAATCTTGATGTATCAGCGTCTTCTAAAACTTCATGCTTATCAATGATAGTCGTCACTTTTGTCAGTAACTTAGAAACCAAATCAACTCCTTCGCTTATTGGTTCCGTGTAGTCCTTGTTCTCTCTTCCTCGCACGCTTAAAGCTAAAGTATTAACAAATCCAATTAAGACCTTAAATGTCTCGGATTCATTCCATAGTTGCATATCATTTTCAGTGAGTAATCTTTTGACAGCCATTTCTAAATGCTTGTGCTAGGGCAGTTTTATAACAATACCAACAGGTGATTAACATATCTATCAGACTCGTTTACTTGCGCCTACAGAGTACCTTGAATGTTTCTCTACTTTTTTTGTTAATATCAGTTCCAATTGTTAGCTAAAAAAACGATCTACGTAAGAGGAGTACAAAATAGGCTGATGTATAAGCGAAAGAATTTAATTGGTATGCAGCGAAGTTATAAAACAAATATCTTTTGGGTGGTAATAGTGGAACTCGACCGGCAGTGAAGTCAAGGCAACAAAAGTATGAATGGGGTTTGTTTTATATTTTCACATTCGAAATAAAATCAGTAAAAAGGAAACTTGGGATGTCTTTAACCGGCGACATTTATTCAGGGATTTTAACTTCATTGGACAATATTTAAGGTTTTCTCCTGGTGGTTGAATTTAGCTTTATTGTCATCGAATATACGTCTCAATTCCTTTATGTATAGTACATGATAGTGATCAATCTGCTCGATTGTTGGATGTTCTATCTTTTCCTTGATATAAATAGGTCTCCCAATAACAACGTCGAGTGGCTGCCTGTACGGTAGTAAGCCGAAGTCGTAGTTGAATACGCCGCGAGCAAAAAATAAAGGAATAGTAAAGCTGAAAGTCTCCTTAAGCCATATTTGCATCCTTCCTAATTTTGTGTTGTCTTTCAGTTCAAAAATCTTATAACAATCAGTTTCACCAAACGCATAAACAGGTACAAGATTCACGTTACCAGTCTGTAATGCTAGCTTCACAAAACCCTTTCGTTTGTTGAGTATCACATCGGTAGAGCCAACTTGGCTGAGAAGGGACTCACTGGCTCCTCCAATTACAATTGCTATGGAGTAGTTTTTTTCTAATACCTTCATTGCATTTTTTCTGGTTACAGAAGTAATGCCTAACGCCAACAAATAATCGCGATACACTGGAATTTGAAATTGGTTTAGTAAAGTCAATAAGCATATGGGAATTCCTGGAAACAGTTTGCTCCAGTTGCAGCCCTCAGTGGCAAAGGCTCCGAATACCCCGAACGCCGCTACACCGTGTGGATGGTAACCGAAGATGTATCTCGGACCTGTCGGCTTAACGGTTTCAGTTCTCTCTCTGAATGGATTCCACCATTTACTTGGCGAAAACGGCTGCGAACTATCCAGATAACCGGGCTCGCTGGCTTCAGTTTCCAATTCTTGGTCATCGATCCGAGTAAACGTGGGTTCTAGCACTGTGGTTCTATGCAAATTTATAGGGAAGTAATCACGGTAATAGTTCCACATCGGCAAAGATCTGAAAAAATTGGAATATCTCTTGACCACATTCCCATTGGAAGCCGTTCTGTCTGTGAAATAATAAATAGCATATGGTATCACAAACCACCACATGAAGGGGTTCACCAACACAAATAACGATATAGTGATCATGATCACTATAGATCCGGTATGCCAAGCCACCACAAGAGTCTGAAGCCTTCTATCCACAGGTGTATTTATAGAGCAAAACTCAGGTTTCTTGTCCTTAGAAAATCGTCCCACATCCACTTCATCACTTACTCTTCTGTCTATGCTTTTGTCGGACTTCTTGTTCGACCTTTGCTTGATATGGTCGCTGCTCATGTTTATTCCTAATTTTGAGTTATTGAGCTCCCCGTTATATGTAAGTCGAGGTTCGCTTCAGAAAGGCACAGTTCAACAATAGTTCTGTCAAATCTGAGCAGCTTGAGTACAACAAGGTGGATATGAGATATATATTTGAACTCCTAAAAATAAGTGACGTTCATCAATCACCTGTCTTTACTAAATATCAAAAATATGAATCTCTTTTTTTATCCAAAGCAACTTTTCCCATCCATATTTAAGATGTCAATTTTCTCATTTTTTCATAATGCAATAGAGTCTCAACTGGAAAGTTGTTACGATAATGTGAATTTGGGTTCTGTGAACGGCACGTAAAGCTAGCAACGTATAAGACGTTTGAAAGACCTAGATTCTGAGTGACTAAGTTTCAGAAATGCTGTTTTTCCTCGATGCTTTTTTTATTTCCGGTAGAAAAAATCCGAAATATTGTGATACTGGATAAAGTACAAATAAAACTGACGTGCAACCGTGCGACATACATAGTTTTTGACATTTACAGAAGAAGGTCCAGCACACACGGATCTGGCTATTCGATTGTTGATGGGCTGTAAAGGCGTAGCTTGGAGGTTTTGGGGCCAGTGCCTTGTGGAGTCGCGGTCCTAGTAATTTCAAGTATAAGTGGCAGTAGGATTTTTTTTTTTCAACTATAACGCAATAGTGTTTCAACAAGCTAAAAAAACACAAAATATGACATTCTCCTTACACTGGTTTGCTTTGAATTGAGTTGATCATGAACGCATTGAGTGTGTGCTTGATTAGTGTGGGTTGGATGTACAGTTTTCATCAAAGCCTCCGGTAAAAATTGCCGGAAAAAATAATGGTATAAAGTAAGGTTCTTCATCAGAAGGAATCCAGAAGATAAAGGGCAGGCCCAAATGTTTGAATAGAGGAGTTGTAGCTCAGACAAGCAATATTCATTCCCAGCTTCAAGCTTCCAAATAATTTTTTGAAATTCGACGTATTTTTAGATCATTCATAGTGACAGTCGTCAGATTTGCCTATAATGATTTTCATGTAATTGAATGCTGCACGTTACGGCTCCTGCAATCTGCAGCAGTTACTCAGTGTTAGGCCACTGTTCAGTTTCCTTTGTAAAGCTAAATATGTAGGAAGCTGGCTATATTCATCTCGTTACTTACTGAAAAACCGACTAATTCAAACTGAATACTCGGAAAAAACTTATAAAACATCTACATATGAGAATGAAAAAATCGAGTTGGGGTTCAAAGGGTTTACCTATTTACATTTCTGGTGTGTTTTTGTCTCTGCCTTTACCTTTACTACTTCTACCTGTCATATGTTGATGTTTATACGACTTTTACGCGTTTTCCCTTTTGGAATATCATGGTTTTTTACGTGATTTAAAGGTTTGCATTTTTTTTTCCAGGAAAGCATCTGTAGAATCTGAGCTGCAATGGTGTGTATTTTGAGTAAGATGAATTGAAGATCAAATGACAAGTAGGTAGTTCCAAGGAACCGTTTGAGAGCAAACACTAATTAGTTCGGCTTCTAATATACCACATTATTACTGGTACTTGTTTGTTTCGGCAAAATTCGCGGTAGCCCACCTGTGAACCTTGTTTACGAAAAGGTCTATTCATTGGATCAATTGATCAATCATCCGTCGATTGCGGCAAAAATGGATGCTATAACCCAACCAACACAGCAAGCGACACAAACTACGCAGAAATATCTAATAGACAAATTTTCTCAGGAGAAAATTGATGACGACGTTGTGTGCAGAGTAATATGTACCACTGGTCAAATCAGTCTAAAAGATTTAAAGGTTCAGCCTGAAACAATCCTTCGAAAGGACTCATCAATTAAGAAAACATGGACCTTTGGCAGAAATCAGAGTTGCGATTACTTTCTAGGGGACATATCCAGACTTTCCAACAGACATTTTTTGTTAATGCTAGGTGAAGAAGGAACGCTAATGGTCAAGGATACATCTACTAATGGGACTTGGTTGAATGGGTCCAGAATACAAAAGGATACAAACCACATACTTACGCAGGGGGATGAGATCAGTGTAGGCGTCGGTGTTCCAGATGATGTCATAAGTATTGTGATATTCATCAATGACAATTTCAAACAAAGGCTCAAAGAACTGACTATGATAAAAAATGAAATATCTCCAAGCTCCTCTGGCAAAGGAAGAGCTCGTAACACATTAGGACAGACCGAGCTTAAAGGGATACACAAGTATTATTCGATATCAGATTCGATTGTGGGCCAGGGTGCTTTTGCAACCGTGAAGAAGGCAGTTGAAAGATCAACAGGGAAAACCTTCGCAGTCAAAATAATACATAAGAGGAAGGTAATGGATAAATTCGATGGTGTGAAAAGAGAGTTAGAAGTCTTACAAAAGTTGAATCATCCCAGAATAGTCAAGTTGAAGGACTTTTTTGAGGATGCCGATAATTATTATATGCTGATGGAATTTGTCAGTGGTGGTGACTTAATGGACTTCGTCGCTGCTCATGGTACTGTTGGTGAGGACGCAGGAAGAGAAATAACGCGACAGGTTTTGGAAGCAGTGAAATACATGCATGACCAAGGTATTAGCCATCGTGATTTGAAACCAGATAATATTATGATAGAGCAAGACGATCCAGTTTTGATTAAAATAACTGATTTTGGCCTAGCTAAAGTTCAAAATCAAAACACTTTTCTCAACACATTTTGTGGTACATTAGCATACGTTGCACCAGAAGTTATTGATGGTAAAAACGCAGAGGATAAAAATAGCAGAGATTTGTACTCTTCACTTGTTGATATGTGGTCAATCGGATGCCTTGTCTATGTCATTCTGACCGGGCATTTGCCTTTCAGTGGACAGTCACAAAATGAGCTATTTAAACAGATCAAGCGTGGTTCGTATCATGAAGGGCCATTGAAAGATTATAGGATTTCCGAGGAAGCGAGAAACTTTATAGACTGCCTCTTAAATGTCGATCCGAAAGAAAGAATGAATGCAGACAAGGCATTACAACACCCCTGGATGAAGATGGCATACATTGACAGTATTGAGTCTCAGATTTCCATTTCACAGTCTCTTTCACAACAAAAATTTGTTGATAGTATGAATGAGACTGAGTACGAATCATACATGACCAAGAGAAAAATGGAAAATATACGGAGTAAGGAGACGAAAATTTCCTCTTCTGAATCCAACAAACAACCCGTCTTCAAAATACCCCAAATTGCTCCCTCCAAATCTTCACAACCTCAACACATGCAGTTCAATTTCTGTAACACCAATGGCAATAAGTCAAACGATGTACAACAGAAAACGGGAGCAGAGTCGTCTTCCAACCAGAAAAACAGAAAGATTAGCAGACCACTAACAAAAGTGAATGACGATGGTCTATTTCTCACACTTCACTCCTTACCTGGATCAACTATTAAGGGAAAAATTCAAGTGAAACAAGGGATCAATCCGTTTTTCATTGGAAGATCAGATGAATGCAATTGCAAAATTGATGACAATCGATTATCCAGAATCCACTGTTTCATTTTGAAAAAACGACACGCTGTTGGGGATAGTATATATGAATCTCCAGCTCAAGGTCTTGATGACGTGTGGTATTGCCAAAGCGGTTCTAATTCAAGCTATGTTAATGGGAAAAAAGTCACTCCTGGTACCAAAATACTACTCCATGATGGAGATGAGATTCAAATTATTTGGGACAAAATAAATGACGTTGCTGTATCGTTTCAACTAGAGCTCAATGATACCACCGGTTTGTTCCACAAAGGTAAACGGGACTCTGACGAAAAAACAAATAAACCGCTTCTTCATAAACAGACGCTAGAGGAGCTAGCTTTGGTTCCAAAATTCATGGAATTCATGAAGTCGAGATCTTCACAATATGTCAATCCGTCAAATAGTCAAAACTCATACAACATGGAAATGAACTCTCAGAATATCGAGAATATTGATTCTGTTTCGGAGTTGACCGCAAACAATGGACTGAAGAGAGTACACTCTGTATCTTTATCTCAGTCTCAACCCCAAACAACGAAAAGAGCGAAGCTCGCCCAAGCTCAAAAGCCGGATGTCGAAGGGTTTTTATGAACCAATCAGGAGGTATCGTCCACCATTGATAGATGCTTTTCATATAGATTAATTACAGATTGTTTATTTCCAATTAATGATTAAGGAACTCTAGGCAGATTAATGTGATGATAACACGACAAACAACTGGTTAGACCCACCATATGTGTATGAAAGTGGTGGGAGAGGGGAAGGAGGTGAAAATTTGATTTATAGCATTAGTAAAGTTTATATCAGTATAACTCTTCCGTCTTTCATGAGTTCAACTATTACGCTGTAGCGTATCACATACACTGCACCTATCAATAAGTATATCTCTTCATTTAATTCCTCAATAACCACAGAATAGCAAGGTTTTCCGTCATCATCAGTGGTTAGCTTTGGATCAACTCCTGTTTCATCTAACACCCCACCGCAAACCAGAATAAATACTGTTTTATTCCAGTCGGGTTCGTCTATCATGCTAATTGATCCCTCGGTGTCATTGATGGCTTGAAGTTCCTCTGGTAAATGTTTGAGCACTGAACTGTTAAATAGCTTTAGTAAGATGTTTGAATGCTTCATGTGATATTTGACCTCTTCTTTTGACATCAACAGATCTAGTCTGTTAAAACCAGGAATTTCCGGTGAATCTGATTGCTGCCTTAAGTATATGCTGTATTTGTCAATCTTGCTCAATCGACAACGGATAAAAGACCTGACTACGAATTTGAGCCGTTCAAGTTCTGCTTCCATGCACAGTAACGGTAATTTTGAATCGACAGTGAGTTCTCTACTGTCTTCCAAATACCCCATGGAAAGTGTTTCTATAAATTCCATTCGATCTTGAATCCTTACTAAGGTTCTAGCCATAAGGTGATGCGGGTATGGCAGTAGCTCTGGACTCATTCTTTCGTTTCTCCAATGTGTAACTAATTTTTGGTAATCTTCTATCTTGTTGGAGGTAGGATCCACAGTAATTTCTGTATTAGCAGCTGACTTTAACAGAGCTAAATCATTTGCACCTCTAGTATCATCGCTTTGGTCTGGGTAAGATGATGAATTTTGTTCCACGGCTGTAGTGTCTCTGTCCAGTTCTGCTAGAATATCATCGATATCAATATCCATTATTACCACGAAAGAGCGTTATATGTAAGCTGCCCAATGAAAGAGTACCAGGCGGAATCAGAAAAAACCCCTCAAGTTCTGATATTCTAGACGGGATCCGTTCCAGAATGCTTCGCTTTGTTCCTATGTCACTTCAGTTTCAGTGGCTGCTTGAACTCGTTAAAAAAGCTTGAACAGTGATATTAACTGATCCACAATTATTTGTATTTTGTTCACCTAAATGAATAGAAATCTCATCCTCAACAAATGTAAAGGCCCTCGAATAAAGCACCTATAACGTCCCAGCAGTGACGGTAAAGATGGACAAGAATGAGCGTCTACAGTTGATGAGGCAGAAGATAGAAGCTCTGCAACAGCAAAGAAAAAAGATTGATTCCAAACACGAAGAAATAAGTGAATCTACACTACCCTTTATATCACATATAACAAATACTCTTTTCAATGAAGAGGCCACTGAAAAGAAGAAGGTAGAAACTGCAGAAATTTCAGTCCAAACGGATCTACCTGATGCAACTGAACCTGTAATAAAAAGAACCCCCGTTTTAACGTATGACATTGGTATTCAGACCGATGAATACCTTATAAAGGATGAATGTATCGAGGAAAGTCGACTTCACTCCTCAAAAGTAGAGTCAGAGGAACAAGCGCTAACAAACGATTCGAAGTCGGCAGAAGCGGAAAAAGCTCTAGATGTGAACGAGTTTGAGTTTGGAAATGTCGGTTCATTTGATGACTATGCCACGCTAAATAAGGATACGTTTTCACTACAGGAAGCTTTACAAGCAACGTTGAAACCAGCTACACAGAACTTTGGTGGCGGTCAAAATTTGAACTTGTACCTCAAAATCGCACCGAAACTAGCTGTTGATAATGATTCAGATTCAAGAGTCATTTCAAGCGACGTCATAGATGATGTCTTGGTCACTGTAACTCACATTATTGCCAAGTACGTAAAAAGCTCATTAGTACAAATATCACACATACCATCTGGTGAGATACTTGATGCAGTTCTATTTCGTGGGCAGAATATTGTACGAAGTAAGTTCATCCATAACCCAGGTTCCAAAATTACATCTACCATACTTTCTTGTTATACAGGGAAAATAATTTTGTATGAACTGAGAACCATTAAGGTAAATGAGAGTTTCCGGATCGAACGGAATATGATATCTGTCAACTATCACAATTATCCTGTATTCACATTCATTTTCCAAAGTTACGATGAACACAGCATGTTAGCGGCAAGTACCAATGGCCAGCTGAAATCGATATCGACTCTAGATTTATCTTTGAAGGAGGACAACGATGTAAAAATTGTTCCAATCCCAAGAACCGATCTATCATATTCTAACGAAGAAACACAACCAGGAGACAAGTTTTACAGACACCTATTGGTAATTTCTCTCTATGATGAATTGAGCATATTATGTATGGTGTTGGTCCCGTCGGATCCCTCTTCCTTGTACGTAGGCTGTGAAGATGGATACATTTACAAAGTCAGTCAATTACCCTTTAAGGGTGACAAAAAAGGTCAATTCAAAATCGCCAAAGATAATAATGGCTTCATTCCAAACTCCACTTCGGCAGTTGAGAATGGTTCTCTATTCCACGAAGGTCCTGTCACTGGGCTCGAATTATGTGCCGGTATTGATGGTGTTTTTTTCTCATTCTCGATAGATGGCGATTTAATATTCTGGGATGCCATGAACCATTCTAAGCTAGGTACCGTTGAATACGAAGATGCTATATTATCGGCGAAGTGGATAGCGAAGAATGGTAAATATTACGTTGCAATATTAAGCAGTTTTTCGTTTCAAATAAGGCCAATTTCCTTCGCAAAAGACCCCGAAGACAAATGGCAATGGGCTGATACACTCATTTCTGAAACTTTGACCCTTGTACCGTCTGATACCCCGTTAACCGAGTTTTCCTCTTTCGAATTTATTTCAACTGAAGAAACGGGCTCAATAGTGCTATGCGGAACAGATAGCACCATATTTTGCTATGCGATCAAAAGTCTGTAGACTGAAAAAGATATTAGAAGTTTCAAATGCAGAGATAATTAATTATAGGATATGCACGATTATTCACTATGTTAGCCTTCGTGAGTAAAATCATTACTGAATGTAGTAGCATGCATGAAAATATATGTTGCACACCTGATTTTCTCAGCACCTTGTCGGATAGAATGCACGTCTAAAATAGTTGATAATACCTGGCTTTAATGCGTTTTGCCATTTGAGCTTCATGCCTTCATCGACCTTCTTACCTGGGATTCTTGCATTTAACATTCTTGTCACTTTCCATTCACGGTATGGGATTAACGCCAAAAGACCTACAAAATACATCACCAACACAAATATCTGACAGTACAAGTAAGGCTGAGCCAATGAATAGTCTCTCAATTTTAATGCAAATATTTCTGCCACAACCGACAAAGAACCGTTCCAAATGTTATTATAACCTAGCCCTGCTGGGAAGTGGGCCATACCGGTGACGTCTGCAACCAACGGAACGGTATTGACCGAAGAAATACCAGCTCCTAGACCTAATAAGAAAGAGAATCCCATAATTTCTGAATAAGTCTCCACGTTAAACCAAAATGGACCCAAAAGTATTATAGTGTAAAACATGCAAAACAAGGTACAATTGACACGACCAATTTTTTCTGAAAAGTAACCCATAGCCGGTCTTCCAATAATTTGAGCACCGTTGAATATGGCTAAAGTAGCTGTAGCTTGTGAAGTGGACAAACCAATAGATAGTGCGTAGTTAGACAATGAGAATAACAAAATCACATAACCAATACTTGTCATAGTAGACCAAACGGTACTATATTGCAAGGGAATAGATTTGTAAACGTTATAGTCATAGACATCCTTGAACAATTCCAAAGCGGACTTTTTTGGAGGTTGATTACGAGGGACTCTAATTTTGACGATTAAAGCAGCAATGGTGTTCAAGACCAAAGCCATGATCCCTAAGAATCTCATTGGCCACTTGTGAGAGCCTGTCTTTTCCATGATTGCATGTACAATAAATGAAAGAACTAACCCACCTAAACCAACACCGATATGTGTTACACCGTTGGCAAAAGCTCTTTTTTTCAAGAACCAGCCAGGAATAACAATAGAGTTACAGCCAAATATTAGCCCATTGGCAAAACCCAACAGAATTCCGTAAGTGAAGTACAACTCTCCAATGGTCCTCACGAAAGAAGACGATATAAACGAGGTAAACTGCAGCAACACCCCTGAGAGCATGACAACCCTATACCCAAACTTGTTCATAAACATAGCGGCAACCGGTAGTAAAATTAACGTCAACCCAATCATCAAACCACCGATCACTGCGAAATCAGTGGGTGTTGCATGAGGAAAATAGCTCGATGACAAGTAATAGGATAGGAAAACACCGTAACATGTGTTAGGGCCCCAGGTACAGAAATTCATAACGGCAACACATGCGCAACAAATCCACCCGTATCCACCGTCTGGCGGAGGATCTACAATGTCATCTGAGTTATACAGACCATCGTTATCAATCTCTGTGGAAGTTTCAACAGTACCAGAATCCTTAGGACACGTAGAATGACGCGAAGTTGCGTCTTGCGTCACAGGTCTCGCCAATGGGTCGAACAAGTCGTTATCATACACAGGAAGCTCCATCTTCTCGGTGTTCAACAAAGCAGATTCCCTTTGATAGTTTTCCAACTTGGTAGAGACCTTGGAGATAAAACCTCCCGCTTCAGGCGTCAAAGCTTGCGACTGCTGATCGTTGTCTTTCTCATCATTGTCAACCATCCCCGCTGACTGGTCAATTGGCCTTGCACTGTGGCTACCACTCTCTTTATCCTCATACAACAATGGGTGTGGACCTTTCAGCGAGTTCACCGATGAGCCGTTCTTCATAAATGAGTCTGTCGAATCATTCATTTTTCACGCTATCTAATTTGTTTCTTTTTTTCCTTATCTTTGAAAGCTGTATAATATAATATGCTTGAACTGAATTACCAGTTTACCTGTCATCTGTCAGAAAAGAATTGTATACAGAAGAAACAGAAGATATGAGCCGAGCTCAAGGGTCCAATGCATCCGAGTTCACATCAGAAACACTCTCATTTGTATATTCAATTCTCACGATACAACGTCCTGCTCACTAGCTTTTATCTTTCCTTTTTTCTCCAATTCAGATCGGTGTTACAAGTGGTAAATGACTAATACCAAGTATGTTAACTACTGTGCAATGTTGACATTCTTGGCAATGCAGTGTTAACGAACAGCCGTATACCAAACTTTTTGCATATGCAACTGCAAATTTCAGCACCCATACCGCACACCCTGGCCTCGTGCTGCAACTTCGAACTGGGAAACCACCTGAGAATATCACATTGAACGTTACTGTTTCGACGGACTTTTCTTTGCGTATAATCTCGCAACAAATTAATTTATGTTAGACCAAACGCTTCCTTGGGAAGTGAGTACATTAATAATGTGATTCTGAGAGCGGAAACAAGGCCTTGGGCGGGGTTGCATTCACCTAAACAGTTTGCAGAGCGCACTATGAAAGTTAGCACTGCTTCATACTTGTTGCTGGTGGATACGTGATTCCAAGAATGTGTTGGAAAGTGCAGGTGAAAGAGCTTAGCAAGGGCAAATTGGTAATGACAATTGACACAATGTGCAACAGAAGCGTTAGGAATGTGTAAGATTTACGTTTTCCTGGTTATGGCGAGTGAAAAATCCTCATAAACATCATTATCTGACTCCGTGGCCAAGCTGGTTAAGGCGTGCGACTGTTAATCGCAAGATCGTGAGTTCAATCCTCACCGGGGTCGTTAGTTTTTTTGCAACATATACACTATATCGCTATAGTGTGCGTTTTTCTTTTTGATTTGAGGTTTCAATTGGGCTGCGATTAATTGATCTATTAGAAGGTTTAGTGTTAATGTACGTTCTGACACGATCTCGTCTGTTTATCATACCGTGAATCGCTGTTTGATCATAGTTAATTTACTCTTGAATCGTATCGAATCGATAATGTCTGCCGAAGTGCCGAAAGCTATCAAGAAGCTATCTGAATGCCTGAATAAAGAACCAGATGTCAAGGTCATATTCATGGTTGGTGCTGGGATATCCACATCTAGTGGAATCCCCGATTTCCGTTCTCCTGAAACAGGATTGTACCACAACTTGTCCAAATTGAACCTTCCCTATGCTGAAGCGGTGTTTGACATTGACTATTTCGAAAAGAATCCCAAACCGTTTTATACTCTAGCAAAGGAGTTGTATCCTGGTAACTTCAAACCATCCCCGTTCCACTATCTGATGAAATTGTTCGAGAACAAAAACCGCTTGAAAAGAATATACACTCAGAACATTGACACTTTGGAAAGGGAGGCTGAAATCAGTGATGAGTTCATCATCGAGGCACACGGGTCATTTGCTGCAAACCATTGTATCGATTGTGATAAAGAGTTCCCACGAGAGGTATTCGAAGAGAAGCTATTTTTAAGTGAAGAAGAAAGCGATGAAGAAGGAAAATATGCTTTATGTGACAATTGTGGTGGGCTAATTAAGCCGAAGATCGTGTTCTTCGGAGAAGGTTTGCCTACACCGTTTTTCGAAACGTGGGACCTAGATAGCAGTGCAAAGGAGAAAACTGTTTGTATTGTCTGCGGTACATCATTAACGGTTTTTCCGTTTGCGTCGTTACCTGCTGAAGCTCCGAATTCATGGATCAGGGCTCTACTGAACAGAGAGATTGTTGGTGATTTCAAAACATCTCGGAAAAAGAACGATCTGATTTTCCAAGGCTCTGCCGATGAAGCTGCTTTCTTACTTGCCCAAGAATTAAACTGGCTTGAAGATCTCGAAAAGCTCAGCGGCAAACAATCGAAATCAAAATCAAAAACAGAAGCAAAACCGACAATAAAAGCGGAAACAAACAATACTGAGGAAAGTAAAGACAGTGGCAAACGGACATTAGAAAGCTTATCGCCTGTTTCTTCTTCTAAGACAGCAGAAAAGATTACGGAAGAGATTGCCATTGAGCTTAATAGCCTTACAATCGACTAATGAATACTACTGAAACGGGAACCGCCAATATCTCGTCTTTTGCGCGTTGGGCGTTTGAATCATCTTCCGATGGGAAATCACGCTCTGCAACGATGACACCGACAGTATCTGTCAATCAGCAACGATCAGAATGCACGAAGGGCTGTAAGACAAAGAAACGGAAATTTTCCAAGCAGTCCACTATTTTTGAACTCTCAAACTCCAGACAAACGACAAAGTCCAGAGCAGAATCTCGTTATACTTCAAAAATGAAGAAAAATAATACTACAACCTCAGGACTTTATGTTGGTCCCGATAGAACTATCTTCAGCATATATGAATCTGGCAAAACTGCTGACACCCGGGTCGGGATCTGTATAATCAACTATGCAACTGCTGAGATGCATGTTTCGGAGTTTATCGATACCCAAGTATTCATCAAGACCTTGAACAAAGTTTATGTTTCTCAACCAACTGACATTCTTGTTCCATCGCATTCTTTATCCAGTAGGGTTTCTAAGTTGGCTACTTTATTAAAATGCAATATCGCAGGAAATGTCAAAGTGTGTGAAGCCACTACCAAAGTATTCAGTGCCCAAGAAGGGTTGGAAATTGTTGAAAAGTATGCATTGTGTTCTCCAAAAGAATCTCCAATACCATTTGAAGAACAATTAGTCGGTAAAGAGTTTTGTCTTATGGCAGTATCGGCAGCGAACCATTATATGTCACAAATTTCAAAAGATGATCCAACTCTAAGATTTAGCAATTTCAGAGTAAAGATAGATCATGGTGATAATACTATGGTGATAGATATAAAAACCGTTCGTTCATTGGAGTTGATTGATAATAGTCAGAAGGCAAACGGCATGAGCCTTCTTAAGGCAATTGACAATACGGTCACTAAAATGGGACGTAGAGCTCTACGAAACGATATTCTTCAGCCGTTGACTGATGTGAATATTCTCAAACTCAGAGTTTCCGCTGCACAGGAACTTGGAAATGATCCGGATGCTTTATATTCAATACGGAATGAATTGAAGAATTTCCACGATTTAGATGCCATTTTCTGTAAACTCCTTACTCCCAATCATAGTGTGATACCCCCTGATCAAAAGCTTAATTATGTCATCTTGTTGAAAGAATCCATTGAAAAGGCAACTATACTTAGGCGAATTTTTGAAGAGTGTGAATTTAAGAGTAAATTATTGTCCGAAATAGCGAGCGTTCTTAGTTTAACTGACATTGACAACATTGTCAATCTCGTTCATGGCTATATCAACAACGATACACACTGGGCTTTGAAAAACATTGATATGCAGAACCAAAAAGCGTATGCTGTGAAAAGTGGGTCAAACGGCCTCCTTGATGTTCTCCGACAGTTGTATAAATCTTTGATTGATGATATCATGAACGAAATTACTATTCTCAGGGATCAATTTGAACTAAACATTAATCATAGTTTTGACTTCAATCGACAATTTTACCTCAAATTGAAGAAGAGCGACATAGATCAGCTTTCAGAACTGCCTGCCTGTTTCATCAATCGTGTGACAAAAAAGAGCGCCTATGAATTTACTACATTGAAATTAATGAAAATGAATACCAGGCTCTCGGAATTGAGCTCTGAGATGATAACGCTAAGCGAGCAAACGGTAAGTGAGCTATTGACAACTATCTCATCACATATATCAACGCTTTTCATGATATCAGAGGCTATTTCGGTTTTAGATTTACTAGCTTCTCTTTCTGTGACGGGTCTCAATGACAAATGGGTTGTGCCAAATTTCGGTGACCATTTGATTCTCAATGAATCTCGTCATCCAATTCTGGAAAAAGTTCTCACTGACTATGTTCCAAACAATGTAGAGGTGATACCTAATTTCTCTTCTTTTCAGATTTTGACTGGATGTAACATGAGCGGAAAGTCCCTATACTTGAAACAAGTTGCTTTGCTCAACATTTTAGCACAGATTGGATGCTCTGTGCCTTGCAATTCAGCAACATTTCCTGTTTATCATAAAATTCACGCCCGCGTTTGTAATGATAGCGTGGAAGTAAACTCATCCATATTTTCTTCTGAGATGAAAGATATGGCATATTATATTGATGACATAACTGATAGGACACTTATGATTTTGGATGAATTGGGACGTGGATCGAGTATCTCCGATGGATTTTCAATTGCCTTAGCGATATCCGAGTACCTTCTTTTGAAAAAAGCTACGGTCTTTATTTCCACACATTTTAAAGATATTCCCACAATATTAGCGCCGAAACCATGTGTTTTGCATCTTCAAATGAAAACAGAAATCGATGAAAACTCCCGTCTTAAAATGAAATATAAGGCGTCCCGAAATTATGATGATATACAGAGGTATGGAATGATTATCTGTAAAGAGATGTTCAGTGAGAAAGTAATCCTGGAAGCATACAAAATATCTGAACTGCTTAAAGCTAGCAAAAGAAAAGCATTAAGAATTATAGAGCAGGATGATTGCAACGATACTGCTCATCAAAATACTCAAGTAAAGCAAGTTTACTACTTGGTGGAGAAACTAAAACTTATCTGTAGCGAAAATAAGGCAATATCCATAGAAGAATTGCAAAGTCTCCAGAATGACTTCATCTCTACTTTTGAGATTATATAGATTGATTCACGATGATGCTAATCTAGCAGTACGGATCACTATTTTGTTCATTTACTCAGAATCAAATGGCCTATATAACTTCTCATGTTCGCCGCATCCTTTGCATTGAAATCTAACGTGCTGTTTTTACTCATGTATAGCGTATTCAAACAGACGTAAATACCACAGTCAAATCCGTTTGGCTGTTGTGGACAGTTGACATGGCAAAGTTCAACATTTTCGCCGAGCTTGTGCTTGCTTTCCTCAATAACATATGACTGGAGGTTTTTCATTATAAGGAAGCCCACAGAGGAAGTTCCCGATGAAAGTGAATCCAGGTAGAATATTTTTTGGTTCTTTAGATCAACAATTGCTAATGTCCAATGCGAGTCGTTCAAATTAATTGGAACGAATATCTTCTCAAGATCTAAAATATCGACCTTTTTTCTTTTCATCCATCTTCTAACACCTTGGTAACCCCTGTCAGCCAAAGTCGAATAAAAAAAGGAATTAAAAGCAACTGTCTTCGTAGTACTTTGTTCGACGTACTTCATGAAAAATTCAATAATAGTGTCATTTAGCCATCTTCTAGGGGCAAGTGTCTTGAAATCGCGTACTGCTACTTCTAAAGTGTATTTTGATGATAGAACCGCGTTGTCAGACCTCTTAAATGTTTCCTGAACTTTCAACAAATCACTGGCTGCCAATTCAGGTATCAGCTTCTCAGGCTTAGCGGTTTTTCTAACTTGCTCTATGATTTTTCTCCTTTCTTCAATCAGTTGAGAATAGCTTCTGAACTCTTCTTCGAAGGTCAGCAGAGAGCGGTCAAATCTTAACGTTTGATTATATATTTGTTTCCTTTTCTCCTCTAACGGGTCAAGCTTGCGCTCCTTTATAATAACAATATCATCAGAAGACGGTCCATTTTCGGCATTTGAACCAGTTGATTTTCTGTTTTCCAGTAGCAATGCTTTGATTCGTTCCGTGAGCCTTATGATATTTTTATTACTAGAGCCTTTACTAACGCTTGAGTTGGTGCTCCCTGCAAGACTAGAATTATTATTGTCTTTAGAAAGTAGTCTTAGTTGATTTTCTCGTTCCAGCTGTACTTCAGCTGGTATATGATATTCTCCGTTGAACAAGTGTTTAAGATACGATAATTCGTCATAAGAACTTGTAACAAGGGATGTAGACTGCTGCTGTTGATTTTTATGGTTGAGTTTTCGGTAGAGCCTTGTACCGTACTGCACTCTCGTGGGCGAAGATTCGGTAGAATTGGAATTCGAATTATAGTTGCTGTCCCAGCGAAACGGATCCTTCGGAAGTTTCAGTACCTCTTTCTTAGGAGTGATTGAATGCTCGAGCTGTTCCCGTAAATGCTCTTTCTCCAGTAGTAAAGAGTCCAAATGGAATTTTTTTCTAGAAGTAGGCTCCTCATCTACACTTCTCTTCAAAGAGTAGTCATCTGCCTCAATTTCGTTAGCATCATTTTCGATATTTCTCGCGTCGTTCTCAATCTCCTGTTCTGATGGCTCAACCCACGAAAACCACGCCTTCGCTGAATCGAAAAGAGCCGAAAGAGCAGTACTGTACCCCAAAGATTTCCATCGGCTTGTGTTATTTTTATCTACCTCTGTGTTGTTCGATTCTGAACTTCCGTTTAAACCTTTTCGCTGAAAGTAGTAGGGCCTTGAAGATATATCTGCAGTTATCACGGTTGACTTAGAATGATCACTTAGATCATTCAACCCTTTCTGGTGATACGATACAGTCATTTCAATCACAATCAGAGAGCATAAAAATGATTAATGCCAAATCAAGAATATGTTTCTGCCTACTGACGAGGATTTCACAAATGGAAACGATTGTTGATACTCAATTAGCTGTTTCAAACAATGTTCGTACTTACACTATGATATAGTGATAATTGCTAGACACTGCAGAACACAGTCAGTTACTTGAATTTCATGGAAAAGAGCCAAAGAGAGAGTTTTCATTACCCGGAAGTCACGTGTCATTAAAGACCCGAAGTAATCGGTTCCCTTCAGGTACTCAAAAAGAAATTCTGATTCAAAGAATATTTCAATTTTGACATTTCAAGCATCACATCTAAGTGAAATATCAATCAGGGTTCTAAACAGACGGGGTATATGGATCCAATAGCAGGCTTTGATTACGCCATAAGGACTGTAATTGCAGGGGAAAAGCTGTACAAACTCTGATTTAGTTTTTTCCGGAAGTAGTTCGAAGATTCGTGCTTTTGAACCACGTCATCTCCACTATTTTCTGTTTGGCTGTTGCATCAGTCATAACTAGAAACTACCAGGATTTACTTATAGAGTACAGAATAGCAAAGCGAACTCCGATTGGGAACCTTTCAAACAAGTTTCCGTTGCTTAATATATTTGATTCAGCTCTGATCTTTGTGGTTCCATGTATCATTGACGAGCTGCATTACGTTTGGGAAATCCTAATTTCTGTAATTACACACAAATATGACTGAATCTCAAAGCGATAAGGGAACTGCGGCCAGCAGTGTGAGTGATGATAATGGCGATATGTCGGAAGATCATCTTAATAACTTGAGAAAAAGGGCAAAGAAAGAACCTGTCAACGCACTTGAGGTCTCAGAGTCTTTGGGTTACCAAACATTTAGACGTAAGATGAGAAAGATATGGACGAAGGAAGAAGACGATTTACTTCGAAAATTGGTCAACGATTCGCTAGTCTCATTAGGCTTCGAAAACGGTATCAAATCTATTAAGACGATACAGCAGTCTAGTGATGTGGTGAAACAGATTCCATGGGATCAACTTGCTAAACAATTTGAACTAGACAACAAGAAGGCAACAGACGTGAAGAAAAGATGGACCAGTTCTTTGGACCCTGTATTGAAGAAAGGTAAGTGGACACCTGAGGAGGATGAGCTGCTCTTGAAGTCATATGAACATCATGGGCCACAGTGGTTCAAGATATCCTACGTCTTGGAGAACAGAACTGAAGATCAATGTGCGAAAAGATACATAGAAGTGCTAGACCCAAGTACCAAAGACAGACTTCGATCCTGGGATGAAACGGAAGATCTTTTACTCATAGCAAAAGTCAAGAAATATGGTACCAAGTGGAGGCAGATATCGACCGAAATGGATGCAAGACCAAGTTTAACTTGTAGGAATCGTTGGAGAAAAATAATTACAATGGTCGTTAGAGGTATTGCATCAGAGACCATCAAGAGTGCTGTTCAGGCAGGGAACATGGATGTAGAAGGTAGTGGAATGGATATGTTGGACAAGCCAAACGATACAGATACCAGGGGAGATGTCGCGGAGGTACACTCGCGTCCAGAATCAGGTACAGCCACTCCTGCACCGCTACCGAAAAGTCCCACTAGCGATATCAAAAAAGAAGCATCAACACCAATGATGTTTGACATGGCTAGCAGATCGAATCCTACTGCCACGCTTATAGACGCTTTAAAAACCGGTAAGGTTAGCGTAAACGATGGGCAACAGCCACATCAATCTAATGAAAGGTCCACAGCCACTCCAGAGCCAACTATTTTGAATAGTATAATATCTCCATCACCACAGTTTAACAACTCTTCAAATTCATCTCTGTTTGTTGGTAACATCAACAGAAAGGAATCGGCTCTTCCATCTCCTGGGGCGTTTCTTCCCCTTCCTGCTGTGGAAACTAGGAAGCAGCAACCAGAAACAATGATCGACTGGAAATTTAGTCTTAAGGAATCGAGTGGTCATACCTTGTCTAACGGAGTCATATCAAATTTAGATTTGGTGAAACAGCTAGTAAATCACGCAAAGTCAAATAATTTGAAAATATCAATACACCAACATATTCATAATCATTACTTGGCTCCAAGACAAACAACCCCAACGCCGTTACTGTTACAAAAACAAAATCAGCAACAACAACAACCAAATCATCATCAACAAAGACAACCTAATAATATTGCATCAAATTCACAAGAGTTTCCAACAGTTAGAAGCCCGTCTTTCTCCGACTTTGAAACTGATTTTCTCTCTAAAACTCCAAACTTCAATAACTGGGGTTTGGAAGACGAAAATCACAGTCCGACAGGATTAGACGATAAGCTTCAAAGATTCTATCATCATCACCATCATCATCATCATGACTCTCAGAACGAACCACTAAATCAAACTCCCAAACTGCTCCAAAACTCTATCAACGGAACTAGTTTCGCACAAACCGGTTTGGGCCAACTACCACCACATTCTGCTAGTTCTAATGCATCGTACGCTTCTCCTGCAGCCCCCGAAATTAGGGAAATAGGACCTAGTAGACACTCTCATTTCAATTACTTGCCATCTACGTTCAAGCCGCAACTTGGATCCAGCGAAAACGCAAAAACCGTTGAACTTAGTCGATCGCTGAACCCAAGCCCAAACGGGACTTCTGGCCACAGGAGAAAAAAGTCGAAAAGAAGGACCAAAAATGAATCCAAGAATTCTAGTTGTGCAGGCTCTACCGATAACACTCCTGCTGAGGATGCTGATCGGAATACTGCCAAAAACAAAGTCACTCCTAGCACCGTATCATCTGTGTCAATTGTGGATGAAGAAGGATATGACTTTTGGGAAACTTTACGTACTTTAGGGGGAACAATCAATAGTGGTAACGATAATGAAAGTGAAGAGGAGTCGCCTGCTAATCCACATTTGAATGATCTTTTCCGGGATGACGATCGTACTGCAGATACACCGACAGGATACGACTCTATCTTCCAATTTGTCGAACAAAAGCACACTGAAGACAGACAATCGACAGAAGAATTTTTGGCAGAATTTGCCATAAATCCAAGCTGATCAGCCAGCACATACTTTCAACTTTTATTAGAGTGAAAGCATTTTGTATTAATACACCAAGCCAACCTCAATTTCAGATTCACTTCGATTCATGTATACATATATATATATATATGTTCATAGGTGCTACAAATATATTTTGAGTAAACCAAGACGAAACGCCAATTTCTTGGTGGTAAAAAGCCATTGTAGCAAGAATGTCATGAAGATATGCCGAAATGTTATGAGGATCATTAGCTCTATACATCATTTCCGTTGGAAATGGGACGATGATCCCAAAGTAGCCACTGTATAATCATAAACAGACTCCCCCAGATTTAAGTACTTAATAGAATATTCTTTAACGGTATTATCGCTAATTTGATTGAACTTCGGAGTTAGCCCGGTATTCCTTTTGATACCTGCTAGGCAGGTAGATATCAAAATAGCATCGATGGTCAAATGTATAGTCTTACCAATCTAGAAAGCAAGCAAGAAGTCACAGATTTCCCAATCTTTCCTCCTTCATCTTATAAAGGAAAGTTTGAGTAAAGTATGAAATATGTTAGTATTAGTCACTGCTTTGAACAAAACTCAGGTATTGACCGTTGATCCAAGTTCACGGGAAACTTATAGTAACATACTATCGTCATAGTGGTCGAATTATGCTTGTTGGTTTGAATACATTTGTTTGCTCTCTAGGGGCTGTTTAAAGCGGGTTTTGAAAAGACTCAGATTTTGAGCTTTCATATTCTTCTTAACAGCTAATAATGAAATATGGAAAAGTTGAAAATTTAGTGAAGGACAACATCAACTCACAAAGGTATACAGGATAGGAAGAGCCCAGCTGCGATATATCATCACTGAAGTATACTCTGCAGTCCCAAAACCGACAATGTTCAAACGTTTAATTACCCCAAGCACCAGATTTCCAGTAAGCAGAGTACTTACAAGGAGGTTTATGGCTTCCCTCGAGCCAGAAGTAAAGTTGAGAGACAAGTTCAGACCAATGAGAATTGATAGAGAACTACCGGACCCAACGAAGGGTACCAATATGAGAAGGCTGCAATTTGTAGGGTTCATTGTGTTGATGACATCGTCGTTGGCTATGATTTTCAACTATGAGAAGACCCAGTCTCCAGTCATTTCCAACACTCTTTACCACATGCGTCGTTCTCCAAAGATCAGGGAAGTTCTTGGAGACCAGATAGATTTTGATGGGTTTGTTCCTTGGGTTTTTGGAGAACTTAACCAAGTTGCAGGGAATGTCAATATTAGGTTTTATCTAAAAGGATCTAAAGGCAAGGTTGGCGAAGTAAGATTAGTGGCAGACAGAGAAAACCAGCGCCAAGAGTTTTTCATTCATGAATGGAGCGTGAAGGTGGATGAACAAAAATACGACCTATTAGAAGAACGCGGCGGTGCTAAGACGTTATAGTTTTGAATTCAAATGCAATCGCGTGCAGGATCCACATTTTCCATTGACTTCTTTTTCCCCTCATATCCTTTATTATCGTTACTTAAAGTCATTTCATAGATCCCAAAGCCACCACTGAGAGTACTTATGTTCAATTACACCTTGTAAATACTAAATACACAAATAATACTAGCAACAAAGACTGATGGTGGAAAGAGATCATCAATAAAAAAGATCAATAGCAATAACGGAATGTGTAGTTCATTATCCACGAGGGTATCCATGAAAAGAAATGAGACTCGTTCCAACCAAAGTCCTATTTGTTTTTTAGGGACTATCACAGGATATTGTCGAGGAATACTGGCAGAGATTGGGATGAGATCATCATGCATGTCTTTTTGGTCTCAAGGAATCGATGAATTCTCTTTTGTTCTCGGAGTAGTTCGTGAACTCATTCTCGTATTGATCTTCTTCTGCAATCTGTGTGTTGTTTCTTATATCGTAATTGTTTTGTAGCCTGTACTGTTCGGCGGAATCATTTTCTGCTGGTAACGCCAATACTTTGGAACTTTTCGGCGTATCAAATACGTTCTCAACGGTAGGCTTCGAGCTTATACTTGGAGAAGACACGTGTGTATGTAGGGACGTTAGAGAATGCCTCGATGATATCGCTGAACTTGCCGTATTGCTGTTGTTGATATTTGAGCCATTTAAATGCACAGACGAAGCTCGCCTTGGATAAGCTCCCAAGTCTAAGGCACCGAAAGTTTTCAGCAGAGTGTCGTTAGATGCGTTTCTCTTAGGTGCGGACTCCTGTTCAAATATGGACCCTGACCCATTTGCACTCGCTGTAGAGTCCGGAAGCATCGGAATCATCTGATCGAACATGTTTGGCTGGCTGTTTTGTCTCTTTGGAGTATCCACTGACGCTATAGACGTAGACGTGCTTTTCGTATGGTTGTTGTTCCCTTCAAGCTCACCAGCTTTCTGGAACGAGGAAGCTGTCTCCTGAAGCCTCTTACGATATGCAGGTATGTACACGTTCCGTTTCCCCGATTTGCCCCGGCTCAAAGAGCCCGTAGACGAATTGTTCTTCACTGGAACGTTCGTATGTTCTCCATCCTTTTCTCTCTTTTCCTCGCTTGACGAAGCGGTTTCATCAGAAGAAATGTGCGTCCCACTAACTTCGTGCTCGTACTCTTGCACCTGCTCGTCTTTCTGCACCATCTTCATCACCCCCATGCCATTGAAACTCATCTCCTCGTCGAAATTCGACTGTCCGTCGTGTTCTTCCTCTTCTTGTTTAAACCTTCGCTGCATTCGGTACCAAAACCCAAACGCAACGATAATTCCCACTCCGATGGGTATTCCCACTGCGCAGCCAACGGCTAAGCCTAAGTTTTCACCAGCCATGCTGTATCACACTATTCTCAACGATTCCACTAGTGATAATTCTGATCAGCTGCAAAAAATATCGCAATACAAAATCTTTTAGACCGATGTTCTTAAAGCTAAATGTGAATTCTTTTATCTTGCTAAATAACAAAAAAAAAAAAAAAAACCACAAGAAAAAGGTCACTGTTACACCGGTGGTTCAATAGATCCTGTAAATTGCACCCGCCTAATCCGTTAGAGCCCTTCGAACGCACTTTCACCGCTGTGGATCAACTTCCTTAGCGAATTAAGTCAATCTTCGTTTGAAATTCACATATATATATATATACTATATCCGTTTATCTTAATTGCAAAGATCTCTTATAGGCCTATATTATTTTTTTTTTTAAAAAAAAAAAATCAAGTTTCTAGACGGAAAGTTGTGTTGATGTTTCTAGCTAAAAGAGTTATCGATTGCTCGAATTCCTCGATGTGAGAGAGAAAAAAACGTGAATGCGCTGCAACGGTGAAGCAGGTGTTCAGATCCGGCAGCAAGGCATTCCTGAAATGTAACTTACACGCTGTGTATCGCTGTGTATCTGCGTATACCGGTGTCTTGGCCGTGGTTTTCGTGGGGAAAAAGGAGTATCGCGATCTTGTGGTTCGGGTGCTATTTTAGTTGGGGTTGTTTCTGGGCAGTTCTTTTTTTAACTATATATGGCTCGCTGATGTAATAGAACTTGGCATCGGATCTAGACTGTCTGACGGTCTGCGGAGGAACAACGTGCGATCAGACGTTTGTTCAGGAACGTGAAGTTGTCCAAACTGCCGGCTGGCGCAGGGAATGTTTTTTTCTTTGCGAAGAGTCTCGTGGCCCAAGGTCGTTTGGTGGAAACGATAGTGTATGTCCTGGCTGCATAATGTCTGTGCGTTATTTGTGTAGTATATATCTGTATACCGTTGCAGTGTCTATATATGAACCGGGGAACGTAGGTTGTGAACTCTGCGAATCACAGTTTTTGAATGCCGCTTTTCAGCGACATGGCTCGGGATAATAGGTTTTCGTCTCTGTTAGGTCTTGGCGCAGGACGTTTTTCCGGATTGGGAGACGAGGCCTGGTGGTTAGAAGAGTTTGCTGATAGTTGAGGGTCGACTTTGCGTAACTTTTTGATCAGAATATCCACGGTATCCTCTGTCTTATCGTCTGTTAGTTTTGCAGTTTTCGTTTCTATGGAAGCCTTCTGCAACAGCTGCTGACGTTGCTCGTATACGCGGTCCATTTCTTCTCTTTCCTTGTTTTCCTGAGACACTTTATTGAATAGCGTCAAGAATTCAGAGAAGTTTTTGAAGAAAGTGCTTTTGGTTTCTGCGTTGGTAGGGTCATCGCCGCAGTACCTCATTACGCTGTTAAACTCATTCATGGTAAGTTTGCATTGGTTGCGTAGAATTTCAGCCTTTCTTATGGCGCTGGGGAGCTTCGCGCCGATCTTGTTTCTGAATTTATCTTTTGGGTGGTGCATGTCGACATGTGACAATTTACCACACTCGAACGAATTCTTGATTCTCATGATTTTTTCGTAGTACTCGTTTACCTCAAGTTCCACTGAGTCGATGCTGATTTTCCCCAGATCAGATAATCTTCTTAGATCTCTTGTGAATTCGTATATATCTGGATATTTTTGTCTGATGATCCTTTCAATTACGTGCAAGAAAGATACGTTTTTGTCTGTGCTGCTCTTTACCATCGATAGTTTACTCAACGAGGATAGCTTGATTCCCGGAGTCTTCTTGGTGTTCATGAAGTTACCGATCTCCACCACTATGTAAAAGAACTTTTTGAGTCGGGTAGAGTTTTTGATCATCGAGGTCCCGTCATCCACCTTTTGTAATTGATACAGAATATCGTAATAGTCATTTTCATAGGTCAGTGCAGTCAAGAGTGCGGTGCTTCTGATTTTCCAATAGTATCTCATGTTGTAAAACATCTCGAGATAGATTCGATCTGCCCTTTGTAACTTCGTTACATCTTCCTTGGGGGACTTGCCGGTCTTCCAGTCGGACGCGTAGGGCGCAAAGGTTCTAATTACACTTTGAGGAATTGAATCAAAGTCGTCCTTGTTGAAAAACCAGAGAACACTAAGATTCTTGATGATGTCATCATCGCACCGTAGAACTTTCTCCAAGAGATCTTCGACCGAATAAGAGGAAAACATATGTAAGTTAATCCCAAACTGTTGAGCCAGATCTCTCGATAGGAGCGAAACCTTTTGGTTACCCTTACCCGCTACGACATTGTTATTCTTTTTAATTTGGACTGTCTTCTGTTCGAACAAACTAGTGATTTCACTGAAAATACCCTTTTCGTTAAGGTCGTCTTTTACTTCACTTCTTACAGCTGACTCACTCCAAATTGTGTCATTAATGTCATCGATCTTGTCCCAGTGAATTTGTTTCAATGCTTTTGGCTGAGGTACAGGACTCGTAAGGGATACCACGTTAGCACCTAAGGGAAATGGCGGTGGAGGTGGCGGTGGAGGAGGAGGTGCCGCTGGTGAAGCACCTATCGTTGGGATATCAACAGAAGATCTTTCCGGAGGTCCATTATCCGGTACTGTGTTGATTTTAGCAGATAGCTGGTTCAAGTTTGTCAAAGCTGGTGGTAGCGGAGGTGGAGGAGGAGGAGCGGCCCGAACGGGAGCTTGTACGACTTCCGTAGCAGTACTCGGCAAGCACGATGACGTTGGGTTTAACAGATCTGCTGCCGACGAACTCGAGAGATTCAAATCTCTGAGCTGAGGCGGTAGAGGGGGTGGTGGTAATAACGACATACTAACGGAAGGCAATGCAGATGTTATTTGCGCTGACGGAACTTCTGTCTTAGTAGCAGAAACTGTCGATTCATTTGAAGAGTTTTGCAGAAGTCCTGTTATCTGATGGAATTTACCGTGCTTAGGCAAAGATATCGGTGTTGCTGAAAGATCGTCATCAGAGTTATTGTTTGATATGTTCAACGGAGAAGGACTCGGATACTTGGAGTACTGGCCTTGTTTGGCAATAGCCGAAAGCGACGCAAAACGTTTACTTTTTGATAGTGATGTTGATCGTTGAACCGTTGTAGAGGGTTGCTTTTCTTTCAAACTTTCGAATAGAGAAATTGAACGTTTGGGTGTATATTCCGATACACCTTTATGAGCGATTGTCAAATCAAGCTGTTTCTTTTCCTTTTTCAGTTGATTTTCGACTATGTTCAATCTGCATTGCAATTCATCAATCGTTGCTTGTCTTAAGTTCAGTAACTTTTCCTTGTTCTGTAGCTGTTTCAGTAGATCTCCTTTAGACACTTTTCTATCTTGTAATAATACATTCAATTGGGCTTGAATATCGTTGAATGCCTTGTTCTTTTCATCAAGTTCTGACATGGCTCTAGTAGCAATTTGGCTGGATTGTAAGTTATCCATGATATTATCCAACGAAGTCATGAAGATCTGTTCTGTATCAGATCCCTCGATGGAGCCATCTAGAGTATGATCGCATAAGTATGTTAAGATCGAATTGAACACGGAGAACAGCTTTATCGATCCCTCAGTGGTTCTTGCATTTACTACATCAAGAACGGTTTTAATGATGTGGCAAACGGGTGTTTCTAGTGGTGTATCCTTCGTACACTCTACCAAACTTTTGATATGAGGGCCAAAAGATATCTCTCCAATAAACTCACCATTGAATTGTTTTTCTTGTACTTTCAGTTCAAGTTCAACGAACAAGTCGATATCTTGGTTCAAATCAGAAGATCCAAGTTCTTTCATCAGCCGGAATACACGCGTCACTCCAGCTCTTTTCCATTTTTTAAAAGAGGACAGTTTTAAGTTGTTTGAAGGCAGAAGTTGTTGAATAGATTGTAGTAACAGCACGGTCGAAATCGAGTAATCAATCAATAGCTCCTTCGGCTTGGGAAGAATCAACGAGCTGTTGGATGCGTGTACTTCAGGGTTCTGTAGCGTTTTCTCGACGGCCTCAATCCAAGGTTCGTAAAACGTTTCCAATGACTCTAGCGATGAATCCGACCATTCAGTAGAGTAGGTAAGAAGAATGACAATCTGTGTTGACAGAAGACGGACCCTGAGATCAGCCGTCAGCGTACCCAAGAGGAGAAACACGTTTGTAATCCAATCGTCATTCTTGAAGATTGTGGACCTCGCTGAATTATCGTTGAGTAACGTCTTGTAGCAGCACAAGTACACGTATTGTGAGTTTTTGTCCAAAGAATCAAACAAACCATTCAAAATCGAGACACCGTTAGCATTGACGAACAAAGTAATGAATTCGGAAAACCGAAGTAACCGTTCCAACTGATATAGCGTCTGAGTGACAGAGAACCCTGTGTTCAAATTGTTCAATATTATGTGCAAACTGCTCTTTTTGGAGTCCTCTGGTGCAGGCGATTCACCATGCAATTTATTCTCCTTTTGAATTAACTCCCACTTACGAGCATCGGACAAATTCTTCAAATTTTGCTTTGCAACGCCCAAAAATGCATGGCCACTTAGCAACTCATTGAACTTCGCCTCTATCACACCCTTAGGCGGCAGTTCGGAGTCCTTGGACGATAATGTATCAGTTTTCAAAACGTGTCGCGTTGTATCCACATTTGGGGTAGAAAAGTTATGTGATTTCATGTATTTCAGAGTTTGAGACCGCGGTTTCAGCCCTGTTCCGACTAGATTTAACCCCTGTATCACGAGATCATCTCTGGAATCATCTTTAGAGAGCCTCATCTTGGCATTCGCCGTAGGCACATTAGTCGATGCCGATTGTAACGGAAACAAAATACTAATCGACTTCCCATTCCTGTCGGTTGTCATCGTCGAAATGAAGGTCACAAACCGTTATTGTATAGTACAGCGTAAAACTGGATTTAATGACTGTGCAAAGTTATTAATTTTTTATGATGTAAGGAAGAGAACGACCGTTGTGTTTAATTGCATCAATTACAATAGATCGCGATCCATTCAACCAATTCTTGATCTGATATAAAACCCCACTGCCAAAAAAAAAAAGAAATAGACCCCTTTGAGTATATACAGAAAGTAAATGAGTCCGTTACTTTCAGAAGCTCAATCAGTATTGAATTCGAAATGAAAAATGAACAAGAACCGCTGGTGCCTTATCCATTACCTTTTTTTCTTGTTGGCAAGCGCCTTTGTGTTTCACATTATCGTGATTTCGCACAGTGGTTACCTTGTAAATACAAATAAAATTTAAAAAACGTAAACAAACACGGATTTCAATTCATTGAAAGTGGACGATCGGTTGTGGTCACGTGCTCCCAACCAAAAATCAAGCTGGAAGTGAAAAAAAAAAAAAAAACGGATGGAATATGGCCGAATGGTTCTGCAAGCGGCCGTTCCCGTCACGTGACATAAGCCCTTTCATTTCCTTTTTCTCGACTAGCGACCGTCCTCTGCAGCCTCTTTTCCAGATATTGCTATTATTGCCGTTTTTACGGGGCAGCCAACACCCATAGCCCACAGTGGGAAGGCAGCTTTTCTGACCCCCAAGCTACCCCACAGATACAAACAGGACAAAAAGAGCAACGAAAACCTGACGTTGATTATAAGGGCGAGGAATTCCAAAATGGAACCGGCATTAGTGTGATGGGTCCGATCTCCACTTCTGCATTGCCCAGTACAGTAGTCTACAGATATTCGGGTTTTCGTTCTTTTCATTTAGTTAGGCTGGACATTGAGATTGAGAAGTAATCAGTCAGTCATTCGATGATTTGTGCGGTATATGCCTCTATTTTCGCCTCGTTTCTACTCGATTAGTGCAGACTTGATTCCCACTGTTTATATCGGTGTTTCGGTAATGCCGAGTTTAGAGGGGTTGGCAGCTTTCTTGCCATGTATATATACATATATATATGGCACGTTTGGCGCATCTATATTGAGCCAGTAGTTGGTATTGTTTTTTTAGTAAATATATATATGCTACATAAATGTGTCACAGAGTTACATTTTACTGTTCTCCTTATTAGTTGGTAAAAGCTTTTATCTAGCAACAATATTTATCAAAGGATCCGTTCTGAGCAGTTTACAAGTAACGTTACAGCAACGATTTAAACAATATGGCATCCAGACTTTCACAATTGGAAAAACACTTGACAGGACACGGCTCCGAGAAGGATATCAAGAGCAAGAATCCGGATGATGTGGTGATAGTAGCAGCTTACCGTTCTGCGATTGGTAAGGGTTTTAAAGGTGGGTTCAAAGACGTGAACACTGATTATTTGCTCTCGCAGTTCTTGAAGGAATTTTTCGGTAAAGTTGACATCGATAAGAGCATCATTGAAGAAGTTGCGTGTGGTAACGTTTTAAATCCGGGGGCAGGAGCCACAGAACACAGAGCAGCTATGTTGGCTGCAGGTTTGCCTTACCAAACGCCGCTAGTTGCCATTAACAGGCAATGCTCGTCTGGTTTAACCGCTGTTAACGACATTTCAAACAAAATCATTTCCGGGCAGATCAACGTTGGTTTGGCGGTCGGTGTAGAATCGATGTCTAAGAATTATGGTCCCAAAGCTTTGGGGTCTATATCCAACGAGTTGAAATCTAACACAGCTGCTGCCAAATGTATGATTCCAATGGGATTCACCAACGAAAACGTAGCCAAAATGTACCAAATTACTAGGGAGGACCAGGATAGGTTTGCTCTTGAATCTTTCTACAAGGCAGAGAAAGCTGTGTCACAAGGCTTGTTCAAGGACGAGATTTTGCCCATTGAATTGCCAGACGGTACCATAATTTCACAAGATGAGGGCCCAAGAAAGGGCGTCACCCTCGAGACTTTACAAAAGATAAAACCTGCATTTGTCAAGGAAACCGGTGTAACCACGGCAGGCAATGCTTCGCAAATCTCGGACGGTGTTGCAGGCGTTTTACTCATGAGAAGGTCAATGGCCATGAAGCTTGATTTAGAAATCGTTGGCAAATATGTCGCATTCCAAGCCGTTGGTGTTGCACCTGAAATAATGGGTGTTGGCCCAGCTTACGCGATTCCAAGAGTTCTAAAGGACTGCGGGTTGAAGGTAAACGACGTTGATGTCTATGAAATCAACGAAGCTTTTGCAGGTCAGGCTCTATTTTGCGTGAAAAAACTCGGCATTGATACCAACAAGTTGAATCCAAAAGGCGGTGCTATCGCTTTAGGGCATCCGTTGGGCTGCACAGGTGCAAGACAGGTGGCTACAATTTTGAGGGAGTTGAAAACTGGTCAAGTTGGTGTCGTTAGCATGTGTATTGGTACCGGTATGGGGGCTGCTGCAGTCTTTGTCAAGGAATGAAGAGAGATGAATGACGTTTTAATGAATAAGGGCATATGTATGTATAAATAAGAAATGACCTTCTATATCCAATAGCTTCAGTTCTCTATTTGAAACGTGTCTCATAGACTAGGGCTTTGTTTTCCGTTGAAATTCAAAAAGAAAGACTTGTTATAAGGGTTTTCTTAACCCTGTCCCTAGTTAGGAATTCTGGAGATTTTAATAAATTCCAGTTGGAAACTAAGAAATTCAGCTGAACGATGATCGGCTGTCTAAGTTTAAGCATGTGTCTTGCTTTGTGGTTGAAATTATTTATGATTTGAGAAAGCGTTTCGTCCACAGTGCAGTCTTTCGGCCTGCTTAACTTGATAGCTGATTGTGGATAGTCTAATGGAATATTGAAAACACATTTAACCTTATCCGTAACGTCATTTTGATTAATTGTAGTAAATTTAATTGAGTAGGTTGTGACATACTGACCCTTTCTCAACATCGTGACATTTGATCCGGCCAAATGTGACATTTGTTCAATCTCATTTTTCCTTTGTAACTTCAAAGCATTTCGTGCTTGGAACTTCTTTTCGGTATCCTCATCATTGATGAAGGTTCCTTCTTTTACTGAACTGCTTACTGTCTCCTCAGGAGTAGACTTTGCGCCTTTAGGTTTTCTAATCCGTTTCCTTCGTTGATGATTTCCTTGTTTGTTATCCTTTTCCATTTTCTTGTCAGCTCGATCCACCTTTCTTGCAGCAGCACCTTCATTGACTGTAGCAGGTACAGCACTCATAATATAATTGATTTAATTCAGGTTGTGAAAAAAGCAAAATTTGACTTTATGTCATCAAGTGCGGTTGAACGTTGTATGGTATATAGCTATGCTCTTGTAGCAGAACAATTCAGGCTTCTCGAATGTGGATTGGTACACTCTTCCTTCAAACTCGTCAAACGTTGATTTACTACTGTATGCTGTAAACGTAAACGTAAAACTTTCCGTAGTATAATAATTGGTGAAGTTTGGTTAGGTTCGTGAAAACTCAAATGTCACGTGATACAAGGTAAATCAACGTGAAACCTAAAAACGCACCGACTCGGAGTTTTATGATTTATTGAGATGGTATTCCTGTTTTGCGAAATGTTGTCTGACACGGCAAGAGAAACATTCCGCTACCAAATTCCAGTTATCAATATGCGAAATCGATATTTAGTGTTCTGTTCTTTTTTTTCATAATGCACAATTTAGTACATTATTTCCGAGTGAACACTCAAGTCCTGGGCAAAAGGTCTTTGAAGGAAAAAGAGTCTTACATTACTTTCCCGTTCATATTTGTGAATAGTGATGCATTCATGCATTCGGTTCCCTTTCATTGCCGAACATCTACTTAAGGCATATTTACTATGCTACGTTTGATTCATGAATATCCTGTTTAAACTCTAAGGATAGCGGTCCCTCGTTGTCCAAAACGATTACCACCTCTACAGGTAAGAGACCTTTAGGACTAAATCACGGATTCTCCGAATATCTAAGCTAGTTAACCAATGAATAATTCTCAACGATAAAATTCGTAAAATATACAGAGATTCCGTATATCTTGAATATTTAGGTAAAATGACGATTTATCTAAAAACAGCGCTCATCTGATATCGGTTAATCAAAACTGAGGGTTAATTGGAATGCAATGAAATGTGCCATTCCGTGGACGGCACACTCTTGCGGCTTCTGTACTCGTTTTTTTTCTTTTCAAAAAGCTGATACAATGGTTCCTGCAGGATTCCGAGTTTCGTAAATCTGCCCTCTTAGAATTTGACACTTTCGTACGTTTATTCTTCGAAACAAAGCGAATTATTTCTGTAAAAGAAAAGAAAATTCCTGTTCGTTCTGGCTCCCGTAATTAGCGTCGCAAAAGTTATTCGCGTTCAAGATGGTTGGTATGAGCAATCCACGGGTAGACGTTTTTTGAGGTTAGCCCTGCATATAATGTGAGAACCGTAACTCCTCTGGCTTTTGAGATAGGAGGTGTGGGTTCATGAATCGGACTTTGTATACAAGCCATTCCTAATAGACCACTTCAGGCGTTTCTGCATAGTTGGAAGTAGAATTTCTGCCGGAATTCAACCGACTTTGCGTTTTATAGTGCGAATACTCAACTATTGGACACCACAGTTGTTAGGGTATATAAAAGTGTAGCAGCTTCCTTGTTACAAAACACCTGGTTTTCTATGTCATATTAATCGTGGCAAGGACCACAATATGTTAGAAATAATGTTTGTTTGCGGGACTGTTATCAAAACGGCTCTTTCCGTATCATATTCGGAGTTTTAATTTCTTTCTACTTTCCTATGGCCTCAAATCGAACGGAAGCCATAAATCTGTCTTGGTATCAAGCCTGTTTCATGCTACATACTTCATATTTTTCTGTCTGTATACTTAATGGTTGCATAGCGTAGTCAATTGCAAAATAATCTTCTCCCAATATTTCTCCAATCAACACTTTCAATGCCTTAGGATCTTAGACAATTGTATTAGAGGTGTTCCATTATATCAAAAAAAAAAAAATTTTAGTTACATTTCTAAGTGTTATTTTATGCCCATGTCTGTCTCAGCATAATTTCGTAGTTTTCAATCAGATTGGCATTTTGTTTTTCTCCGTGTCGCGTTCCGCTAACTCGATTGCCGGTTTACAGAACTGTCTGAATGAAGGCGCTTGATTTATTCACTAACTCAAGGCAAGTCGGTTCTCTCCGCTTCGTACAATTTTTTTTTATTTTTTCTGACATAAGTTTTAACAATGCGCATGCACTAAATACCCGTTTCTTAGGTGCTTTCCGAAAATTTCTAGTCACCGAAGATCTGTTTTTCCTAACATTGAACTTTAATTTTTAATACAAACCAAAACAAGAAAACCCAAGAAAAAAAAAAATCAGGATTTACGATCTATAAAAACAAATGCGGTGGTGAAGGAATTTTAAAACTCGAGTTGATTAGTATATACTTGTACATTCAACTTCACATTTAAAGTCGAAGGGTGTATATATATATATATTAGTATATCATAAGTGAAATAGTACAACTTTGTCATTATTATTAAAACGCTGAGGGGTAGAGTTAAAAATAATTGATTTTTATTTTGCAGTTTTAGCTTGGCAGTCAATTTTATTAGATTGGGATGAAGTCTTGGTCAGGATTTATAATGTTCTGATGTGCCCCCACTGCGACACTAGCTTTGATGGCATTTAGCTTTTCAATGCTATTTTTGGCAACTGCCATCCCAGTCTCAGCGATTTTACCTAAAATGTCGATGAAGTGAAAATATAGGATATCGTCATCAGATATAATGCATGTCAGAGCTCCTATAAACAGCGACGGGTGGCAGCATACGCCACATGACGAGTAGTATGGGTTACTGTATGCAGTTTTCACCATGTTGTATAGGATACTTCTGATCTCAGGAGATTTTGGATCAGCATCAATGAAGTACACCTTCAGATAAAGTTCCAGCAGCAGGTAGAACATATTGTGTGAGGAGAGCATGGCGAACTTCAATCTCAAGTCAGTGATATCGACTAAAGTAGATTCAAGATTGGAATCTAACACTGCAGATCGTTTCAACTGATCTAGCATTTCTGCACCAAAGATTGGTAGCTGTGGAAGAAGTGATCTAGAAGTACCATTAATCTTGAGAAGAAAAATGTTCAGACCAGTGATATCGACGCCGTTTTCCTTGAATTCAAAGATTCGCAGCAAGAATTTGAAATAAACTGAATTGAGATTATTCGACATACCTTTAAGGAGGTTGAAGGTATGGCCCGCTTCGGACAATGGAGAGCTCTCTGAAAGGAATGCTGTTTTAGTGAACTCACTTATATCAATCAACGCAACTCCAAAATTGGACGCAATTGAAGCAGTAGTTTCTGCATGGCAAAACCAGTCGTTCAGAATCTTATAGATGTGAACAGCATTTTGCTCCAGTTCGGTCATTTGTCTTTTAGGCATCAGAATCGAGGCTCTAATTAAAAGCTGCTGGCAACCTCTCAGATGTGTTCTCCAAAGATTACTTCTTAGAGCACTGTTCGCAAAAAACATAAGGAAAACGGTAAACGTCAAACAGACATATTCAACGAAATCTTGAGAATTTTGGATTCTTTCGTTGATGGTGCTCAATACTTGCTTGAAACTGAGGGCCCTCACATACCCATCCCATACTTGCGAAAAATGGTGTAGACCTGCAGTTTCGTAAACGTCTTGCATGAACACCGAAATGTCATAACGAATTGCATCTTGTATGATGGTGTGCTTTTGGTTAAGAGACCATAGACACTTCATGAAGGTATCAAACTCTTCACGGGGAAATAGCAGAAAGTTACCTGCAATCAAAGTTGTAGAAGCAAATCGCCAAACAAAATTGTTAAGATTAAAATCATCGATTCTGATCTCACTAATTGCTGCCGGGTTTGTACTTTTGTAAGCGGTTTGAAACGGATCTTCTTTTTCCAATAGACTCAACATATCCATCCAGATAAAGTTTCTCCAATTCAAATTGTATTCTTTTAACAGAGGTACTGATTGAGTAGTGTCTGCACCGGTTATGATAGGCTTTGAATTGAGATTAGGCAAGCTGAGCAAGTTAGCATCTGATGGAGAGACGTAAATGAAATTTTGCAAGTTGAAATCATTCAGATCAAGCAAACGAGCAGAATCTGGTTTCACACCCCACTGCGTTGGTTCGCCTTGCTGACTTGAGTATTCCTGTTGCTGCTGTTGCTGCTGTTGCTGCTGTTGCTGCTGTTGCTGCTGTTGCTGCTGTTGCTGCTGTTGCTGCTGTTGCTGCTGCTGCTGCTGTTGCTGCTGCTGTTGATGCTGCTGCTGCTGCTGCTGCTGCTGCTGCTGTTGCTGCTGCTGCTGCTGTTGCTGCTGTTGATGCTGTTGTTGATGCTGTATTTGATGATGCTGTATTTGTTGTTCATGATGTTGATGTTGTTGCTGTTCGTGCTTAATTTTTTTCTGCTTCTTCAACGGTGGTAAATTCCCACCCAAATCCAAAGGTTGCTGATGCTGGCGTATATGATGTTGCAGATGAAGCATTTGTGGCCGGGGCTCGCGTAGGTGCTGTTGCGGTTGTGGAAGCATCACTGGCAACAGCGGCAGCGGTGTCGGCACCTGTACTTGTTGAATGGGCAAATTGGGTGAATGCGAATGCGAATGCGAGGAAGACGTAGATGCCGATGATTTCTTACGTAATGGGCCATTGTTCGGCAGCCTTTGTGTATCACTGCTAATCAACTCTTGAGGGCCCATAATTGAATGGATTACAGGCATACTCTTCAGCTTCGACTGGGACACATCTTGAAATACAAGACTCAACTGGTACGTACATGGAATGTTCCTTTTGGCACATTTCCCGCACTTCGGCTGGCCTTCGTCACATTTCAAATGCGACCGCTTGCACTGCAAACACCCTTTCCTCGAGTATTTCGTATTCCTCTTCTTCCCAGAATTGGAAAGGTCTAAGATAGACTCTTCCATTGGTCTGAATAAAAACACAGACAAATGAACAACAGAACAAGAATGTGTGAGTGTAAATTCCTCGAATTCTGCAAAAAATCCTGCGCTGCTACTCTGTAAGTATGTGAATGTGTTTGCGTGTGTGTGTGTGTGTTTGTGTTTTTTTTTTTGGCAAGTTTCCAGAAGGTTGAAGTGCTAATAAATCTATATTATAATGATATGAACAATAGTGATATTAATCAAAGTCCCAGAAATTGCAAGGTTGTTTCTCTGAAATCGGTACAAATCACCAATTATTTTTTTTTTCACCCAAAAAGAAAAAGATCAAAGAAAAGGTCGTATCTACCAGCGTACTACCCGTTTAGTACCAGGGCCCCACACTCTGTGAACCTTTATTGTCTCAAGCGATCTTGTTCCTTTACGTTTCCTCGAACTCTCTGCTTTTCTCTTCCGGCTCTTTTCCAAGTGATAATTACTAAATGATTATCTAAAACTTCACCGGTAGTAAATAACGAAAAACTGGAAAAAAAAAAAAAATCTGGTCAAAAAAAAACTGAAAAAAAATGAAAACTGCACAGTTTTGTTATTGTTGTTGTTTGTTCAACGACAATAGGGGAACTTAGAACTCTGTTACCCCAGAACCGGCTGCAGCACCAATGCACCAGAATCCATAAGGCCCTCGGGGAGAATGGAAGCATTTCGAAGACGGGAAATGTTAATATTGAAGTTAAGCTTTATATTAAGTAATTTTTTTTTTTTATTTCTTTAGGAACGAAATCGATTTTTTGTGTACAAGGTTAGATATACACTTTCACCATTAAGCGGAACCACCCGGCAAAACAGTTGCATGCACTGTACGCCTTAGATGACGTACGGGGCTCTGGAACTTAGAAGAACGCCTGGGGTCATTGCGAGTTGAGATTACTTTGGCCCTTCCATTTGTTACTTAGCAACCACCTTTGGAATCTATACCCTGTTTGTACGCCATTCTTTGGGAAAAAAACAAAAATGCCACCATGGGACCTCGCTTTTCCTTTTTCGAGTATCAGCGGGTGGTACTTATTAATGATCTAGTAACTAACGTCCGTAATCCAGCAGGAAATTCGGATTCTTTCACTCACAGTTTTCTTTTTCTCTGCCCAGAACTAGAGGGCGATTTCAGCTAGAAGCACCAGCAGCAGGCCTGATAGTCACTGATTGAAGACTACCGATGAGTCTTCTGGTTTAGCAGTAAAAATACTGTACATGCAAGTGTATTTGAAAAAAAAAACAAGCTGCCTCGAGTGTGCTTGATCGGCAAGTTTCACCTGTGCAATTGAAGGCGATGATGCTCCAGAGAATTCCATATCCGAATGCCTTCTCCTGTCCCATATAGGTCTCTCCTCCAATCTAAAGACAGAGAGAAATGCCTTGTATAGGATCAGCAGCGTGTGCACTGTTGTTTCCTGGGCCCTTGTGCAATGTTTTCCACACGATGGCCGCAGCGCACTTGGAACCTCTTTGCGTATTTACTGTGGAAATAGAAAAACGAGAAACGATTTATGAAAAAAAAAAAAAAAACCAAAACCTAGTACATTCGTTTGCCAGAAGCGGTCAGTATTCCACATATTCCATAGGCGAACGACTGTTATCATTTACTAGCTTAAAAGAAATTTTAGCAAACTGCTTCAAGAACTAGATCCGTTCCGTGTAGAGAGGGGCTGCTTGCTGGTGAACGGACACTTATTTGTGACATAATGCTGAGCCTGCGGAAAGGGATATAACGGTGAAGAAAACGTCACCAAATGCGTCTTGCTCTTCTAGTTCTAGTTCTAGTTCTTGTTCTAGTTCTTGTTCTTGTTCTTGTTCTTGTTCTGCGAAAAGCAAGCTGCTTGATATGCACAGGTTGCGTGTTCGCATCGAGTTCTTCACTGTTTATTTGCATACATGTACAGGTATAGCTATGTATGTACTGTGCCCTTAATTAAGTCTCTTGTGGTTCTGGAAGAGTGCCGAGAGGCATGAGATTAACCGGAATCGAAATTTCTTTTTCACTTTTTTTTCGGCTTTATATCAGATCATCTCTATACACCAAGTCGTACGATTTAACGACTAAAAAACAAAAGTGTTGATTGAGGCGTTAGAATTTCGTTTACGGTGAGTTTGGGTACGCTCGATAGTGCATTGTTTGGTCGGTCAGCCAGCTCTTGTCCCAGGTTCCTGCAAGGTCGGGAAGTGCGGACGAGAGCTTCACCGTCAAGTGGAATTAGTCTGATAGCTAGTATATAGGACACTGATTCATATCTTTAAGATTCTCGAGAGATAGCTAAATGTAGCAAAATAGATACTAAAAAAATAAAAAAAAAAGATATCAAATCAAAGCAAGAAACTGACAAATCTAGTGCCGCAAGTAATTAGCCATTTGTATGTATACTATATAAGAGTGGTATTGAATGGGAGTTGACACACAGGAAAGCTATCAGTTAGAAGCATTGACTCGTTTGCTGATCGGTGCAAGAAACTAATGTCGAAACAATTGAATTCTTCGGAAATATACCCGTTAGGATCTGCGGATTTGCAAAAGTCTATCAAGGATGTTTATAGGGGAAGGCATTATAAGGAATTGCCAACACCAGCGTTGGTTGTGAAAGAAGACGTCATTGATGCGAACATTATCAGTCTGTTCCAATCCATTGATACCATTAACAGCAAACTTGATAGACCTGTTAAGTACCGTGCGCATATCAAGACTCACAAGACAATTGAGGGGACTTTGAAACAATTAGGGTACAACCTAGCCGGTTACGATGCCAGTAAATATGAGTCCATCGTTGTCAGTACTCTTAGAGAGGCGTATTTGGTATTGGACTATCAGGAGCAGACTAATACGAAGGTAGTTACGGATATGCTTTACGGGTTGCCCGCTTGCGTTCCAGACATTATTCCACAGTTGTACGAAATTTCGAAGAAAGTGGACCACTTCAGAGTCTTCGTCGATAACCTCCAACATATCGAATTCTTGGAAGACTTTGCCAAGAGTGTAAACGACCCTGATTTCAAGTGGTCTGTTTTCGTGAAGATAGACTGTGGCACTCACAGGGCCGGTGTGTTCTCGGAGGAAGACTTAGTCGTGTTGTTGGAAAGGCTGTTGAAAGCGAAGGACTCTGTAGAACTACACGGATTCTACGCACATGCAGGTCACTCGTACTCCAAATCTTCTTCAGAAGCCGTTGATTCGGTGCTGATGGAAGAGACTAGTTCTGTCAACAATGCTTGTAAAACCTTGTTGAAAATTGATCACGAGTATCCGGTATCTGAGTTGATATTGAGTGTCGGGGCTTCTCCAACTGCACGCTCATTCCAGAATTCGAGCGATGCTTCCAAACTCGTTGAATTTTTGAACAGTTTGCACGGTACCTTCGAGTTGCATGCCGGCAATCTAATCATGTCAGATTTGCAACAGGTTGCTACTGGATCCATCACTGAACAGAACATTGGGTCCTTTGTGTTGGGTACTGTAATCTCTCAATATCCAAAAAGAGGAAATCCAATTGGTGAGATGTTGACGAACACAGGGGTTTTGGCAATGACAAAAGAAGTTTCTCAAAAATTCCCTGGTTATGGTTTATTAGCAGACACTTTAAAGTATGGAGCATGGTACTTACAAAGGCTATCTCAAGAACACGGTATCTTACAACCTTTAGAAGACGATTGCAAAATGATACCTCACGGTACTAAGATTGAAATTTTGATGCAGCACGTATGTATCACGATGGCATGTTTCGGACATTTCTTTGTTGTGAACAAAGAGGGTATTATAACCGATGTTTGGATTCCATGTCGGGGATGGTAGTTTGTTAAGAGATTAGGGACTGAAGGCATATACTAATTATACCGAATCTCTTTCCACTATAGCTAATTCCCAAGAAGAAAAACATATGGAATCAGGATTTTAGTTTTTTTTCGAGGAAGAGCCCAAACGTTATACAACTACCCGTGTGGAAGACAGTAGCTTGCGGATTGCTATGCAACCGTCTTTGAGGCTGTTTTACCTTTTTTCGACTTGCTTTTCCCTTTTTCAATGTTGACACTTAAGTGTCCCAATTAGGTAAAATGTAAATAATAAATTACTATTTAGCATTTAGCATACCGATGAAAAATTGTCACAAAGTAATGTTATACCTATTGTCGAGCCTCAAAACTAGGATTTGATGATATGTTAACCACACAATAGACACCATTTTCAAGCATTTGGTGAGCTTGATATAAACCCTCATCTTAGGTGGTATAGTCCTTAGCCGATTGACATCTACAGCACCCTTGCTTGAACAAGCAGTTACGTCTATTTAGCCAACTTCTAACTCAGGGACTGGACAAACACATTGCTATTGCTAGATTTGAGTTATTCTAGAGACGATCAGCTTCAATTTTGAATGAAATTATGGATAAGAATAGTAAGCTGTCGGCGAAGCAGTCAATGCTTTCACTAACTTCACCAACAAAGCTACATGTTATTCCTAATGAGAAGAATAAGATAGCCAAGAGGAAAGGAAAGATCACGCTTGGAAATGTAACAAATACCATCAATAGGCCTACCCTTATTGCAAAAGGAGGGATTCCGCCGCTATTACGAAAAACCTCATCGTTCTTCAAAGAAGAGTCCCCCGTTCATGAATCGTTAGGTGGGTCAGGGTTCAACTCCTTGGATCAGGATACAAATCCTGATCGTTTTATACCTAAGGTACAACATTCACAAAATACAAAGTGCTTTGATCTGGAAGAAGACCCAGAAGAGATCAAACCTCCTCCAAATGCTTCTCCATCGAAACATTTGAGCGCACAAACTAAGAAAATGTTCAAGCAAAAAGTTGCAAACGCTTGTGGATTGGATATGAATCAAAGAATCTTGCAATACATGCCTCTTCCACCACAACCATCCTTGGATCGTCCAATATTTTCCATAGGAGGCAGACAAACTTACAATTTCGAAGCAAAGTCCAAGGGACTTGCAAAGCTACGGAAAATCAATACTAATCCGGAAAGAATATTGGATGCACCGGGCTTCCAAGATGATTTTTACCTCAACTTGATAAGTTGGTCCAAGAAGAACGTATTAGCGATCGCATTGGATAATACCGTCTACCTCTGGGATGGTGAGTCTGGAGATGTTAATTTATTGGTGGAGTTGAATACAACATGCACAAGTTTAACATGGTCTGACGATAGCTGTCATATCTCCATTGGTAAGAATGATGGTAACGTTGAGATATGGGACGCAGAACCGATGACCCATGTAAGAACGATGAGATCAGGTCTCGGTGTACGTATTGGATCTCAATCATGGCTGGATACTCTTTGTGTTACTGGTAGCAAAAGTGGAGAAGTCCAAATCAACGACGTGCGAATCAAAAATCACGTTGTACAGACTTGGGAAAGGCACCAAGGTGAGGTCTGTGGATTGAGTTTCAGGGAAGATGGTATTCAGTTAGCCAGTGGTGCTAACGATAATACGGTAATGATTTGGGATACAAGACAAAATAACGATCCGATGTGGACAAAACGGAACCACAAAGCGGCAGTTAAAGCTATTAGTTGGCATCCAGAAATTACCAATCTATTAGCCACTGGGGGTGGTTCTTTGGACAAATATATCCATTTCTGGAATACAACAACTGGTAACAGGCTCAGCTCTATAGACACCGGTTCTCAGGTCAGTTCCTTGCATTGGGGTCAAAGTTACTCAAAACATTCAAATTGTATGGATACAGAAATTGTTGCCACTGGTGGTACTCCAAACAATTGCATAACGGTCTACAACTACGAGACAAAATTCAAAGTTGCTGAGATTCAACAAGCACATGATTCTCGTATTGTCTCATCCCAATTATCCCCAGATGGTACAACTATAGCATCTGTTGGTGGAGATGAGAATCTCAAATTCTACAGAGTCTTCGATGAAAAACGTAAAAGGAGATATCTAGACGATAGATCTCACGGATACACCGACAAATTGGACACTAAATCGCATGATGATGACGATTCACAAAGGTCGCCTTCAAAAAGTACGTATATCATTAGATAGAATAGAGTACATCGAATTGCATCTAAGAAAAATGAAAAAAAAACACTCTCAATAACAATCACTATCACACTCTAAATGAACTAAAAATGATTGTCTATTAGCCATCATACCGGAGCGGACAAAACCGTGATCTATTTATTCTATACGAAAAAGATGAACTCATCTTAAATTTCCCACCAGAGGAATATCTGAAGTTAATAGATATTTCTCTCTTGAGAAAGATCCGTCTAGAAGAGATAAAAGGAGAAAAAACCAGGCATTCAAAGAACGGGCGCGTCAGAAACCTAATGAGCATGAAACCGGAGGAATACGATTCCCCAAATATCAGCATATGTGCAATGGTAACGACACCCCTGATTAGCCAGAGAAGGTACAAGAGAATCATGAAACGCAGGATATAGGAAAAAAGAAAGAACAGAGAAAAAACACGCCCGACAACCATAAGATCACCGTTGATGTCTACCTCTACCTTCCTGAATCCCTCAACATTCCTATTCCCTTATACCCCCCGCACGAAGCAACTGGAAAACCCTCATCACGCCCGGAAACGTTAGTTTTTTAGTTATAAGGTTGGCCAAAAACTGAGTCTGTAACAGTAATATCCTCTATGAGGACATTTCAGTTGTTACACTGAAAAGAACAGATACTACACTTGATCTAAGCCAATAGGCAAAGAGATTTGGTTTTCTGAAAAATAATCAAAAAGACCCGCGAATATATTATGGTTAAGGTAAAGAATGGAAACATCGACGACCTTCTTCCTTTTATACTAAAATTTTTTTTCAGTCAAACATGCTAATCGTTATTAATGATATCCGTACCTCCCCCATAGTTTGGAATTTGATATTTATTATAGGCATACATGGCTTTAAGTTTACGGTTGGCTGTCACCAGCTTGTTGCCAATGGCTTTTTAGAAACACAACTAGAGACTTTCAACATTTGGAATTAGTTCGAAACCTCTGTGACTGAGTTTCTGTTTTTTGCGAACCCTAATTCCCCCTCTGCAGCCAATTTACTAGCCTAGCGTTTCCTTCTGTCTGGTTTGTTATCTTTGGTCTATTCAAGTGTTATTGGAATAGTGTATTATTATTGAAGATGCCTTCCAGTGGTAGTCAAGTTCAAGCGAGCGATCCTCAGACGATCGAATTGGAACAGAAACTTGCTGTGCAATCGATTCGTGTTTTCCTTCAGTCTAAGACATCATATGACGTGCTACCAGTGTCATACAGGTTGATTGTTTTGGATACATCCTTATTGGTAAAGAAGTCGCTCAATATACTGTTGCAAAACAATGTTGTTTCAGCTCCATTGTGGGATGCGCAGACTTCGAAATTTGCAGGTTTGTTAACGAGTTCTGACTTCATTAACGTTATTCAGTACTATTTCCACAACCCAGACAAGTTCGAATTAGTAGATAAGTTGCAATTGAACGGTTTGAAGGATATTGAAAAGGCCATTGGCGTCCAACCTTATGATACAAAATCCATTCACCCATTCAAACCACTGTACGAAGCATGTGTTATGATGATAGAGTCCCGGTCCAGAAGAATCCCCTTAGTCGACCAAGACGAAGAAACACAACGAGAAATTGTAGTGAGTGTGCTTACGCAGTACCGTATCTTGAAATTCGTTGCGCTAAATTGCAAAGAAATCCGCTACTTGAAAAGACCACTACGCGATTTGAACATTATATCAACAAATAACATCATGAGCTGCCAAATGAGCACTCCCGTAATAGACGTCATTCAGTTGTTGACTCTGGCTGGAGGTGTTTCTAGTGTCCCAATAGTTGACGATCAAGGCAAGTTGATCAACGTTTACGAAGCCGTCGACGTGCTAGGCCTCATTAAAGGAGGCATATACAACGATCTATCGCTTTCCGTCGGAGAGGCTCTGATGAGAAGAAGCGACGACTTCGAAGGGGTCTTCACTTGTACTGAAGACGATAAACTCTCGGCCATTCTCGATACTGTAAGGAAGTCGCGTGTACATAGATTTTTCGTTGTTGATACAAACGGCTTTTTAACTGGCGTTTTGACTCTTAGCGACATACTAAAGTACATTTTATTCGCCGAGTCGTAACGCAATCAGTGACTCGAAAGTAACAGCAAGTTCTGGCACCATTTCTCCTTATCACATGCCTCTTTACGTTCAATTATACGAACCTTACTTCTATTGGAACAGAATAAACCACTTACGATATTGACGACAGAGATACATATTTACGTACGCAATCCGCATATAGAACAAATTTCCGGAAGGGTTATAGGACCCTTATCTTCCTGATACTAATGTATCGAAGAATGGGCAGCTCGATGCTGAGATACTCGAGCTATCAATTTCAGTCGTTTTAATTCGAAGCGTCTGACTAATGATCAATAATACTATATCTATTTGATTTTTGATCTTTACATACTTCTTCAGTCCAATGTGAAAAACTGCAACATTTATAAGGGCAGCGTACTTAGCAACATGTTGCAAAAAAATATGAACACAGCGTTTTGGAAGAAACTTTCGAAATTGTACTCTAATCCAATCAATGAGTGGACTGTGAAGAGTGGTGTCGATTAGTGATTAAACTAGCGAATTCAAGAAACCAATTAAACATGGAGAGTTCGACTGGTGGAAGTAGGGGCGAAGAAAATACTGAATGGGATCGTAAGCCGTGGTTGAAACAAGTGACCCTGAGATCCACGGTAATTGGATTGTTGATTGGATCTCTTGTGCTTGTTTCCAATTTCCAGTTTGGTTTGCAAACAGGATGGGTGTCCATGATGTCGTTGCCCAGTGCGCTTTTAGCGTGTGCTATCTTCAAGCAAGTATGGCCGATTATTTTTCCAAACGATTCTGAATTCAGCGATGTGGAAAATGTGTATGTGCAAAGCATCGCTGTGGCTGTCGGTACGGGTCCATTGGCTTACGGATTTGTTGGAGTAGTTCCGGCGATTGAGAAGTTCCTTACAGATGAGGAAAGTGGTGGCACCAGGGTCAAGGGCGAAGACTTCTCTTTGAACGAGTTATTGATGTGGTCATCTGCATTGGCATTCTTTGGGATATTCTTTGCTGTTCCTATTAGAAAGCAAGTGATAGTCAGAGAAAAGCTTCCATTTCCGAGTGGTAGTGCTACTGCGACGTTGATCTCAGTATTAAACGGCTCTGAAATTTTGCAGGAAGTTACCACCAAGGAATTAGTCGAAATGAAAGAACGGAGATTAAGGGAGTATGCGGAAGTGTTATGTAGCGATGAAGAGGAAAACGTGTGTGAGGGCTCTCCGCTGATGCATGGTTCGAGTTACACGCATGGTAGTCGTTCTGCTTCTTCAAATTCCGGTAGCATTGCTGAGAATTCTAACCGTTTAGTACCCTCAATCTCCAAAGGTGTACCTACTTACAAAGAAAATGTTAGTGTATTGATGAAGACGTTTGCCGCATCTGCACTATATACAGTAACATCCTATTTCATACCGGCAGTCAAATCGATTCCTGTATTTGGAAGATACGCTGCGGATGTCTACTTATGGAGTATCGAACCGTCGCCTGCTTACGTAGGACAAGGTATTATTATGGGGCTTGCTACTGTATCATACATGCTTCTGGGCTGTATACTGGGGTGGGCTGTTTTAGCACCTTTAGCGAGATACTATCGCTGGGTCGATCCGGAAGCTGACGTTCATGATTGGGAAAATGGGTTTCAAGGTTGGATTATCTGGACCTCTCTATCTGTCATGGTTGTTGATAGTGTCGTTGGTTTCATTGTTTTCACAGTTCGTTCAATAGTGAAATTCATACTGTTGGATGACAAAATGGAAATGTTTAACAGCGTCTTGGACGATTCTATCCAATCAATGTTGCTCGAAGAGGAACGCGTGTTGAATGACGCTCGTGGAAGACATGAAAACACGGTGAAATTGGTCAGCACCGAAATCGATCATGACGTAGATTCTAAACATCTCGTCACTTACACCACAGTACTGAGTGGTTTAGTAGTATCATTCATTTTATGCGTCATAGTCATGATTTATTTATTCGGTATTGATATCATTCCGTTGTACTCCATTGTTTCGGCTTTGATAATTGCATCATTTTTGTCAATATTGGCCGTCCGTGCGCTTGGTGAAACAGATTTGAACCCGGTCAGCGGAATTGGTAAACTGTCACAGTTAATTTTTGCGTTGATCATACCGAATAGCCACAAAGGGAGCGTTTTGCTTAACCTTGTGGCAGGTGGTGTCGCTGAGGCTGGTGCTCAGCAGGCTGGTGATTTGATGCAGGACCTAAAAACCGGACATTTGCTAGGCGCTTCTCCAAAGGCACAATTTATTGCTCAGTCCATTGGTGCTGCTTGGTCCATTGTTCTATCCAGTGTAGTTTACAGACTTTACAATAAAATCTATGATATTCCAAACCAACAATTCAGAATACCGACAGCTGTCGTGTGGATTGACTGTGCAAGGCTAGTTACCGGTAAGAATCTACCGGATAAAGCGCTGGAATGCTCTTTGGTACTGGGATCAATATTTGCCGTCTTATCGTTAGTCAAAAATTGTCTGCGTGAAAAGGGTTATAAATGGTTGATATGGATTCCCTCTGGTGTTGCTGTTGGTGTCGGAATTTACAATACTCCAAGTTTCACCATAGAGCGTTTTGCAGGTGGTATGCTGGCTCACATTTGGCTACGTAGCCATAGAGGAAATCCTGACGCAAAAACAAAAATGATTGTGTTTAGCTCCGGATTGGTGTTAGGTGAAGGAATATTCAGCATAGTAAACATGTTCTTCACCAGTATCGGAGTACCACATTTCTAATCTAAGTGAGCTTTTCATGTTTGTTGTCATTATATTTCACGTATTATTATTAATTGATTAGGTACGGTTTAAAATGCTTGATGTAAGACTTTACTGTTTTTGTTGTTCTGCCTGTAATTGTAACTTCCGTAGCTCTCTATACCTTTGATCTTTGGAAGACTCTACTCTGTCCAAGAAATCTTGTTTGGCCAAAAACCCATCTTTGTTATGAAGATTCAATTCATCATGAATACCTTCTTTATCGACGTAACTAGCCCAATCGAGCTGGGATTTCTCCAAAGTTGTGAGTTTGGGTTTTAAGGTTCCGGATATGATCTGCTCAAGAATGGGTGGTCTTTTCAGATGCCTCTTTAAAGGAAACCCAGCGTCATTTACGTTTTGCTGATTTCTATGAACATGTGTTAGCTTATCGTTTTGTACAGTATCTTGTATCCTACCATTTTGACTTTTAGAACTACCTTTAAATTTCATGCTATTCATATACTCTTGGCCCTCTGCACTCTGACGGGAGACCCATTTTTTCTCCTTGATTGTTTCACCTGCAAACTTATAAGTTCGTTCAATCAATATTTTTTGTTCCTGCATGGAGTCCGTTATGGAACTGGCGTCTTGATCCATTACTGACCCATTATACCGTGACCTGCTAAAAGCTCTTTCTTTCAATTGACGCCATAGGTCATTAGATCTATCGGATGTTTCTGCAATGTTTATATGTTCGTATTTGTTGTTCAAAGCGTCTTCCTCCTCTTGTAGTCTAGCTTTTCTCGTCTTAATAAGGCCTCCAGATTCGCTAACGATACTGTTATATTTTTTTTCCTCTTCCCGTGCCTCTGCATCGTACTCTTCATCATCATCCGAATCATCCGCATTGTCCTCATCCGAATCACTTCCAGCAAATTGGGCCGTGTGTCCCTCGGCATTGGTGCCACTCACGGGTTTATTCTGCTCTTTACTGGGGTCGAAGTCTTCATCTTCAGACTCATTATAATTATCCTCTTCAAAATTGAGCGCTGTTTCCTCATTCAAATTTGTTTGTATAGCCTCTGGCATTCTCGTCAGTACTTAAGATCAGCGTCCTGTGAACCCTTACTTCCACTATTCGGCAAGTAGTTTTCACTGTTCCTCGCTGTCTTAAACTCCCGTTTTGTAATATTGTTCATGTTACTACTTCTCAAGGAATTAAGCTGTAGAGTTTGAATAAATAAAAGCGAATTAAATTCAAAAGATATGTTTACTTGACCTTCGAAATGTATAATGTAAACAAAACATGCATAGAATCGCCCGGCGTACTTAAGCTACTACAGAAGTGGGATCTGGCTTGCCGTCAATTGGTTGATACTGACATGATTGAAGGAGACGTATCAGGTGTAGAGCCTGTCAGTTCGCCTAATTCCCTGAAACGGAAACCTGATCATGAAACGCTAGAAGCTGGGATAAAACGGGTTGCTCTTGAAGACAACGACATTGAGCCTATAAGTTCGGAATTGAATGGTGATGGTGATGGCACACACGCACTTGAGCAGGACTCTAAGCAAGTTCCGAATTACATCAATTTGCGTATGTTGTGCTTGATGAAGCAGGCTTCAAAAGTTGTTGGAGGAAAAGGAGAGCGAGTTAACAGAATAAAAGCTGAGACAAATACAAGAATTAATGTGTCGGATAATATCAATGGTGTCATGGAAAGGGTGATATTTGTTCGAGGAAAGTGTGAGGAAGTGGCCAGAGCGTTTGGCAAAATCGTGAGAGCTATCAATAATGAGGGTGATAACGACTCAAACGAAAGGTCGTTGCCCTTGGTAGTAAATTTACTAATTCCTCACCACTTCATGGGGTGTGTTATTGGCAGGCAAGGTTCAAGGCTTCATGAAATCGAAGAGCTAAGTGCTGCCAGGCTCATGGCAAGTCCACAACAGCTGCCCATGTCTAACGATAGAATCTTGTCTCTTACCGGAGTTGCAGACGCGATTCACATTGCAACCTACTACATCGGTGAAACCATTTTAGAGAACGAAAATAAACTGAAAAATAAGAAATCAGTTTTCTACCATCCTGGTCCCATGCATTCTGTACTAGTCAACAACTATCAGATGTACATGATCTATTCGGGTGGAGCTCTGACAAATCCTCAAGAAATACAGCCTTTAGTTGCACCTCACCAAGAACATCATCAATATCATCCATTTGACAAAAAAACAACGAACCGCAGGTCGAAACTTCCAGTTGCCAAGTATCAAGGGGAGCAGCAGCCGTCTCTTCAGCCGTATTCTGATATTGCGGACTCGTGCAAGCACATCAAGATTGTATCTCAACTACAGCAACCTCCTGTCTCTCCGCACTTAGTAGTACCTCAAGAGGTGTTTATTGATAACAAATTTGTAGGCAACGTCATCGGTAAGGGTGGTAAAAATATTCAGCAGATCAAACAGTCAACCGGGTGCATGATCAAGATTAATGATCCGGTGGAAGGCCTTGATGAGCGAAAACTTGTTCTGATCGGAACTCCATTGGCAACTCAAACTGCCATAATGATGATAAACAATAGGATCGATATGGATAAAAGAAAAAGACAAGAAGCTGTCCTTATGGAATGAAGAAAAAAGTGACTGGGACACTTTGTATTATTTCACTTTTATATGTATATGTTAACATTAAGTTGAGTTGTTGACATTGTTCGTAAATGTCGGATACGGTCGATATGAGTAGATCTAACTCTCCTTACAGAGCTGTTTAATGAGCATATAATACAATTGGCAATTGAGAAAGACACATAAACAGGGGCAACTGCGATTCTTTATAGTAATGCAAGTACTTTCTTCGTGTCCTGGTTAGGTTTCCCTCTCTTTCTCTATTCTGCCTTTTAAATATTAAATAGGTATTGTAATGAGATTTATGGATCTTGAGATTTAGACATTTAGGCTTTAATCTGATAAACGTTGAAAAGATACAGGACGCAGTTAAAGAAAAGACTACGTGAAAAGGGTGGTAACGCGTATTGGCGCCATGGGTACTGCTGAAGGCCATTGGAAAGTTGTGTCTTCCTTTCTTAGGCTTCCTCCAGGTTTCGAGATCGATACAACCTCAGCTGCGTTAATAGACATCACGTCTCCAGAATTCAAGCAAGCAAGAACCAACATAAATACCCCTGATGTTGCTTTGAAGCATCTCCTACGGAATGGAGAACAGTTCATTATTGCGGAACGCTACTTCCAAGATAACTGGCTGTGCTGGGGCTTACTAAAGGTGCCAAATTACGATAGTATCGGACACGATATACCAAACTACAAAGAACAGTCGTCCACACATTACGACGTACAAACACTAGACGAGTGGTGCGAGCTAGGTATTGAGGACATACTTCCCTACTGGAAAGAACATAGAAACAAAATTCCAGATGGAGATATGTATGAACAGTTACCTCTTATGATGAAACCGCCAAGTCACGGTAGTTCTAAAGGTTCAATAGCTTATGAATATGACAGCCGGCCAAGTAGTCGCCAACAAGAAGTTGATCCGAACTCTTACTTACAGAGAAAGTATTATGAGATGCTTTATTCTCTAAAGGTCCCTTTAGCACATTTTGTTAAGTCAAAATTGTCACGAATTAGAGTTATGTGTAAACAACATGACAGAGATTATGGCTCCGTCCTCAAATCAGTTCTAGTGGATTTGACAACTTTTGAAGAGAGGCATAACGCAGAGCATTGCGGTTTGCTTAAATACGATAATATTTCTGAGGAGTCCAAGAGTTTCCGTATCGCTAGTATCAAAGAAGAATTTGGAGTCAATATCGAGAGCACTCGTAATCCAAGAGACATCATGTCCGATGTTTCAAATATTCTAAAAGTTAGGGATATAAAATTGCAGATAATGGTGCTGCTCGAGATATTAGCAGAGGGCAAGTTAGATGCATCAATAAAACAATACGAATCCTCTTATGGAAATCAACTCAGTGAAAGGTCACTAAATATGGTGACAACAGTGACGAGATTTTCCCGAAGACGAAGTAAAGTTCAGTCAGTAAAACCGGTAAAGAAACCTTCACAATTTGAATACTGTCAAAATTTGGACATCTTGCTAGACAAATTGGGGATAGCCGAGGCCTTGATTTCTACAGACATTTCTTTGCATTCTGAAAAACTTCCAAATAACAAGCTTATACATGAATACAAGCATGGGATAGTTAACAAAAACAAAGAAATGTCCTCAAAAGGCTTTCTCAATTATGTTGTAGTGCCATATTGGTACAATAAACTTCCTCTGGTTGTTACTTTCATCACTAATAAGGTCAAGGGACCTACTATAGAGAACAAACCAACAAATGCTACCCAAAACACAAATCCTAGCCGATCAAGAGCTAGTTCAGTGTCTTCTACAGGTGACGCAAGATCATCTTCTCCGCAAATGACTGCAATATCGAGGGCGAGAACAAATTCAAACCTTGTGGAATTCTTGGAAGAGGAAACTACCAAGAAAAACCCTGCATTAGCTTCGAGAACGTCATCTGATTTGAAAATTAACCGCCTTCAGAAACGCCAAATGTCTGTACAAGATCTTTCAATTGACGAAGTCGTGAAACAGAGGAGACACATATTGGAAGAATTTAGCACTGCCAGGACTGTCTTGGTGAACGGCAAATCAATAAGCTTCTCCCAAACTCAAAACAACTCCTTCCAGAGAGTGGGTAAACGTAAATTAGAGAGCATTGTCTTGGAAGGTGGACCTGCTGGTCCACCAAAAGATATACATGTTCCCGAAACTCCTGCAAAAATGGTTGGGCAAAAGAAAGAAACACCGGTGCTAGTTGATTCGCCTTCAGGTTCAACCGTTAAGAAACCTGTTGTCGATGCGCCACCAGTAAAACTCAAGACCAGACACGTACGTAGGAGGTTGTTTGCGCCTTAATTAGTATATATTCATTACAGTTTTTAAATAACTTCCACTTCAAAGCTCACCGAAAAATATGGCGTCGTACATAGCCTTGGCATCGTCCCTTTCAACTATTACATTACCAATAGTTATTCCGCATCTTTCTCTCAATCGAGTTTTTTCATCGTCAGTTAGAGCATTTGCGGAATCGTAGGAAGCTGGGAGATCAGATTTTAAGTTTTCGAGTGTGGACACTATTACCGTGGCCAACAACTTTATTTCCAAGTCAGTGAGGTTCTTGCCGCTTTTAGTATCCTCAGAAGAGTTCTTGTCGTATTCCTCGAAAACCAGTTTGGACCAATTTTGAAGGTTTCCTAGGAAAAACCTGATAGTTTCATAGCCTAAAACTGAAACACCTCGTATACAACCGTAATAAGTACCGAAAGACCTGTTGATATCCAAGAACGTCTTTAATAGAGTTCGTGTAACACGAGGCTTCAATGATTTGTGAACCTTTGGGAATTTCTTTAGAACGTGATCGAGTAAAGAGCTAGCAAAGTCACGAACAGCATTAGTCCTCTCCAAGAACTCTTTTTTATTTTGCTCATCCAATTGTTTATCATCTGATGAATTTTTTGAGCCATTACCACCAAGTCTCTTGGCCAATAAAAGCGTTAATATTGACGGCATCAGTGAGTGAATGTACGGATCTAAAAATACTGATTGGTTACTCAACAAAGAATAGATCATTTCCAACATGGTGGTCAACAACTCTAAATCCTCCAAATGGTGAGTAATTTGTTCTGCGATAAACTGAATGAAGTATGGAACAAGTTGATGTAATCCTGTATCAGACTTCAATGAAGTGAGAGCTGCTGCTCTCATCCGTTGCGAGCTGATGTCTTCTTCTTTTGAAGTAAGGGCACTTGCAACTTTTTCGAAGTATATTTGTAGTTCTCTTGACAAGACATGTTTGACCAGTGGTTTGGCTTCACTAGCTACACCAGGTTTCACCTGTGTTGAAGCAGGGCCAGCTGGGTTATTTTGTGTTTCTTCGTTGATGTTTGTTTGTAAGGAAGTTTGAATTGAAGTTTCGTTTAATGGAGAAACAATTGCGCCTCTTTGCAAGGGAACTTGACTCAACCTTAGTTCATTGATATTTGGATTTTGAGGGATCGCCGGTTGAATGCCTTCGACGGCTAGCCAGTGTGCTGTGAATGTTGGCAGTCTTGGCACTTCGGGTAGAGGGGTATTGATCAGCTTTTCGAAATCGATTTCTTCATCCTCCAAATAATAGAGCGTTTGTCCGTTAACATTTTCTAACTTGTTGAATTTCACTGGCTCATTTTTGGTGGATCCTTCCTCAAACCCATACAGCGGCTCGACATTTAGCACACGTAAGGCTTTCGCAACATCGCTGGTGGTCAATGTGGACCTTTTACTATGTCTTTTGAACTTTACAGCCTGTTCAACGATTTCCAAAATACGGTATTCGACGTCCATGGCCAACGACCTTAAAACGTCGTCATTTATATTAGCAATTCCAAGTGAGTCTGCGACATCTTTCACGGTATCATGTGGAGACCAAATAGTGTAGGACTGCTGTTGAGATGGCTGTTGCGACATTCTTGATACTCGACGCAAATGAATGGAGAAGAACCGCCTTTATAGGATAAATATTGGGAGTTCTGAGCGAGAATAAACAAGCTTCCCTTCTTAGCTTAAGTTGTTAGCCAACGTTTGAGTGCCTGTGGCCGATTCAGAAAACTCTCTCTGCATATTTGTTAGTTTTGACGTGCTGAATAGTAGTTTGTTATTTTATTTAATATTCCTATATTTTTCGTCGGTTGTAGAAAATATCAAAAATTGAATAAACATCAACACATTGAACGTCTTGCGTAGTTAAATTAAAGTAAAACGGGCAATTAACATACGCAGAGTCTGGATTCAGGACATATAACTTAAATTGTTGAAGACACAACCCGTGAGAAATATCATATACTGCAAATGTCTTCAGAATTGAGCCCACTGCAGCGGAATGTGCTTGACAAATACCGATTTCTTGCTGAATCTTTGCAACAATTGGAAACAACGCTCTCAGATTTGAATAATACACACGAAGATTCAAAGCCCGAGGAAATTTTACAAGAGATGCGTGAAATCGAAGTAAAGATTTCCCTTGTGAGTACGCTTCTCAAAGGTAGTCTCTATTCTCTGGTGATACAGCGGCAAATGGAAACCCTATCGAAACCTCCGATAGAGGGGTAGTAATATATCTCACATTGACAACTAGGCTCGGCCTCGCCGGTATACCTGTAATCATAATCAAAATTGTAACTTTAGAGACTCGCATACATAACTAGACAGGTACAAAAAAACACCTTAAGAGTAACGTTTATCATATTTCCCTTCAATTTTTTGTTTAGAACCGCTATAGGAGACCGAATCCAAACATCTTAGGGTGATTGTGAGTAGACTTTGTAACTACAATTGGTATATGACTAACTTACCATCAAGAGCAACAGAAGAGACCTGTGTAATATTATTGTTTGATTCAGCGTATGGGGCCAGCTCTGTGATTGAGTTTTCGTGAGTCGATTTCTCTTCTTGTTGACTGACTTTACCCTTCAAGTCTAGCTCCTTGAATTTTCTCAATGCAGACATACCGAAGTTGGTGCCCTCCTCGTCGTCATTTCCAGTTGAGAGTAGCGGCTTCTCGTTAGCCTTTGGAGGTCTATCTAAGATCTTGGATACTTCCCAGCCCTTTGAGCCCTCGCTGAACAACACAGGGTGGTTTGAGAAACCTGCAGCTAAGATTTCATGATCGTTGATCCAGCATAAAGAGTTGAATGGAAGACCTTCTGGACTGTCGGCAGTGATGATATCGTCAGTGTAATCAGTGATGGTCAAAGAACCGTCGTGAGCAACGAAGGCCACTCTATCAATGGATGATCTCCACTGGATATCGTGTATCCATGCGCCCTGGTACCATTCTCTCACAAGAGAACCAAATGGGAATTTTTCTCCCCATGGTGAGCCAGCAACCTGCTCCTTGGTATCCAACCCCTTGATGAATCCTGAGAACACACGAGCATATCCGTCAGTACCACCGCAGGCCAAGAGAACACTATTCGAGTGCCACGATAAAGCATTGATAGTAGATTTGATAGGCTTTTTTATGTGTTTGGATACCCACCAATCATTATCTTGCTCGTAGTAACAGACAGCAATGATCCTTGCACTGGACCCAACGGCAAACTTGTAACCAGTTGAAGCCCATGACACAGTGGTGGCCGCACGGTTGATTCTCAACAAAACCAATGTTGGTTTGTAAGTGCCATTGGATAAAGGTTCCCACACAATCGCGTTTCGATCCTGAGAGCAGGTCACAATACGGCCATGGACAGAGATGTCCACTGCAGTAACAGTCTTGTCGTGGTCTGGTAGCACAGCTACCAATTGAGGCTGCTTCGATGCAAAAACCTTGTAGACATAACAATCGGTATCATAAGTGATAGCCAATAAGCTTCTGTCCTGGTTGAAACAATGGGAATATATTGGCCCTTTGACCAATTTAAATTGAGCTGCAATATCAGACATTAGGAGACTCTCGACTAATGGATTACACGGTGGGTTTATTTGTCTATGCGATTACATGACTGCCGTAAACCTGAAACAGGAAAGGTGTGAAATGTTATTTCTGTTTTATTATCTTGAACTTTTTCTAGCGATTATATATCTCATGCTACCGAAGACCCCTATAAATACATGATTAAGCCTCGCCATCAGTGTACGAATTTCGATTGACGATCCCTAAATGCCTATCAATCTATCCATGCCTAGGGCGGGCATTCAATGGTCTTACCGTTGTGCCGAAGTGGGTTACTGTGTCAATAATAGTTCCGTATATGCCATGTGACAGGTGGAGTTTTAAGTCACGTGTAAAGGTTACGGTCTGATAATATTTCTTTTGAAAAATTTTAGAGCTCATCGCATCCTGGAATATAAAACGAATAATAAGCGATGAGATGAGCTGCTGCAGAGACTGTTATCAAGGCAACAATCGCACGACAACCAACGAAACCAACAATGAGAGTAATAGTGGCCAGTGATGATAGCGGTTCTTTGAAAGAGCTTGTGTTCAACAAGGGCACGAATACATCCGTGCAGACCGCGCTGCAGCCTTTCCATACTGGCGTTCACTTAAGTCAAGGTCTATCTAACAGGATCGATAAGTTCTATAAGCTTTCTGAAACTCAGTTACTGTTGGCTAGGCACAACGGTGCTATAGAACTGGTTTCAATGAAGAAATCTGCCAAGGAAGTTGATGAAGCGAAAGAACCAAAATATGATGTGACGGAATTCGAAGTTAAAGATATAATATCGGGGTTATTCGACCAACCAGTGCTCGATGAGCTGATCTCTAAATCGAAGAAGAGAAGCAGGATGGAAGACCACTTTGTAGAGCTCTATCCGTTGAAACTGGCCAAGAAACCCTTGTTTTTAGCGGCTACTAAATCAGGAAATTTGATCATTGTTGAAATTGATTTAAAAGCAGCAAAAATTGGCAAGATGGCCTCGCATAAGGTCAAAGCTCCCGTCGAGTTTGTTACACACTATGATCTTGAGAAGACAGATAATTTCATTTTGGCCTATGGTGGTGAAGAAAATTTGGTCAAGTTGGTTGAATTGTCTTCTGACTTCAAAGTGATTTCTGACGTATGGGCAGCTAAGAATGTTCCTTTCGATTCGATCGGCTTAAGAGTGCCTTCATGGGATGTCGCTTTGAGATTTTTGAAATCAGAGAAAACAGGCGTTTTCAAATTCATTACAATCACAAAGTATGCTCATTACAGAAAGTACTCCACTGATGTTGAAGATTTCAGACCGCTACAATCTATCAATATGCTACCGAAGGGCGAGCAATTATGCTCTTGTAAAATCATCAGCAACACCTCTCCACTTGGGAACTTCAAAGGCACCAATTTCGAAGAGCTTGAATTCTTTGCAGCGGATAATAGAAGAGACGTTTACCATTTCAACGGCAAAGGACGTTTGTTAAGAAAAATGGGCAAAGGTGATATAACCGGTTATGCCTCACACATTGATGTCGCTAATGAATACCTATTACAAGGTGGCTTGGACAGATACGTCCGTGTGTTTGATCTGTCAGATCATACGCTTCTAGCTAAAATTTTCATAGGCGGTAAAGTTTCAGATGTCTTGCTACTTGAAGATGGAGACTTACAATTGCCTCTAACCGAGAAGGAATTGAAGAAACAAAAGAAGAAGGAAGCTAAGAGGAAAATCTTAGAAGCTGAAGAAAGTTCGCAGAACGAAGATATTTGGAGTAAGTTGGAATCCAAGAAGAGGAAGGTTACACGATTAGATATTTAATTATTCACCATTTTGAAATAGATATATATTTTTCCGAGCATTTTAATTTATCAGCATCACTTTTTGCTCCTCCTTGGGCAATTTGACAATACTTTCCGTTAAGCGATACCGCTCCTGGCCAGTTTTTTATCATGACCTGCTTTCCGGTTATGATTTGCACGGCTTGATTTGTTTTTTTCATTACGAGCATTTCTTCTACTTTGCTGTTCCTTAGTTAAGGGTGCTTTGGTGGTAGGTGCTTTTGTTTTTTCAGCAGCATCAATCTCGCCAGTACCCATTTCAGGTCTGATTGTTGTGCTTTCCGTTCTTTGGTCTGACGGATCATCATCTCGTGGCGCAGAGTATCTTTTCTTCCCTTGACGAATATTTCCCCTGAATATGTACTTTTCTTCTAGCATTTGCGCTCTCTTTGGACTCTTTTCGATCATTCTAGACCACCCTTCGATTTGTTCATCCGACCAGTTGGTTTCATTCTTCATATCTTTACGACGTTTTGAACCTCTTTGTTGACGGGTGAAAAGACTTTTGTCTCTTTTTAATATGTTCCACAAGTATTCCTCGATTTTATCGTATTTGGAAGATTCTGAGCCAGCAGCTGTTGCTTTCTCGCTGTTGGTAGAGTCTATGTTAACACGGTCCACGGTTGCTAGCTTGACCTCCGCATCATCATATGTATCGTCTCTTTCATCTTCGGTGGCATCGTAAAGAAGTGACAACGCTCTAGATAGAGTTTCGTTTCTCACAGCATCTGGTACATCATTAGTAGGGAAACTTAAGTCTGATCGTTTGATTTTGTCATTTGGAGTGATAGCGGGAAGAACGGCATCTGTTTGCGATGTATTTCTTCCCTTTGTGTTCTGCGTGGGACTTTTGGTTTTTGTCTGACTGCCTGTTGATTCCAACGAAGCAATAATCGATGGGTTCTCGAACAAATTGTTGATAATTACTTCTGTGTTATTATCATATCTTAACAGCAGCTGAGATATCTGTTCAGAGGTAAGATCTGGGAATAGCTCTTTTATCACGTCTATTTTCGCTTCATCTACAGCATACGTTGGCAAGGTATGTGAGGGACCCGAGGATTCCGACGCTTCCTGTATGTTCAGGAATCGAATCTTGGTTTTAATCGATGGAGATCTGTTTTGAAACCGGGGATCAATTAGAAGTGATCCTAAAAGCGGATACATTGAAAGAGTTTGTAGGTTAGTTATGCTCAATCGGTTCAATAAAGCAGCTACATGTGTAGCACTACAGGACAGGTAGCTCAGTATTCCTAGTTTTTTGCCCCAATTTGAGAGGTGACTCCCTGGCTCCTTACCATACATTGACTCTAAAGTATCTACCCACCTCGTGGACACAAACATGTCAGCAAATGCGTTTTTCGTTCGGGGTTCAGCTGCTAAAAGACATTCCAATGACTTCAAGTCAACTCTCTTGAACCTGTTGGATTCTATCAAATACCTTGTATGTTGCTGTATCTGATAAGTCCTGTTCAACTGAGCTTTTTGGGTATTTACAGTAGGTTTCAAAGACCCTTCGATTAAAGATCTAACAGTGGACACATTTCCTTCGACATAAGTTCGTACTATATCCCATAGCGACTCTGTATTCACTTGTAAGTACATCAACCCACACCTTTTGATCAGCTCGAAAATATAGGCTCTCAATAATTCCAGTTGCTTCAAAACGTCAGCATTTATTCCAAGAGAGAGAAGCTTCCCTTCCTCTTCACTCATTTCATGCAAGTAAGCCCTGACAAATATGCACAAATGGTCCATAGTCTGTTCGCTCAAAAAGTCCAGGTTGTCATCGTCTAACAGGTACTCCATATACCTCACGTAAACCTCCAATAGATGTAGCCATATCACAGGGTCCTTCTCGACCATTGCTGCACGCAACTTGAAAGGTGGAAACTTAACAATCGGTAGGGTTATTTTCTCCTTTCCATTTACCTCAATAGTTCTTTGATATCTTGTAGCCATTTCATCAGATTTAATCCAGCCTGCTGCGTGAAGATTAGTGGTGTGGCTAACTCGGGTTTTAATTCTTTGAGTGCATCGCATTTTCTAGTGTAAGCCACTTCTAATTTGGCAGTTCATTTTTTTTTCAGTTGATATCGTTTTGGTTAACTGCATATAAAAAATAGAGATTGCGCCCTTAAAAGAATTTATCGACTTAAAGAATAAATGACGATCACCGGAATTATGACTGGGAAGCAGGCAAAACAAAGATCGCCCTGCGACTGCAACAATCTTCTGGTTTTATCCGATGTCAAAGTTTTATGACCTACCAGGTTCGCATCTGCCGTCTAAAACAGAGCGATCGCCGCTTTTAACTAGAAGACAGAGCCTCACGTATTTCCAATATCAAGATACACCGATCCAGCAAGTTTTATCATCGAAATATGATCTGGAGAATCCTCATAGGAACAAACTAGGGACTTTCGACGGTGTGTTCGTACCCACCGCTTTGAATGTGCTCTCAATTTTGATGTTCTTGAGATTTGGTTTTATAATAGGGCAGATGGGTATATTGGGGACGTTCTTTCTCTTAATCTTATCATTTTTGATCGATCTATTGACTACATTGAGTATATCGGCTATATCTACCAATGGTACTGTGAGAGGAGGTGGTGCGTACTATATGATTTCGAGATGTTTGGGACCTGAATTTGGTGGATCCATTGGTCTTATTTTTTTTATCGGCCAAATTTTGAACAGTGGTATGAATATCGTTGGTATTGTGGAACCACTCATGTACAATTTCGGCACCACAGAAGGTGTTTTGGCAAGAGTTCTTCCAGAGGGACATTGGTATCAGTTCACTTATTCGACTATTTTACTATTGATATGCTTGGGGGTTGCAACCATTGGTTCTCAAACGGTCTCACGTGCTGGTAATGTTCTTTTCTGGTTGCTATTAGCATCTACAATATCGATTCCTATCTCCGTATTGTTTGTCAAACCGTTTGAACTGAATGGGATAGTTTATACTGGGCCGTCTTTGCAAGTGCTGAAACAAAACTTGTACCCAAAGTTCACGAAGGGTGCAGCCGGTTCGGTTTTGAAGGGTAAAGAGTCCTTTAACGATTTATTTGGTATTTTCTTTCCGGCTACAGCTGGGATATTCGCTGGCGCTGGTATGTCCAGCGAATTGCGCAAGCCTTCCAAATCAATACCAAAAGGGACACTTTGGGGACTTCTGTTGACATTCGTCTGTTACTCGCTGGTCATCGTATCACTTGGTTGTTCAGTTCCTAAAGACTCTTTACATAAAGATGTTCAAATTATTCAGACAGTATCTGGTTTCCAAAGCATAATTTTAGTTGGAGAACTTTCCACTTCGCTATTTTCAGTTATCGTTGGTATGGTTGGAGCTGCCTATGTTTTGGAAGCAATTTCCAAAGATAATATTTTACCAGGTATTTCGATCTTTGGCAGAAACCCCATTCTTTGTTTGCTTTCCTCATGGTTTTTGACTCAATTGTGTTTGTTTTCTGATGTCAATAAAATTGCTACGTTTATTACCATGACATTTTTAATGACTTTCATTGTTATGAACATGGCTTGTTTCCTATTGGAAATCTCATCGGCTCCAAACTTTAGACCTTCGTTTACGTGGTTCAATAGATATACAGCTTTCCTTGGTGTGATGTTCTCTATTGTGGCCATGTACGTTGTAGATAATGTTTCAGCTTCGGCTGTCATTTCGTCATTGTGCCTTTTGTTCGTCATTATTCATTACTTCTGTCCCCCAAAACCGTGGGGTGATGTTTCTCAGTCATTAATTTATCATCAAGTGAGAAAGTATTTATTAAGGTTGAGACAAGACAACGTAAAATATTGGAGGCCCCAGGTTTTACTTATGGTTGATAATCCTCGGACGAGTTGGAATTTGATAAAGTTCTGTAACCACCTAAAGAAGGGTGGATTGTACATCTTGGGTCACGTTACGGTCGCTTCGAACTTCCAGTCAGAATACCAAGAGCTCAACAAGCAAATGAAAGCTTGGGTTAATATAAGAGATATGGCTGGTATTAAGGCTTTCGTGCAAATCGGGATGGGACCAACTTTGCCATGGGGTATTAGAAACGTCTTTATGGGATCTGGTTTGGGAGGCATGAAGCCCAATATCACCGTCCTAGGCTTTTTCGATTTGAAGAATTACATACAGAAAAAAAGGACACCCGGAGTTGAACCTCACAGTCCCCTTAGAGATGAAATGAATATGAAAGCGACAAAGAACGATGGTTCCATCTCTATTGATATACCCAATTGTCCCAAATTCGATTCTCTCCCCACTGATGACTGCAAAAATGAGGAAAAAGTAAAGCTTCAGCAGTGGGTTCAAGTTATCGAAGATCTTTCTCTAATGCGCAGTAATATAGCTGTTGCGTACGGATTCAAAAACATAATACTTCCTCAAAAGAACGATACGACTAACGTTAAAAAATATATAGATCTCTACCCCATTCAAATGTCAGCGACAATTGTCAACGAAAATTCTTCCGGAGAAGTTACGACGACCAACTTTGATACTTACACCCTAATCTTACAATTGGGGGCAATTCTTACAACTGTTCCAGAATGGCACAAGACTCATCAACTTAGAGTGATCGTATTTGTTGAGAATGAAACTGAGCGCTATGATGAAAAAAAGAGGATTGATGCGTTGCTTTCTGTTCTTAGAATCGAAGCAGAAGTATTGGTGCCGTCTTTGGATCAATTTCGAGTGTACAACACTATCGTTAAAGCCGACTTGATTGCAAAGGATTATGTTGATGAAACACTCAAAGATGACGATTGGTGGAGGGATTTAGTCAACGCTAGAACAAGACAACATTTCAGCAGAAGATTCACTAACACAGAACCAACCAGCATCAAAGTAAATGGCAATCATTTGAAAAATAAGTATGATATTTCAAATTTGCAGAGGCTTGGAGTGTCCTTGAAAATGTCATCGAGCATGCCTGTCACAGACATTGCGGTCAATGAATCAGAGGATGAGTCCGATTACTGTCAAGGAGTGAATGGGTCCTCGTCCACTCTACTGAACAATGCTGATCAAGGTCAAGGTATTCATCCTGTCAGATCATTTAAAGCTCTTGATGATGCTTCAATAAGGTCAAACAGACCTGTTTTTTCAAGTAAAACAATGCCTAAAACTAAAGTCATCGAAGAGGCAACCGGTCAACAGCCAACACTAGTTCCTGTTGTGGATCGTATTAACGAAGTCAAAAACCCGGTTCTTCCACCACTCTCGCCGTGCCAGTCCTCCTCTGATATGATTGAATCGATTGATGAGCTTACGTTCAACATGCTACCTAGTAGGGCACAACATTTAATTTTGCATGATATGATGAAGCAGGTTTCATCAAAGTCGAACTTACTACTTTCAACTTTACCATTGCCTCCTCTAGCAACCCATAAAAACGAGCAAGAAAGTTTGGAATACGTACAGAATATCGATATTTGGTTGGATGGTCTACCACCAACTTTTTTGATAAACTCGCAATCTATGACTGTCACAACTGCATTATGACCTTATTTGAATACACTGTATTTCACCTAAAAATTTTAGAAGAGCTCTATAGAAACACCGGTATCTTTTATAATTTGGTGTAACTTACTAGATCTATTTATTCTTGATAATCCCTTACCTTACGAAAAGCGAACGTCGTGTAAAAGTACGCGGCTGGTTCCTTCTCGATTCCTTCAACACCGTATCTGCCATCAGATCTTTTCAAACCTTCTCTCATTCTTGGGGAGAATTTGTTAACCCATTTTGGAATTTCTTCTACGAAAAACTCATTGAATCCTTTTTGCAGCTCGAGTTCCATTCCATATTCATCCGCCAAACTTCTAAAACTTTCAAATGGTATAACGTATTCCGGAACATTATCGATTGCATCTTCCAACCAAAATGTATACATTTGTCCGAATGGTGATGGAAACTCGTTCCCATTTTTCTGATACTCGTTATTAGAGAACGTGACCTTGTAGATAGAGTTACCCCATGATGGCTTCTCTACTGAGTCTGGTATTTTATTCATTTTGTAACGGATGAACTCTGAGTCAGGGATGGTCCCGAAGAAGTATCCTCCAATCTTCAAGGACTTGGTAACGTTGAGAAGCATTCTTCTTGCCTTTTCTTCGGTTTCGAAAGCGTAATGCAAGGCGAATTGGCATGACACTACATTGCATGGAAACCTACACTCTGGGAAAGGTTCCACGGCAGTTCCAAGAGACTCCCCAAAGCAATCGCCGGTAATTAGAATGACTTGGTACTCAAGGTTTCTCATGGAATGATATCGTTTAAGTGCTTCAGTAATTGAAGCATTGGATATATCTACACCAATGAACTGGGAGATCCCTGCAGACCCATATTTCCTTAGATCTCCACCTTTACCGCATGCAAGTTCGAGGACCACGTCTCCTGTCCTAGTGAATCTGTCAATGAGCATATATTTAATTGCGTTGTTGAAGTTTCTAAGCTTGATAATAGGCGAGTAGTTTCTGTTGTGCTTTTTTGAAATGAAAGTACGTTCGTTGTAATGCTCTCTGACAACTTGATCCACGTTCACTGTTCTGTTAGCCGTCATCTCAATGTCATGATGCTTCACCTGTTCTTCTATATTTTTCTGTAGCCTCTGTTTCTTCTTCCTTTCTTCGAGATCAAAACGTTGGTGTTTCCTGTTTTGCAACTTATTGATCTTGTCTTCGGTCTCAATCGCTGACGCCGAATGTGTCGCCAATGCTTCTTGATTTGAGTACCGACCTTGCGGCTGAGGCTCCTGTTTTTGCTGTTTCTCTTCATCGTTCTGCTTTTCCGATTCCTTCAGCTTTAACAACGATCCATACTGCTCTTCATATTGTTGTTGAGACATCCATACTGGCTTTTCAGGAAGTAAAGCCATTGCAGACTTTCAGAAACGTGGTATGCCGCTGCTTGTATTAAATCAATAGCAGTGCCAGCCGGGCCATTTGTTTGCTACTGTTTGCATTTTAAAGACATAGTACTTCAAAGGATTTGTCTTCAGAGTAACGAATAAATCGAAAGAAGTAGTACTGTCATTTGCAAGAAAAAAAAAATAATGTGTCTCCAAAGAACAAAGGCAGAAAGATTGGAGGCACAGTGTACTTGCACCAGCATTCGAATGGTAACTATAGTATATAAGATATCGTGTAAACACTCATAATTGTTAAGTTCAAATTCACTTCTACATTATGTATATAATATAGTCGTATTCTATATTATACTGGAAACTCTTCTTTAATAACTGCCATTGAACATTAAGCTCCAAAAACCAGTTACAGGACAAAAAAATTGTAAAAGCGGTATTCAAGAACTTCGGTGACCTGCAAATTGATTAAGCTAGAACGGCTCCAAACTAGAGTTCTAGGCAATGAGTTGTCGCCTCATCTAACTACTTCACTCTACTTTGGCCTTCCCTGCCTTTCGATATTTTTTTAAGCTGTGATGTTGAGGGAGTTGTAACTGTATTTAATTAAGTAAAACCTTAAAATTATACTTACCTCTGCTCCAGGTTACCGTGGTAAAACAGAAGAAGCTCATACGACAAGGAGGGCGACTGCCATGGACTCGACAGAGAAGCTGCGAATCAGACAGGAAAAGCTTGCCAAATGGAAAAAACAGAAGCTGGAACATAAGGTCGCAGCACCAGTTATACAAAGTTCAAAGGAAGAAAGACTGAAGAAACTGGAAGCCTGGAAGAAGAAGAAGCAAGAACAAGATGTTTTGAAGCAACGGAACACGGAACCAGAGAACGGCAAGGTTGTTGAATTGGATAGCAGTAAAAAGAAGAAAAAGCTCCGGAAAAAGCGACCTGTCTTTGGCACAAGTGACAGCGAATCTGAAGATGAGATTACGACATCGAAGCTGTTCAAACCGAATGACAATGACATTGTTAGCGATAAAAGTAAACAGATGAGAGATCATGTTCCGAATGATTCAGAAGACGACGAAGATGCGTTGGATGTTTACATCCACAAACTCAACGAGAAAGAGGCTCCCTCTCAAGAGATAAGTCCATCATTACTTGGAAATATCTCAGAGGATGAAGACGCTATCGATAGTGATTCTCAAGTTTCAGCTAACCAGGATGAGATAACGGATGCTACGGACATACTATTCAAGAAGAAGGATAAAAAGAAAGTGAAAGCTGTTGATTATGGAAAGGTTCAAAATCTCTTGGAGTTGAATAAATGTCTTTATCGGGAGCCTGACGAATTAAGCTCGATGGCAGATAAAGATATTGAAGAGCTTCGGTTATCCTTGGATAACATCAAAATTTTCGGCAAAGACTGTCCGAGACCTGTAATGAAATGGTCACAACTTGGATTGTCTTCTGATGTCATGCATCTCATATCGAATGTGCTACACTTTGTAACGCTCACACCAATTCAAAGTCAAGCAATACCAGCGATCATGTCTGGTCGAGATGTCATCGGCATTTCGAAAACAGGATCTGGTAAGACAGTCGCTTTCCTATTACCGTTAGTAAGACAAATAAAGGCTCAACCACCTTTGGGAGCTGATGAAACAGGTCCAATTGGGCTTATTTTGACGCCAACAAGGGAACTAGCAGTACAGATCCAAGACGAGGTACTTCAATTTTCAAAGGGTTCTAACATTACCAGTATTTGTTGCGTAGGAGGATCTGAATTGAAGCAACAAATTAACAAACTGAAACGTGGTGTTGATATTATCGTCGCTACGCCAGGGCGATTCATTGATCTATTGACATTGAACTCCGGTAATCTACTGTCTCCCACTAGAATTTCATTTGTGGTTATGGACGAGGCAGATAGACTTTTCGATCTTGGGTTTGGACCACAGGTCAATCAAATAATGGGCTGCATCCGTCCTGACAAACAGTGCGTTCTCTTCAGTGCAACATTTCCAAGTAAACTCAGGTATTTTGCATCTCGTTCATTGAGTAATCCTATCCAAATAACTGTAAACTCCAAATCGTTAATTAACGAAAACATTGAACAGCGTGTCCAGATTTTTGATGAAGAACATGTCAAATTCGAGTTTCTATTGAAAAGGATCTCTGACCGGCTAGATCTACACCGAGGAGAGGATGCGAAGACAATTATTTTCGTTGCCAGTCAACAACTTTGCGATCTACTGTACGATGAACTTTTGCTTAATGGAATTAACACTTTTCCAATTCACGCCGGGAAACCTTCAGCTGAGCGTCTTCGAAATATGCAAAGGTTCAAGGAGACTCCCAACGGAATACTTATATGTACCGAGGTTCTTTCAAGAGGTCTTAACGTACCGGAAGTATCTCTTGTCATCATCTACAATGCAGCAAAGACTGTTGCTCAATACGTGCACACTGTAGGTAGAACTGGCCGTGGGACCAACAAAGGTGTTGCACTTTCCTTCCTTATGGTTGGCGAACTTGCGTCCGCATATATTCTGGTGAAGTGCATGAAGGAGCAGGAGCTGAGGTTATTGCCGATGGTTGCTTACCAGAAACTCAAGGAAATGAATGACGAATTTTCAACTGGTTTGAAGACTGGGAAGTTCAGGCTGATCCAAGGCTTCGGAGGAAAAGGTCTTGATCACTTGGATGAGCTTAATGAAGCAAAACAATCTCTGGAATACAAAAACTTCTCTTCTACTGATGTCCAAGAGGAAGAGATTGATGAGGACAATGTTGCAACTAAAATGGAGTACACTAGAGGTAAAAGAGAAGAAGGAATCGCTACCACTTATTTTGCACATATAAATATCAATGACCTTCCGCAACTCGCTAGATGGGAAGCAACGAAAACGGACACAATATCAACTGTTAAGCAAGAAACTGGATGCAACTTTGAAAGTAGAGGTAAATTTTATCCTGAAGGGCATGGACCCAAGGGCGAAACTGATGAGCCAAAATTATATTTGATCGTTGAAGGTGCGAAAGAAAGCGATGTGACAACAGCACTCGAATTGCTAAACACTAAAGTTAGAGATGGAATACGTAAAGCTACAGTCAAAGACATGCAGTCCGGCAAATATCGTATATAATGTAATATTAGAAGATTGTGAGATAGTATCAAAAGAATAGTTGTATACATGTCTACTTTTGTGCAATTTCCATAACATGCGCCTTCCTTGACTTGGCCCGCTCGCTGGCCAATTTCTGACTCAATTCACTTTTGGAATTAGCTGCTTGCACTTTAGCATTTCTTTCTTCGGCAGCTATTCTCGCAGCTTCTCTTGGAGGAAGATCATTTGCAGTATGTGTAGCATCAATTTGTGTACCCGCACTTTGCTTCGATGCTGTTTGTTTATTTGATTTTGGGGCCGTCTTATGAGAGACACCTACTGGTATGTCCTCACTGTGTTTACTTCCGCATAGACCCATCAGAACTGTTCAAGCAACAATGTTCAGTTTGGTTGATCAATTTGTTCTACCGGTTTATTTTGTATTTGGGCACTTTATATTAATTTCACGAATACGATTCGGAATATATCTGGTTTTTGTTAGACCCTATTTCCTCGATTGGAAGATTCAAGACAAACGTCATATACTCCAAATATTGAATAAATAGAAGGAAGTTGATTGTGGGCGAACAAAGATTGTCCATTGATCTCTGGTTTAGTGGGAATCACGGATCGATAATTGGTTCAACATTTACTATGGGAACTGGTTTAGGAATTCGCTAAATTTTCATTAAATTAATCATAAGTGGATAAGGTATATCTATAGAGTATATAATTACAGAAGTACAGTAGTAGTCGGGATCAACTGCACAGTTGAGGTATAAAAAAGAATGTTGGAAAAATTGTTACTGATTCTATATCAGTGTTTCAAATGAAAATTTCTTAGTGGTGGAACGTAAATGGAAGAGACGTCCATTGTACTGAGTAGACCCAAGTAAGGCTGCGCGACTTCGAAATTAGAAGCGATTCCGCTGGTTATACGAGCGTATTGTTTAGGGTCTCTGCAGTAGCCACCGTAGCGTTTTACTAGTTGGTAATATAAGAATATTCTATCGCTGTCTTCTTTAGTGTTTTGAACGTTGAAGTGCTCAGTATGGTTTGCATTTTGAGATGGTTCATTGAAATCATCGAATGCCCCGCTGGCATTTGCTGCCTCAATGGCAGGGTTGTACAAGTCGGATGTAGTCATACCATAACTATTACCGTGCTTGAATTGTTCCTGAGTGAATGTCACAGTTGCATCCCTTAGGGCTGCCCAGTCTGCGTTGGCAATGTAACTTTGGCCAATTTGGTCAGCCTTTTGAATCAATTGGACCCATTTTTCACGGATGACTTCGTTTGGCACATTGATACTACCCATTGCCTTCAAAATGATACGATAAGTCACAATAGTTTTTGGAATGTGATATAACTCGTATGACTTTTCGATGGATTCAATGATGTTTCTATCTTGCCAGACAGTACATTTGGTCAAAATAATATTCAAGAAAGGCTCGTCAATGGCTTTCATTTCGTTGTAGGTAGTGACCAATTCTTGAAGGTGTTGAACACCAGCCTCTTTGTCGGCGACATAGTTTTCGAAGAAAATTGAAATGAACTTGGAGTTCAATGATGAGGAGATACCATGAGAGACATCTTTACCATAATATCTGGTGGCCTTTGCCCAGACATCGACAACTTCGTTAAAGTCATGTGTTTGATCCCAAATATTCTGAATCAATTGCTTCACAGAAGAGACTTGCAAGTTAATCTTGTAAGGCATGTCTTTACTCAAAGCCCTTTCGAAGAAACTTTTGGCAACGTACAAATCCTTACACTCACCGATGAAGGCCAAATGAGTACCAGTCAATGCGGCATATGGTGACGTACCGAAACCCTCTGCTGTACACATCTCTTGGAACAGAGACAAGGCGTGCTCGTTTTCGTTGGCAGCTAGAGAAGTTTTGATCATACCCAAAACCAAACTGGGGCTTCCGTTAGTTCTGGATGTGTTACTGGCAGATTTTTCATACAACTCTTTGATTTCTTCAAACGATGTACCGTTCTCATATAACAATGGGAGTACGACACCGACAACGTTTGGGAACATGAAGGACTTGACAATGTCTTTATTGTCGGAATTGACAGCAGCTTTCCAAATGTTTAAAGTTTCTTCATATAGCAATAGCTCTTTGAAAGAAGCTAGCAAATGGGCAGCTCCATGTTCAGTGACTGGTACTCTATTCCCCAGGATGTCACCCGAAATTTCTCTTAGAGATTCACAAAGGTAGTTGGTCATTTCTTTATGGAATGATTGGGAATCGTAGTCTGGTTTTTTGTTCATACTGGTCAGCTGCGTCCTATTAACCTTCAAAGCAACGTGCAAAAGTTGGACAACTCTACTGGCACGGTGGCTGTTCAAATCGCTGGACGATGCTAGTTCTCTGTAAAGGTTCATAGAAGTGCTTACTGAATCCCAAAACAAGGAAGACTGGTCCACGAATTTGCCATCAGGAGAACGAGACGAGGAAGCCTCCAATCCTCCTGCTAGGCAGTCATCCAATGCGTTAAGCTTGGCGAAAGCTGGTGAATTAGCTGAGTTCTTGAAGTTGTCAAATTTGATGTTCTTCCTTAGGTTGCGTACCTTCTTGACATTCCTTTCGATGATATCGTTATTTTCGTACTTCTTCTTAGAGGTCCTCTTGTCGGCATTCGATTTTGGTGGAGGCGCAGCAGCGTCTGGCTGGGCCGCGCGATCTAATGTGACTGCACTGTTGAAACGGAACTGTGTGTTTAACGAATTTCTGGAGGCAGAAACAAATTGATTGGGGACCCTAGTCTTTAGGGTCTGTTGTTGTACAAGTCTAAACATTGGTGTAAGACTGGATAAAGATCTTTACAATTGGTTGAAGTCACAAACAAATAGGTGTACTGTTTTTCAATAGGATACATTCATAATCGAATAAAGTTGTTAGTAATACGAAACCCAATAGGTAATGGAGATATAGACACTTTAAAAGTCTGTTAAAGAAAATCATTCGGATGGCGCAACGCCAGCGAGACAAACAATCCCGAACTGAATCCCAGCCAGATTTTAAGAATAATTCTAGCAGGCATCAAGGACGAGCTTTAGAACGCTGCTCAAACACGTAACCGAGATCATTAGTTTTAGGCTGCACATACCTTTTTTATTTTAAAAATTGAACAAAAGAGCACAATATACTGTTTGAACTCTGCTTTGGTTGGTTGATCTGTGACTGCTTCCTAAATATTAGCAGTAAAACAGACAATATTCTAACACAAAGACCGAAAATCCTATCCGATGACCTACACTATGTCTCATCATATTTATATTCGCTTTATTCAAAATAATCTTCAAAATGGGAATTCAACAATTTTTTTTTACATGGCTCGATTATGACTGTAAAAGAAATAAACTGTCATCTGATGCCAGCCGGAAGAAAATGGTATGGTGAAGAAGCTGAACGAGAAGTGACGAAGCCAGACCAAAAGTTACTAATGCGGGTAACTAAAAAGACTATCGGCAAAAAAGAAGTATGAGTGTCACGTGATCTGTGTGATCGTTTTGCCGTCTGTTTGAGGCACCCTTATGGGGGCCCCACAAATATATATTGGGCCTCCGTAAAAAAAAAATCATTGATGGCTGTTATTGTTTTCTATTTCGAAAACGTAAACAACTAGAATTTGTTAAATCAATTTGGATCTACCACACCAGAATAAAAAAAGAGAGCTAATCGAATTGAACAAGTCTTCGTGTTTACGCTTGGTGTGTGTGTGTGTGCTATTTCTTGGAAACGATACCCAATAGATCTTTGTCTTGTGTGAGGTTTTTCAACAGTCGGAGTACAAGTACTGAGAGACTATAGATTAGAAATCACAAATTAACGATGTCCAGAATTAATAAAGATATTTTTACGCTGTTCGATAAGCAGGCCAAAGGATCCATCAGCAAGGCTCAGGTCGGTGATTATTTGAGGGCAATTGGCTACAATCCTACAAATGCTCTGGTAGAAGAAGTCGTTGCTTCTTCTGGTGACGAGTTGACATTAAACGATTTGGAAAAGCTAGTTAAGGATAACGAGGAAAAGTTGGAGCAAACCACTCAAGGGAAGGTTGAAGATTTCATCAAGGCGTTCCAAGTTTTCGACAAGGATAACACTGGGAAGGTATCGCCAGGTGACATTCGTTATTTGTTGACTGGGCTAGGGGAGAGACTGACAGACGAAGAAGTTGACGAGTTGATGAAGGGAATCGAGATTGACTCTGATGGATTGATTGACTACAAGAAGTTCGTTGAAGATGTGTTGAGACAATAAGATGGACATGCGGTGGTGATTTTTGACCAGCGCTCTCCTGTGTCGACATATTGTAAAAAAACAAGAGTAGTTATTACATGAGTTAATAAGTATGATACAATATGTATATATAAATACCTACATACCCCTATTGCTAAAGGTATACTTTTTAGTTGATTTCTGTGAGAAGTGTATCGTTTGAATTGAAAGTCTATTGTTTGCCGAGAATGGGCATGAAGTTTCCGATAATCATCATTGGTAACCCAAATGCGTCTCTTTTCAACGTCCATAAACAGCAGCATTTTATCACGTTTCCCTCAATCGGCGTCAACAAATTACATACCTTCATTCTCTCTGCGCCCCGGAAACCTTGATACGCGACTCTTGTAAATGTGTTGAAGTACTCCATCACTGTATCGTCGTCCATAAGCTCGACAATGAACGACATTTTATTAAATAGTTCCAAACGGTTCCAGCCTGTCAACAATGAAAACTCATCGTTCACGTAGCTAATCTGCCCATTACGTCTCCACACACAAGTCGGTGTGCCCACTTGAGATATGAACTTCTCATACTCCAGTAACGTCCGTTGATGACTCTTTTCCATGAACACCATATCTTCGTCTGTGAGGTCAATGGTACTTGCAATGAAGATTGGTCTCAATTCAGCTAGACACCGACACATTTCCACCAGTATGTTCTTTTCAAATCTTCGTTTGAGATATCGAAGTAATGCATGAAACCCGGTGGTACTTGGAAACGCCTCCCGTACAAGCGAGTAGATCTCAGACGGAGTCGTAAATCTTAACGTATGCGATATCTCAGCGTCGTGGGGAATTTCTCTATATTCTGGGGGTTCTATCTCAAGTGCATAAGAAAGATTAGACGTCTTTTTGGAGTCGTAAATCTCTGGAAACGTATTGGCAAAGTTCAAATAGTATTGATTGATGGTCTTGTCGAACTTCGTAACGTGCGGGGCCAGCGAACCGATGGTCATTCTTTTGAAATCAAGGGTTCCATCCAGACTATGTTGTGGTTCCAACGGGAAATGGATAACGTGAATATTGACGTTCGACTCCAGAATCTCATGCGATGCCCGTCCCAAGAGGTTAGAATATATGGCTCTGGTATTCCCTTTTACCTGATTGACCGGCTCAGATCGTAGTTGAAGTGACAAGCGAAGATCATGTTCACCGGTCAAAGATCCATGGTTAATCGGACTGGGAGTTTGCTCCGTTGGATTCGAGTACAAGAAATTAACCGGGATCTTGTTGAATAACGAATCTTGGTGGATGATGTCAGATAGAATGGAATACTCTAAGTCAGCAGCGTTAGACAAAAACTTAGGCCTGTGTGTAATTTGACCGTTACTTAGAGTCTGCTGCATTTCCGGATTAGTTTTCCCCGACTGCATAGAATCTGCACGTCTAGCTAAACCCGCGTTGGAATCCAACGGCACGCCTGACTGTAAACCAGGTTCCATTTTCAGTTTATTAGCAGAGAACGGTGGCTCTTGGCCACAAGACCGTAAAACAGACGGGAGTTGATCTTCTGGCACATCGCTCAAATATTTGACTCTTTTCCGTGGTGCATCAACACAAGTACCCTGAAGTCCCTTTCGAACACATCTCGTACACGGCCTTTTTTCATCGCAAGTCACATGCGACTTCGCACAGTGTACGCAAGCGACACTAACCTTCTTGATTCGCTTTGGTGGCATTGCAACCCGTTTGTACGATCACCAGCAGCTCCCCACTGTATCTCAAAGATGATTGATCTAGCACAGCACCCACAGGGTCAAATTATAGTCCGAAACCCAACTCCACACTGGAAGCGTTTCGCTTTAGGAAGAGATGCTGGCTGTAAATAGTTACCGAGGTTGCCTTAGTACTTATATTTTAATTGTCCACAACTCTACCCCATCTCTTCTACCCAAAACAGTTCCGTTGTTCCAAGCCCATTGATGGAAGGAAGCCAATCGAGTTTTTTGACTTTCAAGAGCTCCTACAATAACGCGTAGACAAGTGAACCGAAGAGAAAGGTATAAGAGGCGATTGCCGTATGACTTGTCTGTGCTGTTCTCCAAAAGCCATATCGCTTGCCAGCCCACTAAGTTGCTTGAAGTTCTTTCCACCGGCCGTTGTTCTTGATCCAGATCAATCCTGCAAAGGCTATCGTCTTGAAAGGTGACTTGTGAAGGCTCATATAAGTGGGAAGCTTTGAGAACAGCATGTAGTACAAGCGCGTCACGTGAATGTATCGTGACCGTCGAATGGCAAGAGTTGTCCAAAAATTTTTCTAACATTTGGAAATTGTGAAGGATTTAAGTATCGATCAGAAGATTTGATCAATTCCAGCTTTTAAGAGACAAACTCGTTTAAACCGTTTAGATGTAATATTATATGAATTAGTGTTCTGTTCGTACTCTTGAAAAGGGCTCGCATTTGAAAAAGAGAGTTTTTCTTTCAAGCTTTTTCTACTAATACCTCTAAACTCACAGCAACGATCATTACAATGTCTTCTGATCTATTGAATAAATTTGCAGCTTTGTCAATCAGCGCCCCATCTTTGACGCAAGAACAAAAGGGTCTTCAAGCCCAATGGGACTCTGTGTCTAAGACTGGTAACATCCAGGCCAGTTTCGAAGAATTGAACCTACATTTGAGAGATCACTCTTTCGTTCTGGGTACTTCTCAGCCAACTGTCTCCGACATTTCTTTGTTCGAGCATGTACTACCAGTTGCCAAGGAGTTGACCAACTCTTCCAAGGATGTTAAGGGTAACTACGCCAAGTACAGACACGTTTTAAGATGGTCTCAATACTTGAACGATTTGTTACAGTTGAACGACTTGACTTTCAACCTTGATTTGGATCTTCCACGTGAAATTATCGAAAAGAAGAAGAAGGAAGATGGTAAGGACAAGAAGGAGGATGCTCAAGCCGCCAAGAAGGGTGGCGATGCCGCAGGAAAGAAGGACAAAAGTGCTGATCAGCAACCAAAGGGTAAGCCAGATGAGGAAACTTTGAAGAAGTTGAGAGAAGAAGCCAAGGCCAAGAAGGCTGCCAAGAAGGCTGCTAACGCTCAACAGGCTCAAGCACCAGCTCAAGACACTGCTGGCCCATCAGCAGGTTGCATCGACTTCCGTGTTGGCTTTATTCAAAAGGCTGTCAAACACCCAGATGCTGATTCTTTATACGTGTCTACCATCGATGTCGGTGACGAAGAGGGTCCAAGAACAGTCTGTTCAGGTCTAGTCAAATATTTCCCATTAGAAGCCCTGCAAGAGCGTTACGTTGTTGTTGTATGCAATCTAAAGCCAGTCAACATGAGAGGTATCAAATCTACTGCTATGGTTCTTTGCGGTTCTGATGAAAACAATGTTGAATTCGTTGAACCACCAGCTGGATCCAAGGCCGGTGACAAGGTGTTCTTCGAAGGTTTCGGTGATGAAGTGCCACTTAAACAATTAAATCCTAAGAAGAAGATTTGGGAACAATTGCAACCACATTTCACCACTGATGAACAACTAAAGGTTCTTTTCAAGGACGAAGAGGACAAGACTCAACAAATCAGAAAGCTAACAAACAAAAATGGGGACGAATTCAAGGTCGCCTCCATCGCTAATGCTTGCGTCCGTTAGAATAGATCAGCGCATAACGTATAATAAACTCGTGCAACTCATATTCTGCATGCATACATAATCAGATATAAAGCCGTTAATTAACAACTAAAAAAACTAAGATTGGTTAAAATGTGCCCTTGGAATTCGTATTTTGGTCACATGACTTGGAGCTTCATATAGTTGTCCATATTGTCCCACTCAACGTTACTGGTAAAGGCATCGAGTATAGGCGTTGGTAAACTAGAGAGGTCGATCGCCGTTATATATTGTTCAATTTCCATCTTTATCAGTTTAGAAATATTTTCGTTAGTGCGGCTTTCAGGTTTGTACTGTGCAGTTACATTCCGCAGGTAAATCAACGTAGACCTATTGGCACTTTGGCACTGACATAACTGAACCAATATCGGGAAATCGAGGGAATTGAACGCTGGCCTTCTATAAATCCAATCTAGTAGAACCTGTTGATAGCCCTTAATATTTTGAGCGTAGAGGAAGAACATAACCACACTTTGGTAACGCTTCGGGAGTTTAGGAACAAGCCTTGACCAGCTTTGTGCGTCAAGGTTCGTATTTATCACATTTCTTGGGAAATCGGACTGAATCAGAACCTTCTGCAGATCCTGCTGGAAGTTATGCAAGTACTCAGGTTCGGTGAGACACCAATTATTCGATAACTGGTAAGAGTTCTCGGCCCATAAAGTTTTCAGTATCTGCACTGGGTCACATTTTTTCCCGACGGCTTGCTGCTTAAGCTTAAACTTGGTGAAAGGCCCACACCGGCTCTGATCGCGTACATCCAATACTTCTAAGAACTTAGAAAGCTTTTCATCAACGTGTCTTGAATCGTAAACCTCAGTGCCAAGCTCATCCTGGTGCACACACCTCCTACAATTATCGTACACCTTGAACCTTCTGGCGCTTATAGTGAAACTTGCACTTTCTGATATCGGACTGTCATATTTCAAGTTCGTCAGTTCTTTGAATCTCTCTTTAGACATTCTTCTGTGAGAATGATCCTTGACAACTCCCAATTCGTTATCCTTAACGACGTACATATTCTCAGGAAGCCAGCTTAGCCTGACGTCGTAGCAGCATTGCACGCCATGTTTAAGACACAAAGAACAAACAGGTTTTATCTCATCGCATTTCCGCTTCTTAAACCGACAGGCCCAGCATCCAGTGAAGTTTCTATCCTTAGACATCGATTGTGTGTACAGTGGAATGTTCACCACGACTGGCTTAATTCAACAGAGAATTGCGCTGAAAGAAGCCCTCCTAAAAGCAAATTACACATCGGCTCCAAAAACGAATTTCTTCATTTCATCTAGTTATATATATACTGGTGTTATGTGACTCCACTTTAACCCTCTCAACAACCGTTCTTCCTTTAACGTCAGTTTTCTCACTGAAAAAAACCCTTCACCTAGGCTATCAAATTACTTGATCAAAGTTGTTATGCGATTAAGAGCAGCAGGTCAAAATTCATATCTGGCGACAGAAAAAATTCAGGAAGTGTTGATGCATATCACGTGACATTGACTTTTCGATTTTTACAGACCATGCAAGAAATCGCACTTTACTCAGATTCGATTTGTACCGAAAATGAATCGATACCTAAAAGATGATAAATCGACTACTAGTTGGTGATTGGTAATTGATATGTGGTCACTGGTGTTTTGCAATTATCCTGAGCGTATTTCAGTGTTAGGGCAATTCATCCCTACTATAAAACTTGCCATATAAGCTACTGAGGTATATAATTTGGTGAGGGTTTTTAATATTAGAAGAAACGGACAATGATGATTTCTAGAACTATTGTGAGAAGTGTGCCTGTTTCCCGCGTTTCCCTCCTGAAACCATCCGTTTTCTCACAAACGAGGCTACAATCTACTACGGGTGGCAGTACTATTAAGCACCTAACCAATCTACATGAGTTCGAGACTGCAATGAAAGCGGAGAGTCTATCGCTAGTGGATTTCTTTGCTGATTGGTGCGGCCCATGTAAGGCTATTGCACCTCATTTACAAAAGCTAAGCGAGAAGTACCCTAACGTCAATTTTTACAAAATTAACGTCGATGAATCCCCAGATATCGCGGGGGCCTTAGGTATTTCTGCTATGCCAACTTTCGTTTTATTCAAGGAAGGGAAAGGACTAGGAAAGGTCGTTGGCGCAGACCCAAGAGGTGTTGAAGAAGCTATCAAACATTATAACAAATAGATGTCTGTATAAATTAAGTGTCATATTCATTATCGTACTTTAGCGCATGAAGCGCGCTCCACGTTCCACGTTACTATTTTTCCATGGGTTATGCATGATTATTGTATCATAAAATCAATGCAATTTTAGGATTTTCCTAGTGGAGCTGGAATTTTCACTGTTAAAGCATGCAATCTCAAAGTTTGAGGTGACGATGGAGTATGCAACATCTATGATCCTATAATGGGTAAACTTCTATTCGCTTTCTAACAAGGAAACGGCACCCCCCCCTGTCTGACTAAGTTAGGACAGACTAACTAGGATCTTAAAGGTTTTGAAGAGTAGATGCTTCGCAAAACAATGTCCATACCGTTCAGTACAAAGATGGCAGCTTTGCTTACCAAAGCTGTCCCGGAGCAAATATATTCCTACAAGCCCGGGAAACTCATCACCATTGGATCATATTCTCTTTCTCTCACGTTCTTGCTATACGGTGCCTCGTTTGCAGATTGGTCGCTGACTACTTCTACGGATCTATACAAAGAGGAAGCAGAAGAAACAAAGGTTGATGCGAAATGGTACGAACACGCTAAAGTCGCTTTTCTAGGAAGATCCGCTGGGTCTGTCATTCTTTCCATTATACCATTTACCTTAGCAGTGATTGCCTTGTACATACCTACTAGAATTGTGACGAAACTGCATTACATTCCAGAGAAGATACCAAAATGTAAAGTGACCACCAGAACTCTGTTTAACAGGGAAAAGAGCACAATAATCCCATTGAGGAATTTAAGGCGTCATGAAAAGGCTAGAGTATTCACGGGTGTGGGTGATCAAGGTGTCGAGGACCGGGGTTCGTTTTCGTTCTCTCTAATGGATAATCAGGCATCTTTTTTTAAGAAGTTCTACATTGTGAATAGATCAGGGAAGTTTTGGGGAAGCGACGGGAGATTCATGGATGCATTATTTGGTAGAGAATCAATAACACAGCTAGAGTTAAAGAGCTTTAAGACACAGCAGAGTTCATATGCTAAGAATGAAGAAAAATTGGAAAAAATGATTCAAGAACAAATATCAAGACCCAGACTGAATAACAACACCGATGTGAAAAATATCGTGTTAAGTTCAAGGAACAATCACAAACAACAAGAAAAAAAATAAGGGAGTCAATATATAATGTCTTCAGATCTGCCAAACAAATGCAGCTCTTTTTTTGAGCTCACTGAAGGTCTTTAACTGCACGAACGCTATATATAATTAAATCATCTTGTCAATAGTATATCAGCTTTCAACGACACTTTACATCCAACCCAGTAGTTGTAAGATGTAGTCAAAAAACAAAGCACCTGTGAAAAGGATGCCGGTATTGATGTTGCTTTGGAACCATTTCCAGCAGTCTGTTGGGTTATCTAAATCAACTCTTCTAATCATATCGAATAATCTGTAGCTGAATATTCCTAATCCGCAGATGAAACCTGGGCCTAACAAAAGACCGCTGTTCAAACCTGCTAAGCCCAAAGTACCAATTTGGACAGCTCCCATAGCAGTACATATTTTCTTGGTGTTTTTACCCCAAGCCAATGCGGTCGATTTAATACCAGCTTTGACGTCAAATTTTTTGTCTTGATGAGCATAAATAGTGTCATAAATCATGCACCACAGATATGTACTAACGTACAAAGGAACCATTGTAGACCAGTCCATGAGCCCCATTGCTGGGAATCCCAACAGGGACCCCCAATTGAAACATGCAGATAAGGCTGCTTGGGGATAGTATGTAAACCGTTTGAATAACGGATACGAGAAGACAATTGGCAGCGAAGCTAGGCCTAGATACCAGCAATCAGCTGGTAATTGCGCTAGTATTCCCATGCCAAGGGCAGTTTGGGCACCTAAAAATGCAACAGCTTTAGTTGGTGTTACTCTTCCACTCGCAATTGGTCTTTCCACTGATCGAATGACTTTGTTGTCCAAATTTCTATCCAACAGGTCATTAATTGTGCATCCTGCTCCTCTCATGATAAGTGAACCGAGACCGAATAGCGTTAGCATCCATACCGTGCTTCCCAGTGGTGCACTGGTTTCAATGGCAGCAATCGTGATGGCCCATGTACAAGGAATATATAGCAGCCAAGTCCCCACAGGTTTTTCCAGTCTCATCAATTCGGCATAAGGAATTAATTTGGTAGGCAGTCTAGATACAAACGGACCTAAACCTTTTAATCTAGTTTCCCTAGCTTCTTTCAATTGTTCTTCAGTAAAGGCTGCTGTGAGCTTTTGATCTATTTTGGTACTTTGATATTTGATTGTATTTAATACTGGAGAACGGTGTCTTGCAACTATCAAAGGGACGGCTTTTCCTCTTTTCAAGCCAGCATTGAGCCCGTTTCTAAGTACTCCACTTAGTAACAGCATTCTTCTATCGTCTTAATTTAGCTTGATCTTCGTAATCTATTCAAACCAATCGAATACAAAATACTGACTACAAGTTCGTTATTCGGAACGAGGATTATTACCAACGCTCACAGTAGCAGCAATGGTACGATCCTGTTGCAAATTAATTCTTCACCTTTCCAAACGTATAAACGGTTCGTATGCAACTGCAAATCTCAAAACAAATGAACACATCTGCTTTAACCTTTGCTTATCACGATGATGAACCTACAACCGACAAATTGCCTAATTGAGCAGACAGTTACCTGTTTCAGTTCGTGAAATCGAATTAGCCTTAAGTCATGTGACCTGAATTTCAACAAGTCAGCGTAGTGATATATTTATTACGCCATACATGTATATGCAGAGTTGCAGAAGTGTGTTAAATCACGCATTGGTCCACCAGAAGATGGTATGTTCACAATACATGCGGGAATGTTTTGGGCCGTTTCAGTAGGATGAATAGATGAAGAACACTTTATGAAACGTACATGAAGAGCACGATTTCCAAAAGAAGCCACGTGACTATGCTAAACGAAGGCCGCCTCATCTTTTTTTCGGCTTCCCGCCATCTCTTCGTTTTAGTTCGTTCCTTCAACATGTAAAACACGATAAATGTCTAAAAAAACTTAGTATCATAAAATGATGAGATATCCAACGATGCCATAAGGAAAGATGTGTATTCTTATAAGAAGAAACTGTTTGAGTACCTCACTACGTTTGTATTTGCAGTTGTAATACTATATTCGACGGTGATTGTTACCAGTACACGAATTTTTAGCGCTTCTCAGTCGAAATCCACAGGTCTGTTGCTTCATATTATATAACAAACTCGTTTACGATTTTACCACAACTCAAAATGTCAGTTTACAGCGCTTCCACCACTGCTCCAGTCAACATTGCTACTTTGAAGTACTGGGGTAAGAGAGACAAAGTCTTGAACCTACCAACCAATTCGTCAATCTCTGTTACTTTGTCCCAAGACGACCTACGTACTTTGACGACGGCGGCCACTTCACAAAATTTCGAGAAAGACCAATTGTGGTTGAACGGTCATGAAGAGTCTCTTGCCAGTGAAAGAACGCAACACTGTTTACAAGATTTGCGTCAACTAAGACGTGAATTGGAGGAAAAAGATTCATCTTTGCCAACTTTTTCTCAATGGAAACTACACATTGCAAGTGAGAACAACTTTCCAACCGCCGCTGGATTAGCTTCCTCTGCCGCTGGGTTTGCGGCGTTGGTTAAAGCCATTGCAAAGCTATACCAGCTACCACAATCGGCCTCCGAACTCTCCAAAATAGCCAGAAAGGGGTCCGGTTCTGCTTGTAGATCGTTGTTCGGTGGCTACGTAGCTTGGGAAATGGGTCAATTAGAGGACGGTAGTGACAGTAAGGCTGTCGAGGTTGGTTCTTTGGATCACTGGCCAGAAATGAAAGCTGCTATCTTAGTCGTGAGTGCTGACAAGAAAGACACCCCATCTACCAGTGGTATGCAACTGACTGTACACACATCTGATTTGTTCCAAGAAAGAATTAAGAACGTGGTCCCTGAAAGATTCGAACAGATGAAGCAATCAATTAAAGACAAAGACTTCACAACGTTTGCTGAGCTAACAATGAAAGATTCAAACTCCTTCCATGCTACTTGCTTGGATTCCTACCCTCCTATTTTCTATTTGAATGATACCTCTAAGAAGGTCATCAAGCTTTGCCATGCTATCAACGATTTCTACAACGAAACTGTTGTCGCATACACTTTCGATGCTGGTCCAAATGCAGTTTTGTACTACTTGGAAAAAGATGAGGATAGGCTATTTGCATTCTTATACCATCTTTTCCAGAATGTTTCAGGTTGGGAGTCAAAGTTCACCAAAGAACAACTTTCACAATTTGATTCCAAATTTAACGAAATTAAAGAACGTGTTTCCTTCAATTTGGACTCAGAATTGCACTTAGGTGTCACTAAGGTCATCTTAACCAGAGTTGGCCCTGGTCCACAAGATACTGATCTAAGTTTGATCAACTCAGAAACTGGTTTACCTAGCAATTGAATGTCCATAAAAGTCACTAGACTCCTACCTCGGCATTTTCACTATTAATCAAAACTGTTGCCATCTCTTGGCTTCACTAATTTCCGATTGAATTTTGCATATTTTAATAATTCTCTCAAAGTAGTTGCTTTTACTCACATCGAATAGATACGTTTGAACAATAATGATATATTTAATTATGTAGGTATTCATTCGCATAAGTCGAACTGTGCAGTACACAAATTTACTCTCAAGAGTGACTACTGATAGAAGCCACTAGCAAAGTGCGACCACAGATAGCATGGCATCAAACTCACTTGAAGCTGAGCCATGTTTGGTGCAGATTTCATGTAATAAATTATCAGATAGTAAAAAGATATAAGGAAGTTGAAAATTTATGTAAGAAAACAATCGTTAGTGTTACAGAGACTGCGAAATCAGAAAGGTGAGTTGAAAACGGACAAATTTAAAGTCTAATCAATTTGATCGAGTTGAAATGTTGTATGATTTTGATACTGTTTAAATTGGATGTCGAACTTTTGTTTGAATTCTTTGCATTACGTTAAAACAGTGATAATTAACGCCATGCATAAAGGACTTAATAGGCAAGTTTGGAGGAATTATAAATCATTCTTTGATCTCTTTGATTTGAGTGGGATTCTGTTCATTGTTCTTTTTAGAATACTTCCAGATTCTGGCCTTACAATCACCGCTACCAGTAGCAAATACACCGTATTCAGGGCCAAGTGGATGACCATTTGCAACAGTCACAGAAATGACTGAGTTCCTGTGACCTTGCAACATCAGGAGAGGGTTACCGGACTTGGTATCCCAAAAGAGAACACCACGATCTTTCGATCCAGATAGTATATATTCATCGTTTTGAGTAGTAGCCACTGAAAGAACAAAGTCTTTATGTCCTGTGTATGTAACTTCACATTCTGCATGGCTCTTTTGGCCACTTAGACCATTCAAATTCCATAGCTTAACAGATCTGTCCAAAGAACCAGAAACCACTCCCTTACCATCTCTAGTGAATACAACAGAGTAAACTGAATCCCTGTGTCCCGTTCCCAGTTCATTTTCAGAGTCTAGTCTTTCTACAAGGAAACCAGTATCGGAATCCCAAACTCTCACAGTACGATCCAAAGAACCTGCTGCAATGAATTTACCTTCACCTGGAGAGACAGCAACAGTCGTAACACCATCTTCAATAGATAGAGTCAAGGAGCATGTACCAGTGGTCAAATCCCAGATCCTAACAGTGCGGTCACCAGACCCAGAAACTAACTTGTTGCCTGATGGGAAGTAGTCCAAGGAGTAAATGTCCTGTTCATGTCCCTTCAAAGTCATTACGATCTTCTTAGTTTCTAAATCCCAAATTCTGATCAACTTATCTTCAGCACCTGTGGCTAAGAATTTACCATCAGGAGAGAAACAAACTGAACGGATGTATAAGTCAGAGGAAGCTGTAGAAGCGGCGGCGTTTTGGTTGCCATTGGTGTCCTCACTGCCCGATCCATTTGAGGCGCTAGCAGCAGTATCAGCGGTAGCTGGTTGAGCTGGGGCTTGTGGTTGCGGCTGAGACGCGGAGTCGTCGGATAACCTTGCGACTAATTCACCAGTGGAAACCTTGTAAACTTGTGTGGTTTTGTTGCAGCCGGTAGCCAAAAATTCACCATCTGAACTGAATCTCACACAACAAACAACAGAAGAGTGATCCAATGACATGTGTAATTCAACATCCAAATCAGTTGGTAAAGCAGGATTGTGAAGAACATAATAGTCGTTGTTTTGCTTTTTCAAATGTGAAGGGACTAATTGCGAGTCCAAGTCTAACAAGAAAGGAGGGATAGGTTTAGCATGAACGGCACGTTGATTAGCGGGAACTAGATAATGATCTTGAGCAGCTTGATCGGATGGAGCAGAAGTTGGTGGTGCTGTTGACGCTGTTGCTGGAGCAGTCGTTGCAGTACTTGCCGGCTGTTGTGAAGGGTCCTGTTGGGCCTGTGGCTGGGAAGAAACGGTGTTTGGAACGTTTTGCTCTACGTTGGCAGGAGTCGACTGCAATGGGGCAACAGTGGTAGCTGGAAGATTAGGCTGTTGTTGCTGCTGTTGCTGTTGAATCACGGGAGCCAGATTGGCTGCGGCTTGTTCCCCAGCAGTGGATGTACCCTGTTGAATAGGATGCTGTTGAGTGTTCAACGGAGCCATTTGAGGAGCTATGCCACCAGTAACATTCTGAGAAACGATTGGTTGAGGAATATTTGGAGGCGCGATATTAGCGTTTCCCTGGGGACCAGCACTTCTACCAAGTTGAGGAATCTGGCCTGGTACGTTACCAACCGCACCGCCATGGGCGAAGGATGCCAACTGGCGATCCTTTTGTTCCAATTCTAATTTCAATCTGCTGATTTCTTCCTCGTACGCATCCTTTATCTTCCTGTGAGTCAATTCCAATTCGTAAACAGTATTTCTCACTTGTTGCATTTCTGCTAACTGTTGGTTGATCTTGAAATCATAATCCTTCTGATTTTGCAAACGATAGGAGTTTGCTTCTTGCGAAACATTGGCAAACTCTTGCCTGATTGCTTCCAGCAAGTCGTTGATCTTATTTTGGGCAGCTGCGACAGTACTCATTTTGCTTGATTGTAACTCTTCAAAGCTTTAGTTATGGTTAAATTATCCCGAGAGTAATTTCCAGGGTTCAATGATACAATGTCTTGTAACTCTGAAAGACAGTCTACTGTGAATATCCACTTCGAGTCTGGCCTAAAAAAAATATAGGTTATCACAATGAATAAACGGAAAACAATGGCACAAAGTGATAGTTGCTAATTCGAATTTCAAGCTGTGAATGAAAACAGTCGAAATGGTATTCAAACAGAACGATAATTTCAAGGAACAAAGCACAACACTGGAATCTCAGCTTCGATGTTCAGTAATTCCCTTTTAATTGATTAATACAATGTAAGAGGGTAGCTACTTAAAATACACCCGTATGTGAACTTCGTTATAATTCAATTACGTATTGTTATTCGAACAATTAAGACTTTTCCATTTTTGTTTTTTTTTCTCTATTCCATACATTTGTCTCTTTTCACCGTTTGTTTGTATTAAAGCAGGTTATATTTTTCCAATCTGGCGATGAAATATGATTTCGGGGTAATTTGTGTGTGGTGTAGTGAGTTTGGGGCCGGAAAAGATGTTTTTGGCAATAAATTCCATTTATGACAACATCCATTACCTTCAAATTGTACAGTTCGCAGACGTTTTAATATCAATACGCAATTCAGGAAACGAGGATTTTGAATAACGCAAGCGTTCGATGAACTCTCAGCCGGCAATTGAGCACCCAATTTGACCCAGGTTCAGTTCAGAAATTGAACGCAGTGCTAGATCGTTCGACCTGTTCTGTCGAGACCGGGATTTAGCTACCATGGATGCGCTAGCGGAGTACAAAGATTCAGTCCAGGATCGTCTGGAAAAGGCAGACTTGGCCGTGCAAGGCGTTTTGAATGAGAATGTGAAAATGACAAGACAACTGGAGTTGAAACAACAGGAGATAGAGTCGCTAAAGGAACAATTGGAGTCCGAGCAAGAAAAAAACTCACGATTTCAAGAAGTGAAGGAAAATGCAGAGGAACAGTGTGAAATTCTGAAGGACTTGTTCGAGCAATTGTGTGGAGTTAGGATACACAAGACATACGAAGATGATCTTGGGCTGTGGTTTGATACGAGTCAAGGAAACAAAAATGGGATTATGGATTACAAGCTAGGGTTTGTGAAAGGGAATGAAAACGAAACAGAAATTGTCTACGTGCCGTTATTGAAACAAAGGTCCGTGCAGGAGTTGAAACAGTTGCAGGATCAGCTTCCCGAGTATATGTTTGAGACGCTCAGCTTCCCATTAAAATCTCTGAACCAGTTTTATAACAAATTATCTAAGGGTTTATCAAAGAATCTATGATGTCTCTACCGCAAATTTTCACTTTGTGATAGAAGTATTTACTTTTAATAAGGGAGTCTCCGTTGATCCTGCCGATTGGATCATGTAAGAGACAGGATATTCTGAAGTTATTGGTTTCACCAAAAACAGTGCAATGGATGCCGTTAATATATGCCTAGTCCGATCATTGTAACTCGATTTTGTTTTCAGCGGTGACGATGAGCTTTTTCAACAATGCCTTCTTGTCGTCTTTGTTATCGATAGATTTTAGGATTTTGTAAAGGGAGTCACCTTTTACTAGAGATGGACTCTTATCTTTCTTAATTTTGTTTTCCTGTTTGCTGTCTTTCTTGACAGATTTTACCTCTTTGTTTTCTGGTTTAGCATCTTTCTTTGATTCAACGTCTGCCTGTTTACCATTTTGTTTGTTCTGGTTATTGGCTTTTTTACCCTTGTATAGACCCTTTTGGTATTTTTCATCTTCGCTTATACACTGCGTATGCTTCTTGTAAGACACTCCATCGTCGAACGTCTTGTTGCAGTCAATACAAGTGTAGTAGGCTTGTGGACAGCGGAAGTAATGCTTCTCGGTGTTCTTCTTTGGAACGGTATCGTTGCAAACTTCACAGTTGAATGTAACCATGTTTAATGCGGTGGTAAATTGAAGATAACTGGTCTGTGGATATCGTTAAATTTTCAACCAAAGACATTGACTACGTATTCTGTCATAGTTTCTAACTCAACTCATCTCATCTCATCTCATCTCATTTTAACGAAGATTCTTTTCACTTTTCAGTATCCGAAGAAAAAGAAAAAAGTCGCACGAGATATATGGACTTAAACATGTCTACACATATATACCATTAAGATCGGAATGTCAGATTAACAAAGTATTCTATCCGCTCCGTAGGAAAATTCCGGTACATAGCTCTTGAACACGATCGATCGCCTCGTACTAAGTCTACAGCATCTCGTGTAATAGATCTCAAACCATATAAATGAGGTAGTAGAAACTGCGCTTTGCATGGTACTTCGTGCACCAAAACATCTAGATTCCCTAAGGTCTTTTGAGGTAACACAAAGAGCGCTAGAGATTAATTAAGATCGATTATATCTGCTATTGTATGTGTGTCTGATTAAAGTCTGATTAAAGTCTGTGTAAAGTTTCCAGTAGCCTTGAATAGCACTTTTTTAGATGGGATCGAAGTTGTCAGAAAATTACACAACGGAGCTCTATCGAAGCACCTAAAACTTTGAAAAAACTAATAACTGAGGTAACCAGTACTGTTAGTTTCACCGCATTCTCTTATTCAAATACCAAGAGTTTGACACTTCAGCTACTTTTTTACAGTATGTGCTAAACCTTGTTCTTCATCTCGCCAGTATGGTAGCCGATCGTCTAGATATAAAGTTACCCGGACTCCAACACTCTGTGTGAACCCCACGATTCTGCAGAAACGAAAAAGGACCACAGTGCCGTGCCGGGTAATGTCAACATCAAAATGTCGACAATTGCCTCCTATTCGCTATAATATAATAATATTCAGCATGAATTGAACAGAGTAAAGTTGGCAATATAGGAATTCACGGGGTTTGTGCAGTCTTGAACACAGCATCGATACAGGACTCTTAACATCAATTGGGTTTAGTTTTACCACTGTGCTGGGAAAATCTTTAATTCAAATCACCACTTCTTGTTGTTGTTGATCTAGGATATTAGAGGGGTTTTGATCTAAAATTAGGAACTGCAATGGCATTCGAACCAATTGACACCACTACGCACTCTCGTGCAATTGAAGCGGAATATCTAAAGGTGGTCAAGGGTGACCCAGATACCACTTGGTTGATCATTTCGCCGAACTCTAAAAAACAATATGAACCGGAATTAGTCGGTACCTCTTTTAGCGAGTTTTTGCAGAGTTTCGAGGATACCAAGGTTCAATACGGGTTGGCTCGTGTTTCTCCCCCAGGATCAGACGTCCATAAGTTGATCTTGATCGGTTGGTGTCCAGATTCGGCTCCATTGAAGACAAGGGCATCTTTCGCTCAAAATTTTGGTGTAATTTCCAACCAAGTCTTCAAGACCTACCATATTCAGGTAACTGCCAGAGACGAAGATGATTTGGATGAGTCTGAACTACTGATGAAAATCAGTAACTCTGCTGGCGCTCGTTATTCCATTCAACAACAAAGTCAGGCATCCAAGAAACCAGTTTCTTCTGCTGCTAAGACAGCAAAGAAGCCATCAAGCGTTCCATCAAGAGCTGTTGAAGAGAAAGAAACTAAACCAAGTTTTTCATCGAAAAGGTCTGTCTCCCCAGAGCCTTTGAAAAGATCCAGCAAGAAGGATGACGACTGGGGTGAGCCAGAATTGGAAGAACGTGATTTCAGGGATAAGCCTTTGAAACCAAATTCCTCTTCTTGGAAACCAGTCGGTAAAGTTGACTTGCAAAAAGTGATTGCTGAGGAAAAGAACAAGGACGATCCTCGTCTGGTGACTACTGCTGCTACTTATGATAAGAAGATCGATCCTCAATCCGAAATTGCAAAATTGAAGGAAGAGTCTAAATTGAAGAGGGATGCCGAATACAGCAAAGTATTGGGAACAAAGGGCGAATCTCCAGTTCCATCTTCCGGTGCTGATAATGGTGATTTGCTAGTCAAGGGTTTCAAGAATGAGAAGTCTCCTGCTCAACTATGGGCAGAAAAGAAGAGACAAGCAGCACCATCAGCCTTCGAGAAAAAGGTTGACAAGAAGGAAAAAGAAGAAGAAAAAGAAGAAGAGGATGAAGAAGAGGAGGAAGAAGGAATTCAGGATATTAGATCTAAATTTGAATCTCTTCAAACCAAGGAAGTTCCAATCATAAAACCAAGTCAATCTGGCAAATTCACACCACAATTCCCAAGGGATGAATCCTCAGAGAATGGGTCTCAGAACAAAAACAGATTTGGCCAACCATTGCCAGGCTTACACGATCAAAAGAAAGATGAGGATGATGGGTGGAGTGATGAAGAAGAAGAAAGTGAGAGCGAAGTAGCTGAAGCACCTGCTCCTTCTATATCTTCCAGAAGAAATGTTCCACCTCCACCTGAAAGTGACGAAGAGGAAGAAGAAGATGACGAGAAACTGGAAGAAGAAGAGGAAGAAGTTCCATCTTTGCCTGCTAGAAGAAGTGTCCCTCCTCCACCAGAAAGTGACGATGAAGAAGAAGTTCCTTCTTTGCCTACTAGAAGAAACGTTCCACCTCCACCAGAAAGTGACGAAGAAGAAGAGGAAGAAGTTGTAGACGAGGATGAAAGTGCGTTCGCTGAATCTCGCCAAGCTGAATTCCAACGTTCTATTCCACCTCCAGCTCCAAGAAGGACACAACAAGCAAAGAAGGCATCAGGGCCATCTGCTGTAGCCGAATACGACTACGAAGCCGGCGAGGACAATGAATTAACGTTTGAAGAAAATGCCAGAATCGTCAACATTCAATTTGTTGATGATGACTGGTGGTTAGGTGAGCTTGAATCATCAGGCGAGAAGGGTCTCTTCCCAAGCAATTACGTCAATTTGGAGGAATAAATCTTCAAAAACCTCCTCACTCTGAGGGTCTATCAATTCTCTTGTGAAAATGGGAGATTTGAAACGAAACTATCATGTATACTTATTAGTAAATACTGTTTTAAGGAACAATGCAATAATCATTTGAAAATCCAGAATAGAAGACTCGCCAACTATTTGCCCTTGATAACATCAAACTGCATATCTACCACGCTGACCACTTCTCCAGCATCCTCATCATAATCATACCATTCATTTTCATCGTCCTCGAATTGAAATTCAATTTCCTTTTTAGAAACTAGTTCAGCAACAAAAGTAGTATCTGCCGTTTCAAATTTAGTCACTTCACAGCCCCTACAGTCAAGCCCAAGCCATAGAGCCTGTTCTATCGGCACTGACTTTAAACCATTCTTCTTTCTGTCCTTTTTTGTCTGTTCAATCAGTTCCAAATTTGTCTCTTCATCTAAATTGTTTAAGTCTTCTTTAGTTCGGGTTAGATTGATAGAACATTCTTGACCACAGAACTTACATTTCATAACAAAGGAGGCTTTCCCTTTACTCCCCGGCATGTCGTGAGATTCAAATCTATTGACTCTAATAGGCGCATCATGATCTTCTCTACAGTTCGTGCATACTAAACGAAATGTATACTCGGCAGGTGATTGTTCAGTATCTTTTGGGAAGACCCTCCTGATGTTTTCTGATAGCGTAGCAAGGACAGAGATATATAACATTGAAAAAGATATTTCTTGTTCACGAATTCAAGCTGGCGTCGGGGTATTTGTTTCGACCTATGTAAGTTTATATAACTTTTGGTGCCTGAACTTTGTCCCATTTATCTGTTGTTAACGGTAATATCAGTATTATGTACTTTTCAAAATCTTTCGAAAACGTAAACAGCATTCATCGAAAATTTAAGACTGGTTAAACACATACACTTGGGTTACAAATAAACTAGTCCCAACATCCATTGCATTGTTATATGAGCCTTCAAAAGAGTAGTACCCGGTATTGCTAGTTTAAACAGCGGGAGTTTTGATACAAACTTTGAAGAAGTGGGCACAGTATTGTTCATATATGTTATAACAAAATGGACAGAGATACTGTTAGAATCTTGTCTTTGATTCTAGGCATGTATGTCGCCGCCATTCTTCTAACGATGTACAACAAATGGATGTTTGACCCCAACCGAAGTATGCATATCCCGTATCCGCTATTAGTTACAGGTCTGCACCAGACGCAACTATGGGGTATGGCGTACTTTTATCTTCGGTGGAAAGGTCAACTAACACCGCAAAACTTGAACAAAGGGGATTGGAAGTACTATGTCAAATACATTTTACCGACCGCTGTAGCTACTGCTGGCGATATAGGCCTGGGGAATATTTCCTTCAAATATGTTCCTTTTACGGTGTATACAATTGTGAAATCATCGACCATTGCATTTGTTCTTTTCTTCGGGTGTCTATTCAAAGTGGAAACCCCATCTTGGAAGTTATTCTTCATCGTGGCAACGATGTTTTTCGGTGTTGTACTAATGGGTTTCAAGCCGCTCAGTTCAGATATTTCGGAAAGCCATGGAGAGATACAGGAAACCTTCGGAATTATATTAGTCGTCATCAGTTGCGCTCTAGGAGGGTTTAGATGGGTCTACGTTAAGGTAATTCTTAATCATAAGAAAAACACTGTTGTGCTACCGCCCAATAATAGTGACGACGAACATATGCAGGTTAGCGGCCCTATCGCTAAGAAAAATCCAGTAATCACATTGTATCAATTGGCACTTCCAATGACTATATTGTTGTTCACAACGTCTTTCATTGTGGAACGTCCATTCCCCGATGTATTCCGTTCAGAATTGATGACTTGGGAAAATCATTCGAAGCTGGTGGCTCTAGCACGTGGTATAGCTCTTCTTACGCTTCCTAGTTGTTTAGTTTTCGTACTAACAATGTGCGAGTTTGGTATCTTACAAGTGGCTCCTGTGTTAACTTTAAGCGTCACGGGTATTATCAAAGAATTATTCACCGTGTTTTTGGGAATGTTGGTATTCGACGAAAGATTAGGCCTTTACAACTGGATCGGTATGCTTGTTGTATTAATCGATGTGTGCTACTATAACTACTACAGATACTTACAACGGAACCAACAGGAAGAAACGCAAGGCGGCTACCATCTACTAGAAAACGCTTCTCGTCTAGATTCAATCGTCGATGAAGATGACAAGAAGACTAATATTCCAGAAGTGGAATTTGAGCTACAAGACAGCAGGGATTCCACAACGGTATGGGAACTGGACTCTCTTAGCTCCAAAAAGTCACTAGACATCAACCTGAATCAAAACAAAACTGGGAGTAGCATGGAAACTAAAACCTTGACCGATGAAAATAGTTTCAAAAAATCAAGCTAATGCGCTACGTAATGTCAATCTACATCCGCAAGGATTCTCATTTTTCGATCCAACTATACTCTCATACACCGAACTAGACAGCCACATTTTTTTTTTTCTTTGCCCTTTCGTCAGTGACCGAGGATGAACGACCGTTACTCTTCCCATCATCTGTTTACCGACCTTTCCAACACCCGACATAGACCTGCCTTTTTCATAAATAATCACAGCACATTGATATACATATTCTATTAGGCTCAATGCCGTTCAAGCTGCCATACACAGCAGTTAGTTTCCATTCTATGTTGACAACAGAGAGAACTACCTGTATCACGTGACTAGCCCCGCAAACCGGTAACCTAGCATCGATTTCCTTACCCGGATATCACTATATACGCGAACTTGATCTCGTACGGGTTTCTTCGATTTTTTTTTTTTCAATTTCAAAATTTTTTTATTTTTTTTCTTTGGTTCGACGTAGCGAATCCTGGTTGTGCGGATAGTAGATACCGGCACTACCGTGCATTGCTATTTGTTTGGCTTGCTCACGGTCATTTTTTTCTCGGAAAAGCCGGGCTGAAATGAATCCCTGTCCAAAGAGAAAGAAAAAAAATGAGACAGGTAAAGGTAAACCCAAAGAAAACTGAACGATAAGGAAAATTGAATTAAAAAGTTGATAAAATTGGAGATTTTGGATATCGTGATTATGATTGTCCTTTGCTTGAGCTTGAAGAAAACGTATCCACGCTACCGGGTACGATACTCAAGAAAACAAGTTACATTGATTTAATACTTCAACTGTCGCCTGGAAAGTCCAGTGAACCTGAATACCACCTTTTTCAAGCATTCTAAAAGTTATTATTAATTATCAAACAAGGTGATTTTACATTAGTTTGGCACGGATATAAGAGCAATCCAATATATTGAGACTTTATTAAAAGAAGAAGCCATAATATCTATCTTCAAGGAAAACCCTCATTCAGGAAGAACCAGCTCTCGAATCTCTTTATTTTTATTTGTGTTTGTTGTCTGCCGCAGATTAGTCAACTATGCCGTCCGTACAATTGTTAGATACGGATAGGTCGATGCTCAAACGGCTGTCTTGGCGATTGACGAATTGGTTTACTGCCATCGCAAGACACGCTGTGGGCCTTCCCGTGGACTCTGGCATACCTCCAAAGGATGCTCCTAGTAAAGCTAAGTCCAAGAACAATGCTACAAATTCAGATTTTGAAACGGATCTTGAGAATGAAAAGTTGTCGCAACCCACTGAAAGACACGAAACCGTTTCTCTTTTCCCCACGTCTAATAATTTGAACAAGCAACTAGAGTATAATCCTTCCGTTGTACCATGCTCTTTGGATATTAACGGGTTACAGAGCCCAATGTCAGTTGCAAGAACTCCTGAAGGTCAGATGGAATGGAAAATGACCATAGGGACGGAACATGTACCATCTCAAGGAGGTCTTCCAGTCAGCACTTCTTTCAAAAGGAACGAAGTGAGTGGGCCAAAGACTACTCAAGATATCACTCCAAAAACAGATACTACTCCGGGGTCAAGCGTCACTTCCAGTCAAGAGGACTCAAAGGATTCCTCAAATGATACTGAGGATATCACAAAATCTGACAACTGCCCCGTGGTTTATACTCCAGGTATTTCCAACGACAATATGTCAGTGACATCCACTGATAGTGAATCCCAGACATTATCTGAAAATGCCGATGAAAAGAAAGACGCAGACATGAAATACATTTGTCATTACTGCGACGCTGAATTCAAAATGAGAGGTTACTTGACCCGTCACATTAAGAAGCATGCGGTTGAGAAAGCGTACCATTGTCCATTTTGGGATGAATCCCTACCACAGGAGAAACGTTGTCATTCAACGGGCGGATTCTCTCGAAGAGATTCTTACAAGACCCACTTGAGATCTAGACATTTCGTTTACCCCAACAACGTGAAGAACCTAGACCGTGTGAATTCTCGTGGAGACTGTGGCCAATGCAAAAAGCACTTCAGCTCAACTAATGAATGGATTGAACACCACATCGAAAATCGTCAATGCGAAGCCATTTTACCAACGTTTAAGGGGAACTTGAAGAAGAGTAAGAAATGTGGCAAATTGAAGATGATTATGACGTCGGACGGACAATCACGTTTCATCTCCAATCAAGCGACAGTTAACGAGGCGAAAGTTCCTTTGAATAATTTCGGAATGGATAACCATAAAAAGCTAGTCAATGGAAATTGCAGACCAATCAACTCATCCCCACCAATCAAACAGTCTATCTCGGATATCAATTTAGACAATGCCTTCGGTTTGAATTCAATTCCTTTGAACTATAGCGGACTTGTAAACGAACCTATACAAGGTGATCTAAACTCGCATCAAAATAACTACGGACTCGCTCAGGACCCTCATAAAGGTCTCTCGAAAGATGCTCATTCCCTTGTTCCATCGAACTCTTTCACATTCGCATCAAAATCTCAACTGATATCAAAATCAGACTCTCAAAATCCAACAAATCCTATTCAAAGTCGTGTTCAACCTTTAGACGAATTTGCTGCGTTTGGCAAATCCCCTGTCGAGGATGCAGTTTTAGACTCTGTAAGATCAATTTCCTCCCGATCATCTCACGAGCATACCATGCTCAATAAAGACATGAATTTTATATCTCCAAACAACGTTTCTCAAATGGATGCCGAATGGGAAGTGCTTCCCCTTGATGCAGAACAAGCTGGCATGTGTATGGAAGATGAAGTGAAACTCACAAATAGCTCGACCGAGCCTAAGATCAACACCACGTTACAAAGGCAAATGAACGAGTATGCTTTGGGCGAAAGACATTTCAGAGAAACTCAACAATTCATGAACTTCTTCAACTACACTTACAACTATCAAGATTGATCAGATTGCTCTCGATCAGGTTTGCCCGCAGGCACAATAATGTTTACATTTTCGGTTTATTTCCATTGGTTACTTCTCACCTCTCTTTTTTTGTCTTTTCGATATATTGCCACCTTTCACTTCAATTTGATCTTTTTGATTACGGGGATCTGATTTTAATTTTAATCAGTTTTTTAGAACCCTCCCTAACATTACATACTTGGTATTTTTTATATGGGATGGCACCGCCCATCCCATACGTATTATTAATTTTTATATTAATCTGAAAATGATTCATTTTTCCACTACGGGTGTCAAGCAAGTAAAGGCATCAACCATAATATGGTACACCCGCCCCACAACTTATTTTCTTGTGTAGAGTTTCGAAATCCAGCCCTTTCTTCCTTATCAGAATTACGACTGCATAAATAGTATATTACTTGTACTATCAATACCTTTTGAGGAAAAGTAAATATGAATCGCCTTAAAATTGAAAAAAAAAATAGATAAATGATTCCAAATGTTAAAGCATCACAAACATCATACTAACACAACAGAATAGAGGTCTTTTGGAACCATTCAGGGTGGAGCAAATAGAGATTGAGTAAGCAGGAGCCGTAAGCAGTCATGTCAGCTCCTTCAAGTCCTTTCCAACACGGTCAGCAATCATCTCAACCTCCTTCTAGTGTTGGAGCGTACGGTAGTTCACAGTTCGATGATCAATCGCTAGGAAACAGAACTCCTCAATTCCCTTCCTCTTCAAGAGTAGTTTCGGATGGAAATAGAAATTTTGGCACTGATGATGCGGGTCGTGATATCAATTCGGAGTCTCAAATGGAAGGGATGGAAGACGACTCTCAAGAGATCACTCCATTAGCTGGTATCAGACAAAAGAACTTAAATGCCATCAAAAAGGTTGACGACAAAACTGGTGAAACAGTAAGAGCAGCTTTCGAACATTTCCTGTCTGACTTCACTGCTCTGAATGACGAAACTGGTGAAATGGAAAAAGTCTACAGGGTTCAAATCGAGTATATGAGATGGTATGAGTTGAATACGATATATGTCGATTATAAACATTTGGCTGAAGTGGAGGACGGTGCATTAGCGGTAGCCATTCTGCAACAATATTACAGATTTCTACCGTTTCTCTTATCCGGATTGAGAAATGTGGTAAAAAAGTATGCACCAGGGCTCTTGTTAACATCAGATTCGGTACTTCCCTCTCAATCACAAGAGAACTCTCAAAATCGTTCTTCTCAAAGAATGGACTCATCTTTACCGAACTCTCAGGCTGCTACAGCCGGAGGTACAACCCCATCAACAACGGCTACAAATCCAGATCAGGTGGAGCGTGTTTTACAAATCAGTTTCCTGAATCTCCCCACGGTTCATAGAATTAGAGACATCAGGGCCAATAAGATTGGTTCATTAATGGCTATTTCAGGTACGGTAACGAGAACTTCCGAAATTAGACCGGAATTGTACAAAGCAAGTTTTACTTGCGAACTATGTCGTGCAGTTATTGATAACGTTGAACAAGTTTTCAAGTATACTGAGCCAACTTCATGTCCCAACCCGACCTGTGAAAATCAGTCTTTCTGGTCTTTAAATGTTAACAGATCTAAATTTTTAGATTGGCAGAAGGTAAGAATTCAAGAAAACGCGAATGAAATTCCGTCTGGTTCCATGCCAAGAACTCTAGATATCATTCTTCGTGGTGATTGTGTTGAAAGAGCAAAACCAGGTGACAGATGTAAATTTATCGGAACTGAGATCGTGGTCCCTGATGTTAGTCAGTTAGGTCTACCTGGTGTTAAAGCAAGTTCGACACCTGACTCTAGAGGTATTTCTAGAACAACTGAGGGTTTGAACTCCGGTGTTTCAGGGCTCAAATCTTTAGGGGTAAGAGATCTAACTTACAAAATTTCTTTCCTAGCATGTCACGTTGAAAATGTTGGTACAAGTTTCAACGGAAGTAGAATCTCAGAAGAAGACGCTGATAAAGGATCCAAATTTGACTACATCAACTTGAGAAACTACCAGAATTATGAAATGGCAGCGGAAACGGATCAAGAAATTTTCCTAACGAGGCTTGACTCTGATGAAATTAACGAGTTAAAGGAAATGGTGAAAGATGAAAACATTTATGATAAACTTGTGAAATCCATTGCCCCTGCAGTGTTCGGTCATGAAACTATCAAGAAGGGCCTGCTGTTACAGATGCTCAGCGGTGTCCATAAAACTACAGTGGAAGGAATCAAACTGAGAGGGGATATAAATATATGTATCGTTGGTGATCCATCAACGTCAAAGTCTCAATTCCTAAAATATGTTTGTAACTTCTCTCCAAGAGCTGTTTACACTTCCGGTAAGGCTTCTTCTGCTGCTGGTTTGACAGCAGCCGTTGTTAAAGATGAAGAAGGTGGTGATTTTACGATTGAAGCGGGTGCTTTAATGCTTGCCGATAACGGTGTTTGTTGTATCGACGAATTTGACAAAATGGATATCGTCGATCAAGTTGCTATTCACGAAGCTATGGAACAGCAAACAATTTCAATTGCTAAAGCAGGTATTCATGCTACATTGAATGCAAGAACATCTATCTTGGCCGCTGCTAATCCAATCGGCGGTAGATACAATAGAAAACTTACTCTGAGATCGAACTTGAACATGACTGCACCTATCATGTCTAGATTCGATCTGTTCTTCGTCATCCTTGATGACTGTAACGAGAAAATCGATACTGAGCTAGCCTCCCATATCGTGGACCTGCATATGAAGAGAGACTCGGCAATCAATCCCCCATTTTCAGCCGAACAATTGAGTCGATACATCAATTACGCCAAGACTTTCAAACCGGTGATGACCAAAGAAGCCCGTGATTATCTAGTAAAGAGATACATCGAATTGAGAAAAGATGACGCTCAAGGGTACAGCAAATCCTCTTATCGTATTACAGTTAGACAACTGGAATCTTTGATCAGATTGAGTGAAGCTATCGCTCGTGCAAACTGTGTTGATGAAATCGTTCCAAGTTTCGTTGCTGAGGCATATGACCTACTGAGACAGAGTATTATTCGTGTTGATTTGGACGATATAGAAATCGACGACGATGACAATGACGGGGAAGAGCCACCTCAGAGTGCACCAGCTACTACAACCAGGGAATCTGACGAACGAATGGACACCCAATCCCAGTCTCAATCTCAATCTGAATCTCAGTCCCAATCTCCCTCACAAGCACACGGTACCAACACAGAGACGAGGCAACAAGAAGAAGAGTCACACGAAGATATCGAACACAGCGCAAAGAATAAAGTTGCTATCTCATACGACAAATACGTCGAAATGATGAACTTGATTGTACGAAAAGTGGTTGACAGGGAAAAGAACGATGAACCGGAGATGACAAAGGCAGAAATTGTCGATTGGTACTTGCAGCAGACGGAAGAAAACATAAACACCGAATCAGAGTACTGGCAAGAAAGAAAATTGGCCTTCAAAGTTATCAAAAGATTGGTAAAAGACAGGGTTTTGATGCAAATCCATGGTCAAAACGACGACTTGTCCACTAACGTCGACTCTTCGAACGTGAAAACAGTCTACGTTATTCACCCAAACTGTAGCATTCTGGAAGAAATCACTCCAACAGCACCTCAATGAGTTAACGCAGAAAACTCGGCATATAACACTAAACTCTCGTAACCATATATAAAATGCCAACAGCCGATGCTTTTCTAACGTCTCGGAAAACATTCTGCCACTTCAACTATTCAATCGCTACTCAACAGATTTTTTTTTCCGGCATGGGCACATGGCTCTTTTTCAGCGAATTGAAACCCCTATTAAAGCCCACAAACCGTCCACATTCGGAAGAATGCAGACAAACTGCTGTGTCTCTGTCAAGTTTCCAGTAACAACGACCCCATGTTTTCATACACTGTCGCTATAGGAGATTGTAACATGAAAATAAGTATTTACGTACATAATTATAGCATTTCCTGCTCGTGGGGCACACGACAAGAAATTGTCCAACAACCAGATTTCTATGCCTATGATAACTTGCCAACCACATGAGATCGATGAGGAGTATAGTACCATGCAATTGACGAGCACTATGCAAGAATTTTCTAAAGGTTCTATTCTGCTCATCGTAAATACTCCGAAACAGACAGAAAGATGATCATAGACACTGCTCGGAGGTATATGATTTTCACAACAGAAGAATCGGTGGTCTTTTCTCTTAACAGGAACATTACATGTCCCTACATAATCCAAATCAAGGAAAGAAGTGCATGTAGTAAGATACGAGCTCAATTGGTGGTCAGACTACCATTCGAGCAAGTTTTCTCTTTTAGGTCGAACTTTTTTTTTTAATTTTTTTTTTTTTTTTCGATTGACCATTAATTTTTCCCCTTTGCCTTAAGGTAAGAAAATAATTCTGTCGAAACCTTTAAAAAGGGATACATTTTAGAATACCTCAGAGAAAGCTTACATCCCTTTGCTCAGATTGCAACTAATAGCCATTGTATTGTTAAGTGGTGTTCCGGTATCTTCAAACTGCATATTCCACTGCAGTTAAACTTGGACTTTTTGGATTCTTAATTGGTAAGGATACTCCAAGGTGTTGCAAGTTCAAGCGTATATTTAAGTAATCATGAGTTCCGGTACTGGTAGAAGACCTAGTTTGAGTACTTCGACGTCCAACGACTTAATCGCGGATGAGCCCCATGGCGTCCCGCGTTTATCCCGTCGTTTGACAGGATTTTTGCCCCAAGAAATCAAAAGCATTGATACCATGATTCCTTTGCAGAGCAGGGAAATTTGGAAGAAGCATGGGGTGAAGAAGTTCGAGGACGCCGACGAGTTTCAGTCCAAGTTCATTCAACACGTTGAAACGACTTTGGCTCGTTCTTTGTACAATTGTGATGATTTGGCTGCTTATCAAGCCACATCTCAAAGTGTACGTGACAATTTAGTCATCGATTGGAACAAGAGTCAACAAAGACAAACTGCGCGTGACTCTAAAAGGGTATACTATTTGTCCTTAGAGTTCTTGATGGGTAGAGCGTTGGACAATGCTTTGATCAATTCACAAGATGGTACCGAAGAACCTGGCGTTCAAAAGAGAGAAAGAATTAAGGGTGCTATCGATCAGTTAGGGTTCAAGCTAGAAGATGTGTTAGAACAAGAACCAGATGCTGCACTCGGTAATGGTGGCCTTGGCCGTCTTGCTGCATGTTTCATCGACTCGATGGCAACAGGTGACTACCCGGCCTGGGGCTACGGTCTACGTTACCAATACGGTATCTTTGCCCAAAAGATTATCGAGGGTTATCAAGTTGAAACCCCAGATTATTGGTTAAACTTCACCAACCCATGGGAAATCGAAAGAAGTGAAATTCAAGTCCCAATTAATTTTTATGGTTACGTTGATAGATCTGGTAGCGAGAGTGGCGATTCTACGTTATCAGCCAGTAAATGGATCGGAGGCGAAAGAGTCATTGCTGTTCCATACGATATGCCAATTCCAGGGTTTAAGACCGAAAACGTGAACAACTTGAGAATGTGGTCTGCTAGACCAACCACTGAGTTCGACTTTGCTAAGTTCAACAGCGGTGACTATAAGAATTCTGTTGAACAACAACAACGTGCGGAATCCATCACTGCTGTGTTGTACCCCAATGACAATTTCCAGGAGGGTAAGGAATTGAGATTGAAGCAGCAATACTTCTGGTGTGCTGCATCTTTGCACGACATCGTTAGAAGATTCAAGAAATCAAAGCACTCGTGGGAAGAGTTCCCAAACCAGGTCGCCATTCAATTGAACGACACTCATCCTACACTGGCTATCGTTGAGTTGCAAAGAATCCTTGTAGACTTGGAACATTTGGACTGGCATAAGGCTTGGGACATCGTTACGAAAACTTTCGCTTACACGAACCACACAGTGATGCAAGAAGCCTTGGAAAAATGGCCAGTTGGCCTATTTGGACATCTGCTACCAAGACATTTGGAAATCATTTACGACATCAATTGGTTCTTCTTAAAATTCGTCGAGAGCAAATTCCCAAGAGACGTCGACCTTTTGAGCAAAGTCTCGATCATCGAGGAAGCCTCTCAAGAGAGGCAAATCAGGATGGCCTTCTTGGCAATTGTTGGTTCTCATAAGGTCAACGGTGTTGCTGAATTACACTCTGAATTGATCAAGACCACTATCTTCCAAGACTTCGTCAAGATCTATGGACCAAGTAAGTTCACCAACGTCACCAACGGTATCACTCCAAGAAGATGGTTGAAACAAGCCAACCCAAAGCTGGCCAAATTGATCGGTGACACCATCAATGACCCTCAAGACGACTTTTTGTTGAACATGTCAAAGTTGACCGAGCTTGCCAAATACGCGGAAGATGCAGACTTCCAAACCAAGTGGAACGACGTCAAGCAATTCAACAAGCTAAGACTTGCCGATTTGATCGAAAAGTTGTACGAGGGAGAAGACGTTATCAACAGGGATCACATCAGAAACACTTTGTTCGACATTCAGGTGAAACGTATCCACGAGTACAAGCGTCAACAAATGAACATCTTTGGGTGCATTTATAGATATTTGAGTATCAAAAAGCTGTTATCGGAGGGTGTTCCAATCAACGAAGTGGAAAAGAAGTACCCAAGAAGGGTGTCCATCTTCGGTGGTAAGAGCGCACCCGGCTACTACATGGCCAAGTTGATCATCAAGTTGATCAACAGTGTCAGTGACGTTGTGAATCACGACGAAGAGATCAACAACATCTTGAAAGTCGTATTCATCCCAGATTACAACGTCTCCAAGGCTGAGACAATTATCCCAGCCAGTGACTTGAGCGAGCACATCTCCACCGCTGGTACTGAAGCGTCCGGCACTTCCAACATGAAGTTCGTGATGAATGGTGGGTTGATCATCGGTACCGTTGACGGTGCCAACGTCGAGATCACCAGAGAAGTTGGAGAGGACAACATCTTCTTGTTCGGGAACTTGGCCGAAAACGTGGATGAGTTAAGATACCAACACCAGTACCACCCAAAGCCCTTGCCCGAAGAATTGGAACAAGTCTTGCAAGTCGTCGAGAGCGGCACCTTCGATGGAGACTTCAAGCCTTTGGTCGACTCCATCAGACACCACGGTGACTACTATTTGGTGAGCGACGATTTCAAGTCCTACGTGCAAACCCAATCGTTGGTCGATGACGTCTACCACAAGAACAAGAAGGAATGGTTGAAGAAATCCATCCTGAGTGTTGCCAACGTTGGATTCTTCTCCAGTGACCGTTGTATCCAGGAATACGCCGACGAGATATGGAACGTGGAACCATTGAACAATTGATTGGCTCGCCAATCTGCCTATACTTTACTTTACTCAACATCTCTATGAACTTACACTTTTTTTTCTCATTTTTTGTCTTCTCTTTCCTTGCTCTAGTCCGGGCTCTCACTTCCCCTCCTTTTTTTTTACCACTATACTCTTAACTTAACTTTCTCACATATATTTTACGTTGTTGTTATTTTCCTAGATCAAACCAAACCATATACAATAAGACTCACACTCACACTTCCTTATCTAAAGTAGCTACACGATTGTACGGTTGTACGATTGTACGATTGTACGGTTAGTCGTACGAATGCACCGCCGCTCCCGAATTGTCCCGATGAAGCTCCAGCCGTGTGTTCCCCATCATACAGAGCAAGTGAACCCTTGGAAACTGTAACGCATCGGGGAATCCTGCAGTCTCCACCTCAAGGCATTTTTGCCGCCTGCCCAAATCTGTCAAACCCCTGCCAGTCTCCGCTTTCTGTCTTCGTCTCTGTCGTTGTTTTCCTCTAGTATGGCGGTTGCTACGTAGTAGCAGCCGGAAGAGGAAAAGGAAGAGGAGATAGGCCGAGAAGATAGGCCGAGAATGCAGCACACCCAGACACCAAGAGCTCAGCCGTTACCCGCCCACCACTTCTTCCTACTAATTTTTTTTTTCTGGTTTTCCTGCTTCGTTGTAGCAAGGTCCGGCACACCGGAACCTCTTTCCACGTTTCCGAGAACATGTTCCCATTCTTGGTGACTTCCGGATCCGGCAACTGCCGTGATCCGGCCTGGCAGCCCTCTGACCCGCCCTATCTCGACGCTATATCAACCGATTCCCAACCGCCGAGACTTTAATTCGTCGCCCATTGACTCTCTCTCTCTGTTTTCTTCTGGTTCCAGTTTTCGGTACTGTAAGCTGAGCATATACGGCATAGATTGCGGAGCTGTGGCCAAACGGTAAGAGTAGTGTAACAAAGACTGGGAAGTCCAATTTTTTTTATTCGCGGGGGAACGTCTCCAACGCGCGCTGTTGCGTCTCCAGGCCGTGTTTGCTGGACTTTTGCTGGACCTAATTCCACTTTATTTCATCTTGTCACGAATTGAGGTGGAAACAGGTTTAGTACGGGAAATGCGCACATTGCATGGCTATCGTTTGTGATGCTGGAACTTTGCGATTGATGATCTAGTTTTCGTTCTGCCTTTGGGCCGTGATTAGAGGTGCAGAGGGTTTGTACTGCTGATAGCTGTGCTGATAGTTGTGCTGATAGCTATCAGCTATCAGCTGAGAAGTTGGGAACTTGGGAACTTGAGAGGTTTGGATCTTCCCGCAGCCTTCCGATGGACGTTCTTGTTGGGATAGTCGCAGATTTCTTTTGTTACAGCTCTCAGTTAGTGGAGCGCGGCGGGGAAGAGGAATTTACAGCTGACGTGTAGATTAGTCGAGCGAGAATTGTAACACATACATGCATGCATGCATGTATATATATGGGGACGTTATTCGCTGCAATGATGTGTCTTTTCGAGTATAGTCTCTTCACCGTTTTACCTTATGAGTAGTAGTAGTAGTAGTAGTAGTAGAAATCAGTCAAACAATCAACTCATACAACAATATAGATATTTATATTGACAGGCCAGAGACATTGAGTGTGTGTGTGTGAAATAGAGAAATCATGGCTGCTGACTCGATAGTTTCTCAAGAAGAATCGGTTGTTTCTTATGACAAGGCAGAGGGCAGGATCACGTACCTGAAACCGCAATCTCAAATCACCTGGAGTGATGCGAAACATTATTTGGGCACTAGATTACCGACTCTTTTCCCAACGAAAAGGTCGATCAAGGAGGCAAGAAAGCATTATCCGTTGAACCCGTTCCCAGCTTTGCGCTCGATGAACTGGCTACAAACACAGTACTTTTTGGTAGGGTTCTTGGCGTGGACGTGGGATGCGTTGGACTTCTTCGCTGTGTCATTGAACATGACTAACTTGGCAAGGGATTTGGACAGACCCGTGAAGGATATCTCCCACGCTATCACGTTGGTGTTGTTGTTGAGAGTCGTCGGTGCTCTTATCTTTGGTTACTTGGGGGACAGATACGGTAGAAAATACTCGTTCGTGGCCACTATGGTGCTCATTGTTATCATCCAGATCGGCACTGGTTTCGTGACCACCTTTTCAGCCTTCTTGGGTTGTAGAGCAATCTTCGGTATCATTATGGGATCCGTTTTCGGTGTCGCCTCGGCTACCTCGCTTGAAAACGCCCCACACAAGGCAAAATCGATCCTTTCTGGTATCTTCCAAGAAGGTTACGCCTTTGGTTATTTATTGGGTGTTGTGTTTCAAAGAGCTATCGTTGACAATTCGCCACACGGTTGGAGAGCCATGTTCTGGTTCAGTTCAGGTCCACCTGTGCTGTTCATTGCTTGGAGATTGATGCTACCTGAATCCCAGCATTACTTGGAAAGAGTCCGTTTGGAGAAATTGGAAAACGACGGTGAGTCTCAATTCTGGAAGAACGCCAAGTTGGCTTGTTCCCAATACTGGCTAAGTATGGTTTACTTGGTCCTATTGATGGCAGGGTTTAACTTCTCCTCTCATGGTTCTCAGGATCTTTTCCCAACCATGTTGACTTCTCAATACCAGTTCTCCGCTGATGCTTCGACGGTGACAAACTCGGTTGCTAACCTAGGTGCCATCGCTGGTGGTATTATTGTCGCACACTCCTCTTCCTTCATCGGCCGTAGATTCGCCATTCTTCTGTGCTGCATTGGTGGTGGTGCTATGTTGTACCCATGGGGTTTCATTGCCAACAAGTCCGGTTTGAACGCATCCGTGTTCTTCTTACAATTCTTCGTGCAAGGTGCCTGGGGTATCGTTCCAATTCATTTGACCGAATTGGCTCCAGCCGAATTCAGAGCCTTAATCACCGGTGTTGCTTATCAATTGGGTAACATGATTTCCAGTGCGTCTTCTACCATCGAAGCCACCCTCGGCGAAAAGTTCCCGATTGAAGGAAGAGAGGGCGCCTATGATTACGGCAAAGTGATGTGTATCTTCATGGGGTGTGTCTTTGCGTACTTGCTGATTATTACGGTGTTGGGCCCAGAAAACAAGGGTGGTGAATTGAGACTATCCAGCCCCGGTATGGAAGACGATGTAGAATCCCAAAACAACGTATCCTTCGAAAGAGTCGGTGAAATCCAGCCAGCTTCGGAGTTGAACTTCAAGCAAGAATTCCAACATAAAGAAAGAGTTTAAGACGTGATGTGATAGTGGGAACCTCACTCCATTCATCATATCGTGACAAATTTGGCTAACTCTCAATCATGACTTACCTACCTCTTCATTTCTGCTCAGGTAAAAACAGGACATCCTATCTAATGAAATTTTTAATTCAATTCGTGAATCCTATGTGTTTCCATTACTACGCTCTATGTTCAACCTGCCTGTATACATATATACACATACATACTTACATGGCTTTCTTTTGTGTTTTTGCATATGTACTAGATATGTAAAATAGTAACATAGCGACATTTTCAATATGTTCTTTCAAAATATTTCAAATTTGGAGTGGCTTTTTAAGGATTCGCAACTGCGAAACAGTAACGCAGTGTAGTAAAAGGGGTCATGCTTGTTGTGCAATGGCTACTATAACCTAACTGACTTTTCAGAAACAGGGTCATCGCTTTACTAATATGTACCGTAAAAACTGTTGGGGATAATACGTAGAAAATGGTATCTCTTATTTAGAAAGTTGGAAATCTTCATACAAAGCGTCACCGAATCTTTGCAAACCAACGGCCATCTTTTCCAATGCCACGGCAGCGTAAGTACCTCTAAAGAAAATTTCATTTGGCTTCTCTGACTTGGAAGAAGCTTCAGGTTGTGGAGGGGTAGTTTGGCCATCAGCCTTGAACCAGTTACCAGGAATGACTAGCACACCGGCAGCGATAGACTTATCGAAGATAGCCTTTTCCACCTTCTTAGGGTCTGATTCGTACTTTGTAGCGAATTCAGGATGCTTTGAAGCGTCAATGTTGACGGTGAAGAACATACCGGCGATAGGTGGGTTGATCTTGATGTAATCAACTTGTGGTAGGTATTTGTGTAGTGTGTCGATACAGAAGTCACGCTTGGCGGTATATTCGTGTCTCAAACCGATCAACCAGTCCAAGTAACCTTGTTGACCCCAACGGTTAACGGTACCGGCAATGATCGCTTGGGTGAAACCTGATGGGGCTTGGATGCTCATTTCTTGTAGACGCAAGAAGTGTTGTAGGATGGCTTCTGAACCGACAACCCAACCGAATCTTGTACCTGGGGCCAAGACCTTGGACAAAGAGTCCAATCTTAGTACACGACCCTCAGTGTCGATAGAGATGAAGGAAGTTTCCAAGTTTTCGACGAACTCGTTGTGATCGCTGTAAGTTTTAGTGACTCTCTTTTCAGGGTCCGCTTCGTATTTTTCCATCTGTAGGAAGTAGTATGGTTCATCTTCAACGATGATGAAGTCGTGCTTTTGGGCAATACGGTAAATCGCTTGCTTTCTGTCGAAGGGCAACGAGGAACCAGTTGGGTTTTGGCCAGTTGGCACAGTGTATAGCAGTTTTGGCTTTGCAGCACCTTCGGTCCAGTTGTCCAAGATTTCCTCCAACTTACTCGGGATAATACCGTGCTCGTCCAATGGGACTGGGAAGACGTTAACACCTTGAGCTTCAGCAGCACTGATCGAGGATGAAAATGCAAATTCTTCGGCAAGAATGGTGTCACCTCTGTTACAGAAGATTCTCAAGGTAGATTCCCAGGCACCAGTGTTACCGATGGTAGCAAGGACATCCCAGTCCTGGTAGTTCATCTTGTGAATGATGGAGTGGTGCTCCTTGAAGAACTTCATCACCTCAGGCTGGCCGTGTGAGAACCCGTACTGCAAGGCCCTGGACAAAGGAATATCGATGCCCTCTTGAGATTTTTGTTCGGCCTTGGTGATTTCAATCTTGCACGTATCGCTGGCATCGCCAGATGGCTTGGCACCGATACCGCTGGAGAATGGAGGCAATGGAGACTCCACGGTCAAATTGTCCCATGGGAAGTAATCAGACATTGGCAACCCACCGCCCAAAAAGACCAAGTTTGGGTCCGCGAAAAGAGGAAGAATGGTCTTCAACTGAGAGGGCAAACGGCTGTTACACTCATCACTGAACAAGTGAGAAAAATCCTTAGCAATGCCTTGAGTCATGGCTTAATATCTCTACTGTGTCTTGTACGGCACTATATCCTTAACCGATATTGTATGTGATGTGAATCTTTTCGTTATATTTCGTTTCCAGAATGGGTCTGAAACTTCGGCACCAAAGATCAAATGGAACAGTACAGTAAATCAAATACAAGATCTAGCTCTTACCGGTTCTTACCTTACACTTGCCAAAGAAAAAAACAGAAGGGTATGGCTGCAACAATGGTCTCAACAACCGACTTTCTTCTACCCCAATCAACTCTTATCCCAAATTATGTACATATATATAATATATATATTTCACTTCTCAACTCATTTGCATGTACTCATCGATCATCAGTGGTGTTTTTTTTTGATTTTGAAACCGAGGAATATTTCCGGCTGAAAAAATTGAATAATTCAAGTACTGCAAAACTGAAAAAAAAAAAAAAAAAAAAAAGTTAAGGCTCGAGGCAACAGTGATAATAGTAGCGTGAGATAAGGACACAGCTGCGCCTGGGTTTGAGGGTTTGAAGACAATACTACGTAGCTGCAAGTCGGCTATCTGTGCCAACTTGCAGAATAGTCTGAAATCATGACACATATGTATCTGTTTATCCGAGCATCGCGGCAAGTGGTGAGTCAGGGACGCATTTCTCTGCAGCAAAGGTCGGAACGGGTATTTCCAGTTGTGTGTGTTTTTCTTTTGTGGACGTTTTTCGTTTGCGGCTGTCGGTAAATAGCGGGAAAGGACGGTACAGTGAGGGTATGTACGACGAAAGCGATCAGAGCGCCTAACGCCGCCACCGCTTTCGCCGCTTTCCTTCCTTGGGAGGGGAAAACAAAAGGAAAGGTTAAGAGGTCACGTGGCCGTGCGGCCACGTGACCTTTTTTCATATCGTATATCACTTTACCTTCCACCAGTGTTTATTTTTGTCAAAAAAAAAAAAAAAAAAAAAAAATTAGGTATTTTCTGTCATATCAATCAAGGCTTATATGTTGTAATCACGAAACGTTCAAGTTTGATATTGAGTTTTTTGACATGACATGTTGAAATTTATTGGGGAGTGTTGCAGTAGAACTACAACTGATTACACTTGTGAAGCACATCTGCTGTTGTTGTTTTGTGTGTGTTTTTTGATAGTATTAGGCTAACAGCATTGGGATTCCTTATCTTGTGCTAGCCCTTCGTTCCTTCGTTGTGTTTTTGTTGATATTTTAAGAAGTCTTACTGGAATTGGCAGTAAGATTTGGATGAATGGATTGAAAGGACAAAACAGTGCCGGTTTTCTTTCTCTCTCGCTCTCTCTCTTTGGTATTCGAAGTTGAACTGTGATTAGACAATTGTCATGGCTTTGTGGGTGTATTTGATCCAGTCGGTTTTTCTCATACAGAGCGTCTTTTGCGGTCTTCCCAGTGCCGATGAATTCCTAGTGGCTCCCGATTTGTTGCCTGGATTGGCAGACGTGGAGGACAACGAGCTTATCCCGGAAATGCATGCAGGCCACATTCCGTTGGATGATGCAGACGAAAAGAACTATTTCTTTTGGAGGTTCCATGATCTGGCACACTTGGCGTCGGAGTCTGCGTCTAACACTTTGATTGTGTGGTTGAACGGTGGACCTGGATGTTCCTCCTTGGATGGGGCTCTTATGGAGTCTGGTCCGTTGCGGATCAATAACGATGGAGACGCGTATTTAAATCCTGGGTCCTGGCACACTAGAGGAGATATTGTCTTTGTGGACCAACCCGCAGGTACAGGCTTCTCAACAGTCGGGGACTCGAAATACGATAAGGATTTGGCCCAGGTTTCGAAGCATTTCGTCGAGTTTTTGAAAAACTATTTTAAGATCTTCCCGGATGATCTGAAGAAGGATCTTGTCCTAGCAGGAGAGTCATATGCCGGCCAATACATCCCGTTTTTCGCCAGCGAGATTCTCAAATACAACGAAAAATTGGACGCCGATGACCATGGTGATAACGACGGTCACATGAAGTACAATTTGAAAAGTCTGTTGATTGGAAACGGCTGGATCGATCCGAACCATCAATCTTTATCTTACATTCCATTCGCGTTGGAAAACAACTTGATCTCCCAAAAGGCGGACTACTTTTCCGATTTGTTGAAGATGCACACCCGCTGTCAAAACCTTATCAATCACGGAGAAGGCGAAAAGTTTTCATTTGACGAATGTGAGGATATTTTAACGAGGATCCTGCATTACACTCGTAGGAAAACGGACGAGAATGGTAATAAAGTACCTTCGAACCAGGAATGTACCAATATATACGATTACAGATTAACTGACAGTTATCCTGCTTGCGGGAGCAACTGGCCTGATGATTTACCTAGTGTGTCAAAATTCTTAGGGAAACCTGGTGTCATGGACTCTTTACATTTGGATGTTGAAAAAGTGCCCCATTGGAGAGAATGCGACAGCAAAGTTAGCAGCCATTTGCAAAACAAAAACGTTCAGCCTTCGATTCATTTATTGCCCGGTTTATTGGAACAGATGCAGGTGTTTTTGTTCAATGGTGATAAGGACATCATTTGCAACTCCATGGGTGTACAAGACTTGATTAGAGACATGAAGTGGAACAACCACACTGGTTTCAGCGATGAAGTTGAGTACTACGACTGGCAATATTATAACCAATTCACCAAAGACACAGTTTCTGCAGGTTTCGTAAAACACGAAAGAAATTTGACTTACGTCTCCGTTTACAACTCTTCACATATGGTTCCGTATGATAACGCCTTAATTAGTAGAGGAGTCATTGACATATATTTGAAAGATGTTGAGTTGAAAGTGGGAAGCGGTGGCCAGGCTGACGTGATAATTTCAAAAGATTTCTTAACTGAATCAGCCCGTGATACTGAGAAATACTCGGACGACGGGCATGACTCTAGTGACCTCAAGGAAGATCACGATCACGATTCAAATGGAAATACTGGTAAGCATCGTAACTCCGCAAAGTTTGAAGTCGTTGTTATACTTTTGCTCGTTTTCTCCGTCGTCGGTACTGTAATATATTATTTTGTACGGGAACGTTTCAGGAAACACATTCATGCTATTCTCATAGATCCTGAAAATAGACCACCTTCATCTAATAAATCAGTGGCTTGGGCGGATGAAATAGAAAATCAAGGCGATGATGCCTATAAGGTTTCCATTGATGGAACTCCTCAAAGCCCCAGTAATACGGCAAAAAATAAGTCAGGATATACAAAAGTTCCTAATTCCGACATCGATTCATTTGAATTAGAAAATTTATAAATAAAGTACTTTAACTTGACAATTCCTGTCTTTCCACTGTGATCTCTGCTCTTCAATTCATGGCAATTTGAAAAACCTCTTCAAATGTCTTTGGGAGGACCAAGACCTTTTACTTTTATTCGTAGGCAAAAAACTGGATGAACTATTGAAATATGTAACAACTTCTTGCATAACGTTCAGTCTTGGCGGAATAAGGTAAGAGCAACATGACGATGATTTTGATTCTACAGGAGAACCTGCTGACCTCAAGTTAAATCGAGAAGGCCTACGCCAGAACGTGAAGACTTTCTTCAGTAAAAATTTACAGTTATTCACTTTCACTGATTCACAGTTCGTACCGTTACTGAGTGAAATGCTGAAAGATTCCTCATGTGGAACGCAATTAACCGTATTTTCCAAAACATTCGTATTATCTATTTGTACTGCCCGCTTGCGAAAATCTGCCAATATTTGAACGATATTCGCAGAGGATACGCTGATCCCTACTCTTTTCAGATAGTTTAGTTCATCAGCGTCATTAATGTAAAAAAAAACCGGGTCACTTTTCAACATACTTTCATTCAATATTGCATCTAATTCCGCACCCACTCTTTGATCAACTGGCTGCTGTACCATTTCAGTATAACGGGATGCTCTCATGTTTTGGTGTTTCTTATAAAGTCTATTGAATTCCTATTTGAAACAAAGTATAACTGGCGACAGGCTTCGGTTGCGTTCAACTATTAAACTGACAAATTTTCACTAAAGTAGTACCTCGAGTAGTCCGTGAGCAATTTACTGGAAGCCTGCTTTCTTGTGGTGGTACGCAATTATAGCCGGTAGTGTTTCTCTATGAATTCGACTTGTCCTGTTAATAAATTTGGCGTCTGTGGGAATTTTTGCATGGTACATCCTTTTACTTCACCACTTCTTTTCAAAAACGAACCCAATTTATAGCTCTTGAGCCCAATGTTCATCGAGTTGAACCAAATTCCTTTAACCTGTATCGCAAACTCATTGAATTGTCCCGATAATAATATGTCCTCAAGTATTACAAAACATATTTTGACACCAAAGTGTCAGTAACATAATACTGCATTTACAAATCAATCCACGAGTCAGAGCAAAACTATGTTCAAAATGAAACTGACATCGGAAACGCGAGAGCATAATTGTTTTCAGAATAGATGCGCTCCAATTTGCTTTGTTTCTGTTGTCGCAAAAGCTTTATTCAGTATAACTGTGTAAAATTTCAGTAAACTTGATAATACCTTAGCCAAACAAGAAACCCAATTCATTGAGTATCTGACACTCTACACGGAAATAGAGGCGGTAAGTTAGTTAAATCTTTGGTACGTCATTGAGCGTAGTTCAGAATCAGCAAACACTCATTTCGATATTACAGTATTGTAACAGTCTACAAAATAGAACATATCGAGATGCATTGACGTTCATAATCGGAGACTTCACGCACTTCTCTGTAGACTTATTTTATATTTTACGGATTAATCATAAATTATTTCTGAGTGGTAAGTTACATAAAGTATATTCTAGCCAGCAGACATAAAGATGGGCATGATATTCTGAAACACTTTAGAGTTGCTAATAGGTACATGCGTTTTTAAGGACCTAAGGCTTTGGTATTTTCAAACTCTTAGAGATCATACCACAACCCTGTATAAAAAATACCAAAACTGCAGGATGAAATTCAAACCATTCCGACGCACCGAAAATTCCAAATGGAATGTCTTCGGAGATACGCCCCTTGTGAACGCAGAAAGCCATCAGGCCAACAAGGAAAAGGGTGGTTGGCATTGGTAGACCTTCGAAAAACTTAGATTTCCCAGAAACGTCCTTTGGTAACTGTGCGACTGTGACATTAAACCTTGCCAATCTGGCTAGTGCACAAAGTACGAAAAATGACAAAAATAGGACGTCCAAAGTTGATTGAAACCCGATAGCAAATGCAATTGAGGCTGGAGCGACACCAAAAGAAATCAAGTCAGCAAGGGAATCTAGTTCCTGGCCCATCAATGATGATCTGTTTCTCAATCTTGCAACGTGGCCGTCAAAGAAATCGAAGAACATTCCGAGAGCAATGAAGAAATGAGCTCTTTGAACGTAATGTGGTTTGCCTGTTAATGTGAATCTCAAACAACTCACAATCGAGTAGAACCCACTGAATCCATTCAACATCGTGATGAAGTCGGCTAAGTGTAGATTTCTTATCATGCTAAAGTGGAAATCATCGCTTGTGAATTTCTTGATATCAATTTCATTAGGAGGATCCAAAGGAGCAGCGTCTAGCGAAAAGATGCTGCTTGGCCTTCTAGATGGTGTTCTTCTGGAAACAAGCGAGTCGTCTTCATTGTCTGATACTAACGCACTTCCAGAGCTTCCCTTTGGAGAGCTTGCAACATTATGCACATCCGCAACACGATTCGACATATTGAGGGTTTTTGTTATTGGGGTACTTTCGGCCAAAAGTTCAATTGAAAGTCCTCCAAGTGTTTTTGTCTTAAATTACTGAAGTGAAGTTAATGTCAATCAGGTAAGGTCAGATTAGTTACAATACAATTAGTGTTCAATACGATAATTGAGGACCTTAAATATTGCAATACTTTATATTCTATTTTTTTTTTTTTTTGAACTCTGTTAATTTCAACAGTTTTCTCGAAAATCTAGTGTTTTAAATTCACGTTCCTTCCGAATGGCTGTGAATAAGGGTTCTGGGGCCGATAATTGGGGCTAAGTAAAGGTGACCATTTGTTTGCTTTGAAAGATATAATTACGGAACATTCTCAGAACATGTTTCTCATCGATGTGCTTGAGGTATATACTTGACAATATGACGGATTATTTCTAACGGAACCTCCGTTGCTCTTATGTAAGTCAAAAGCAATCGGTGATGTAATTCACATGTTTTATAATTGGAAATAAGTCTAGAGTTTTAAATATCAAATCTACAAGAGGACAGTTTTCAATCAAAAAAATATGGGGTCTTCCGTCAAGAAACTAAGAATAGGCGTGAATCGAATCGAATCGAATTTGCATAAGCGGGACTAACGTCCCGACTGAAAGCTAGGATCCTCATTGTGACAAATGATGTATTTCTTTACTTTCATTACAACATAAAGTAAACTAGATAAAGACAGTGATATATAACAGTAAGACTGCTCCTAGCATACAAAACGTATTTATTTGATTAAGGAATCTAGGGTGTCGGTATTGTATGAATCGCCTAGTCTACTTTGAAAATCTTCGCGTCCAAGCATGCTAGTTAGAAGTGGGTAATATGGCGGTTTACCGGCACCGTCGGGCTCCAGTTTATTATTATTTGTCACTTCGTTAAAGTAGTTGTGGTAAATGTCACCGTCGTAGTACCCAATAGGAGCATTGATCATTGGATCTGGTAGCTTGAAGGCATCCGTCAATGCGATGCACTCTTTCCTGATCTCAGGTAGTAGTTGCAATAGTTTTGGTTGTAATTCTTGCGACATTTGCTCGGACGTCACAACTTTCAACAAAAGGAATTCACCTAGGTGTTGATCAATGAAGTACAAAGAAAACAATTCGTACATTTTCCATAGGTACTGCTTCGTGTATACGTCTTTCACCATACCCTCAGAATCATTGTTCAATTTATCCTGGTATGTTAGAAGCATGGAATGAATTGCGTGGAACTTTGAAATTTGTACCAAAGTTTTGGATAAAGAATCGATTTTATTACCTTTGGAAATTAAATCTACAACATGATGAATCAATCTGATGATCATGACAGCCCATATTTCCGTGTAGTCGTTTGGTTTATCGAATTTGAAGGCCAGACTCTTTGATAAACTTTTGGCGATAAATTGAGGAGTCAAATACTGCAATGAGTCGGTAGTCACAGTGATTTTTTTACCTCTTGAAATGTCAGCGAATTTCTTGACTATACTTTTAGCAGAAGTTAAAGAGAGAATGTTGTTATCACCCTCCCAAGTACATTGCACTACCCAATCGTTGTACCCCTTCCCAAATCCATTGTATGAGGAATATCCATGCCCCCCGCATGTCTGTCTGAGATCATCGATCAATTTGGCCACCAACCATGTGTTTGTCGCTTTCAAAGAGGCAGAGTCAATGAATAAATCTTTCAACTTATTACTGACACTAATCAATTTTGCTTTGTCTGCGCCTGCTTGATGCAATTCCATCAACGTTTGGATGTAAGTTCCCATTAACTTATGTGCCGTGGGTGCTACGAGGTAGCACAGAGCCAACTGTGGCAACACCCGGTATTGATGCAAGGGATAATCGATCAATTGAGTTTCATTGCCCTCTGGTCCAAACTGTTGTCTACCCACAGCATATCTGGTTGCAATAATTGCGAATTTGGAACCAAATCTGAAGGAGTCCATAACCATATTAACACGTCCGCTTAACAATGCACTGTAACCGGAAATTTGATCCAACAGCGGTTGGGTTTTCACAGTTGGTGGACTACCAGGAATCACTTTGGTAAATCTTTGTAGCATGAACTGTCTTGGAATGACGACATTCTTGAACTGAATCCACCCGTTGTCGATTCCATCTCTTCCCATCTTAGCACCGATATCGCCTATCATGACCCCAGGTAGCAAATTGAATGTCTTTTCTTCCCGGAGGGGCACAACAAACGTCTTTACACCATAATCCTTCTTATTAACAATCAACCTAGCGTATACGGTAGTATGCGTTGCAGAATGAGCAGCACCACCGATCCACCATTTCGTGGCCAACAAATCAGGTGTGTTTATCCTGAACGTGTCAGAACTTGGATCGTAGGTTGCGATGGTCTGCAATTGGGCCACATTGGAACCATGGCCTAACTCCGTCATCGCAAAACAACCATAGATACCCTTCATCAAAAGAGCGCCCTTCTCTTGCAACCAGTAATGAATCTGTTCATCGGTACCGTTACCCTTGATACAGTTCCCAAAAAGACCGAGGTGGACCCCGATCCTTGTAGACAAACCTGGGTCAATGTTAGCAACAAGCGACAATCTCCTATCAAATGTAGTCAAGTCCCTATTGGTTAGCAATTTCGAGTCCTTGTCCTGTAGAGATCTAACAAGATCATCCTTAAAGTCCTTTTGCTTCGTTTTCACATCATGCTCCATGTATAAAGACAACCTTGCGATTCTTCTTGCGGTTATCTCTCTTTCCTGCGCTTTAGTGATATCATAATGGTCGGTGCTTGTCTTCAAAACAGGATCGTTCACAATTTCTTCAATCAAATCACGGGTAAGCTGCGCTTCCTCCAACCCGTTCTCCAAGAACACGTTCAACTGGTCAATATCCAATCTGGATTGTTGCCTTTCCTTCGCAATGAAGTTCTTGGCGTTGAAAGTAGACTGTTTCTGATCCACACTGGATTGTCTGGTCATCTTGAATGTTTAGCAACAATTGGTTTTCTACGATTCTTCTAGAAACTTTGTGTTTTGAACCGCAAACTCTAATGGTCTACAATAAAAACCGCTCAACGTCTGCTAATTCAGATGACGATCCGATAATTGTATCCAGACTTAACTCTTCAGTTTTGACCCTTCTTATATAATTATCGGGTACAATATATAATTTGGGGTAAAAAAAAATAAAGCACGCTGACACATGACAAAACGGCACAGTACTAAAAATCGAACATAATGCAAAACAGAAAGAGGCGAATGTTTCACGTGCTCTGGAACACCCCATGAAGCGCATACGCGCGGTTTACAGAGCGCAGGCTCCAAGCCTAGCTTCGTTTCGCTAAATCATTAACCCCAGAGGAGAAAATGAACTTGCTGGCGGAGTTTCGCCTCAACTACAAGTGCTGACAGTACTTTTCTCCAAAGTGGAAACGCAGAAGGGAAGCTACTTAGCAACGGGTTTCAACCTCGGGTTGCAATGGCAGCTTTGCGACGACTCACAACGCCGATACCGATACACCTTTTGTTCGTCTTCTTTCCAGTGGATAAACCGGTGTGACAAAAGCCGGGTTCTCAAAAGCATACAGCTGAGGTATTTGATTGTTGCCCCACATTTCCGGCTTTTGTTACTATCCTGCGCGACGTCTTTTCGGCTTTAGTGATATCTTTCCCAGTTTGCAGTTCGCAGTTTGCAGTTTGCAGTTTGCGTATTCTTTCCCTCCGCGTTGGAGTAGCAACAAAAAAAAGGACAGCGCGCACATAGCGTGCGCTGTCCAATTCTCAGCAAGGCTGAGATTTCTCTTTGTAGATACAGAATAAGGTTTCGAACGCAGAGCTGTCAGATTTAACGTCTATGGACTGGAATGTAGAAGAGAAGCAGCGTGTACTGGGACAGGACAGGACAGTACATACGGAGGTAGGGAACAGTATATACTGCGGTGCTCGTTTCAGATGACGTGTGCGCCGGGTAACGACAAGCTGAAAGAGAAAACAACCAACTTGTCGTGTTTCACTTGGTTACCCGGATGGCAATACGAGTTTCGAGCCTCGCCTCCTTTTTCAGACGGTAGGATGCAATCACGTGACATATGCTAAAGAAAACGGTCTCTCGAGTTTGAGGGGTTACCCGGCTGGAGATGCATATGCGTGTTTGTGGTGTGGCCGCTGGTGGTACAAGAGTCCTGGCGGTTGGCGGGATACCATTAGCAATAGCCCTCGGAAGTGATTCCTACGTGCTGTATGGAGTACTCAGCGATTGTTTCACTGTGCGGCGTTCACTTGTGCTTCCATTTCTGAACATGGTTACATTATTTTTGGGTTTTCTAGCTGTCCCCCTTTTTAAAGATAATAGTACCCAATTTGGTGAGCTTTTGTATTGAAATAATAATATCTTTCACTGATTTCAGGAAAAATAAGTAAACTTAGACCTTTCTGTTTTAAAAATATCTATTTTGAGAATTAAGAGGGACTTTCTTTAAGTACAGATTTGGGTTAGCCATACAGTTTTTCACTATTTTTATAGCGATTTCCTCTGCAAGACTAAACCATTGACTATAATTGGTTTGTTAGTGTCGACGTTGGAGACAATATCAAAGTTTTTAAAGGAGCCAACCGCCACACCTTATTTGTTTTTGTCTCAGAACCAAATCGGAAATTTGTTATTGCACAACAAATTAGGACAGCTTTCAGATTAAAACTCGTGTGTGTGTGCGTGTGTACAACCTACTGCATACTTTGAGTCATCTTCGTTTCTGTTTCATTAGAAATCCATTGGTGTCTTTTTTGAGTGCATTGGTGCTTTAATTGAACGTATCAACTATTTCGATTCAACTGGTTGCGATAAATCATTATCAACTCGAACCAATTGAACTACTGAATTGATCTGAAACGAAATCGGAGCTTATATTTAAGTCAACTCAAGAGAAAAAACAAAAAAAATGAGTGACCTTCCCATCGAATTCACCGAGTTGGTTGATCTAACATCTCTAGGTATCTCCCCTCAATACCTAGATTTCAGATCTACCACCTTTGAGTCCGATCGTTTCGTGACTGTTAGAGAATCCGCCAACGGTACAAACACGGTGGCCATCGTCGATTTATCTAACGGGAATGAAGTGACAAGAAAGAACATGGGTGGTGATTCCGCCATCATGCATCCTTCTCAAAAAGTCATTTCTGTTAGAGCTAATGGAACCATCGTACAAATCTTCAACTTGGATACCAAGTCCAAGTTGAAGTCTTTCCAATTAGACGAGCCAGTCATCTTTTGGAAATGGTTGAACGAAGAAGTGCTAGGTTTTATTACTGCCAATTCGTTATACATCTCCAACGTGTTTGATGGCAACATTTCTGCCAAACCGGTTAAAGTCACCGATAGACACGTTAATTTGAACAACACCCAAATTATCAACTTTGTTGCCAACGAAAAGCAAGACTGGTTTGCTGTTGTTGGTATCATTCAAGAAAACGGTAAAATCGCTGGTAAAATTCAATTGTTCTCAAAGGCAAGAGGTATTTCACAAGCTATAGATGGCCACGTTGCCATTTTCTCTAAGATCCTTTTGGATGGTAACTCTGAACCTGTTCAAGTTTTTGTCACAGGTAATAGAAACGTCAACACTGGAAGTGGTGAATTGCGTATTATCGAGATTGACCCAACTCAAGATCAAGCCGTAAGATATCAGAAAAAGATTGTAGATATTTTCTTCCCAGCTGATGCAGTAAACGACTTCCCGATTTCTGTGCAAGTTTCTGAAAAGTACGGAATCGTTTACGTTTTGACCAAATACGGTTTCATTCATCTGTATGAATTAGAAACTGGTTCGAACTTGTTTGTCAACAGAATCACCGCCGAATCCGTTTTCACTGCCACTCATTACAACCACAAGAATGGTATCGCATGTATCAACAAAAAGGGTAATGTGTTAGCTGTTGAAATTGACACAACCCAAATAGTTTCATACATCTTGAACAAATTGGCTAATGTATCCCTCGCATTAACAATGGCTTCAAGAGGTGGACTTCCTGGTGCAGATGAACTTTTCGAGAAACAATTCGACAACCTTTTGGCCCAGGGTGATTACAACAATGCTGCCAAGGTTGCGGCTTCATCTCAGCAGTTGAGAACACAAAATACAATTCACAAGTTGAGAAACATTCAAGCACCTCCAGGTTCAATCTCTCCGATATTAGTATATTTCTCCACATTGTTGGACAAGGGCAAATTAAACCAATACGAATCCATTGAATTGACAAGACCACTTCTCCAACAAAATAGAAACCAACTATTTGAAAAGTACTTGAAAGAGGACAAAATTCAGTGTTCCGAAGAGTTGGGTGACATCGTTAAACCATTCGACACCACCTTGGCTTTGGCTACTTACTTAAAGGCAGAAACGCATGCGAAAGTTATCACATGCCTTGCTGAACTACAACAATTTGACAAGATCCTGCCATACTCTGCTAAAGTCAACTATACCCCAAATTTCGTTGTCCTAATCTCCAATCTTTTGAGAACTAACCCGGATAAGGCAAGCGAGTTCGCAATTAGTTTGCTGTCAAACCCAGAGACTGCTTCTCAACTTGAGGTGGAGAAAATCGCTGATATTTTCTTCAGTCAAAATTTCATTCAACAGGGTACCTCTTTCCTACTTGATGCTTTGAGATCTAATACCCCTGACCAAGGCCATTTACAAACCAGGGTGTTGGAAATCAACTTATTAAATGCTCCTCAAGTCGCCGATGCAATTTTGGGTAACGACATTTTCTCTTACTATGACAAACCAACCATTGCAGCCTTGGCTGAAAAAGCTGGTTTGTATCAAAGAGCTTTAGAAAATTACACTGATATCAAGGATATCAAAAGATGCATAGTTCACACATCTTCTATTCCAGCTGATTGGCTAGTCAATTTCTTTGGTAAATTGAATGTGGAACAGTCGCTTGCATCTCTAAAGACTTTGTTAGATGATAACCTAGAAGCAAACTTACAAATTGTTATTCAAGTTGCTACCAAGTTCTCAGATTTAATTGGTTCTCAAGTGTTGATCAAGCTTTTCGAAGACTACAGATCTAACGAGGGTTTATATTACTATCTGGCGTCATTAGTGAACTTGACTACTGATAAAGAAGTTGTCTTCAAGTACATTCAAGCTGCTACCAAAGCAGGCCACTTCCAAGAAGTGGAGAGAATTGTAAGGGAAAACAATGTGTATGACCCTGAAAAAGTCAAGAACTTCTTGAAAGACGCTCAGTTACAGGATCAAATGCCATTGGTTGTTGTTTGTGATCGTTTCGATATGGTTCACGATTTGATTTTGTACTTGTACAGAACCAAGAACTTCAAATTTATCGAAGTGTACGTGCAACAAGTCAATCCTTCCAAGACTCCCCAAGCAGTCGCAAGTTTGTTAGACGTTGACTGCGACGAGAACGTTATTATCTCTCTATTAGATACCGTCGTGGGTCAAGTTCCAATCGATGAATTGACCAACGAAGTTGAGAAGAGAAACAGATTAAAGTTATTGCTACCCTTCCTTGAAAAAACTTTGCAGTCTGGTACCCAAAATCAATCTGTTTACAACACATTAGCCAAGATTTACATTGACTCTAACAACTCCCCTGAGAAGTTTTTGAAGGAGAATGATCAATATGATACTTTGAATGTCGGTCGTTATTGTGAGAAGAGAGACCCATATTTGGCCTATATCGCGTACGAAAAAGGTAAAAATGACGACGATCTCATTAGAATCACCAACGATAACAGCATGTACAAATATCAAGCAAGGTATCTGCTATCTCGTACAGATTCGAACTTATGGAACACTGTTTTGTCATCTGATAATATGCACAGACGCCAATTGGTAGATGCCATCATCAGCGTCGGTATTCCTGAACTAACCGATCCCGAACCGGTGTCTTTGACTGTGCAAGCTTTCATGTCTAACGGATTAAAAACCGAGCTAATTGAGTTATTGGAAAAAATCATTCTAGAACCATCTCCTTTCAACGATAATCCTGCTTTACAAGGCTTATTGCTCCTATCTGCCGTTAGATACGAGCCTAACAAGGTTAGTGGATTGATCGAAAAGTTGGATCACTATGATATTGACGAAATTGCACCATTGTGTATCGAAAATGGATTGCATGAAGAAGCGTTCGAAATATACGACAAAAACGGAAAGAATGACAAAGCTTTGAAAGTTATTGTAGAGGATCTATTGATGCTTGACAGAGCGGAATCATATGCTGACAAAATTAATACTCCCGACCTATGGTCTCAACTTGGTACCGCCGAATTGAATGCATTGCGTATTCCGGAAGCCGTTGAGTCATACATCAAGGCAAAGGATCCTTCGAACTTCAAGAATGTTATCAGTGCTGCTGAAGACGCAGGAAAGTTTGAAGAGCTTGTGCCATACTTGTTAATGTCTAGAGAATCGTTGAAAGAACCAGAAATCGATGGTGCTTTAATCTTAGCTTATGCTGAGTTGGGCAAGTTAAATGAAATCGAGAACTTGTTGTCAATTTCTACCGTCGCCGATTTGGAACAGGTTGGTGATAAATTATCCTACCATGAAGATTACAAAGCTGCCAAGCTATGTTATTCCGCCGTTTCGAACTATTCTAAATTAGCCACCACTTTGGTCTATTTGGGAGATTATCAAAACGCCGTGGATACCGCAAGAAAGGCTTCTAACGTGAGAGTGTGGAGACAAGTTAACGATGCTTGTATATCCAACAAAGAATTTAGATTGGCTCAAATTTGCGGTTTGAACTTGATTGTGCATGCAGAGGAATTAGATGAACTGGTTGCTGTATATGAAGATAACGGTTACTTCGAAGAGTTAATTTCTTTGTTCGAGGCGGGGTTAGGCTTAGAAAGAGCACACATGGGGATGTTTACCGAACTTGCTGTCCTTTACACTAAGTACAATCCTTCCAAGACCTATGAACATTTGAAATTATTCTGGTCCCGTATCAATATTCCAAAGGTCATTAGAGCCGTCGAAGAAGCACATTTGTGGCCGGAATTGATCTTTTTATACGCGCATTATGACGAATGGGATAATGCTGCCTTGACTATGATTGAGAAGTCAGCTTATAACTTCGATCATTCATACTTTAAAGAAATTGTCGTTAAAGTGTCCAACTTGGAAATTTACTACAAGTCTATCAACTTCTATGTGAAAGAACATCCTTCATTATTAGTGGATCTGTTAACTGTGTTGACCCCCAGATTGGATATCCCAAGAACTGTTAGAATCTTTTCAAAATCTGATAATTTACCTTTGATTAAGCCGTTCTTGCTCAATGTGTTGCCTAAAAACAATTCAGTAGTAAACCAAGCATACCACGATTTGATGATCGAAGAAGTCGATTACAAAGCTCTCCAAGATGCGGTTTCGTCCTACGATAAGTTTGACCAGCTAGATTTAGCTGCTCGTTTGGAAAGTCATGAATTAATTTTCTTCAAGATTATTGCTGCCGAACTTTATCGTAGAAACAAGAAATGGGCCAAGAGTTTGAGCATCTTTAAGAGCGAGCAACTGTGGAAACATGCTATAGAAACCGCTGCTATCTCACAAAGTCAACAGATTGCTGAGGACCTCTTAACATTCTTTATCGAAAATGGAAACAAGGAGGCTTTTATTGCTTTGCTGTATTCGTCGTATCATTTGATTAGATATGAAATCGTTCTTGAGTTGGCCTGGTTGAATAACTTGGAAACGTATACCAAACCATACGACATTTCCGTAAAGAAAGAGCAAAATGATGCTATCAATCAACTAAGTGCCGAATTTGCATCAAAAGCAAAGACAAGTTCCAACTCTGATGACCAGCCATTGCTTTTGACAAACGGTGCCATCGGTATGCAAGCAACTGGGTTTTCCAACTATTAAACTTGAGGGAGTTTAGTATGTCATTGCCTTTACTGTGCTTGTCCCATACCGCAGCGTCAATTTGATGAACTTTATGTACATAATATGGAATATGAATACATTTTATTTTGAGATAAATAACGTAAAATAACCTGAATAATCAACTATTTTAAAAAAATAATGTTAAAGTTTTTACAAAATAGGATTAAAACAATAAAAGTACAACGGTAGATTATAAAACTGTTCAAGCGTCGCAAGCTTCTAATCTTGATGTCTGCTGATACGGTCTGCTGTGGCAGCTTTTTTTTCCAAGTCGTCCCAGTCATCTCCCTCGTCCTCTTCTGATCCGTCAGCGAAGTCATCTGATCCTTCATCACTGAACTGCTCATCGGAATAATTTTCCTCTTCTTCGGAAAAGACCTCTTCGTCAGATGGATCTTCATCTGAGGCTTCGTACTCTGATATTTCTTCTTCGCTTTCATCTGATCTTTCATCGTCAGAACCGGTAGCCAAGAAAGACCAACCACCATCTAAGAAGAACTGATGAGGATCATCCTGTAGTGACTTCATAATCGTCGACCAGTTCAAGTTGATTGTAGATACAGTGTATGGAATATCAACATCCGTTAGCCACGTTTTGATGAATTCTAGCTGTTCAATTGGTACTGTGTTGATATGACTGACAGGCTTTGACAAATCTTTATAGACAAAAACCATATCAAAGTTCTTTAGTCCAAATTGCACCCTTTCGAGAATACATATCTCTACTTCACTCAAATTTATCACCAAGAATGGCGGTTCGACCAATTGAATCAAACAGTCTCTGGATGGCATACAGAAGACAGCTGATCTTGAGGGGACACCTTGGAAACCAAGATCTCTGAATGGAGAGTCTACATCTAGGAGGCCATCAGATGCCTCAGCAATTGCTTCGGCAAAGTACCTAAATTCTTTATCTAGTGCAGCACGCTTTCTTCTTTCTTCTTGTTCCTGTTCTAATTCGTCTTCATCACCATATCTTCTGAACTTCATATTGTTACGTCTGCTGTTACCAGTCTCGTCAACTGCCATATCTGATGCCTCTCTGTAAAACTGAATGTCTTGAATCTTCTTTTTACCCATCAAAATAGGATTCTTCAAATGAACATGAATGATAACAATAAGTTCTCCTTTAGAGGTTTGGAAAAATAGATTTTTTATGTTTGAGAAAAGAATATCAATTCTAGAGTCTGTCCTCAGTGGGGATTGATATCTGATACCATTTTCATGAATGAATACAGTCCCTGGAACACGTTTAGTATCTGGACTAGGTCTGACGAAAATCTGATCTAACCTCTTGGTTCTACCAGATCTATTTTCAACCAATTTAGCTTGAACGACAACATCAGCCAAAGCTTTCTTTTCCTGATCACGTTTTGTTGATTCCTTTTTGAGGTCGGTGATCTGTTTGAAAACGTCACTCATACGCGCACCATCCTTTGATCTTAGAGTTATAGAACGAACAAATTGATTTTCTGGACTATCTTCGTAAGGCAATTCCTCTGTTTTCTTACCAACACCACCGGCACCAGGAGAATGGAAATTCAGTCTGAGGTAAGTGTACTCACCTTCTTCATTTTTGGAACCATTCTTATACGAATTTATGTGGAATGGAACTGGTCTACCATAAATGGGCAAAATAATGGTTTGACTCTTCCAGTCTACATGGATTTTCAAATCACGCACACTGGTTGGTATTTGGGTTTCTCTGACATAGGACTCATATTTCTTGAATAAGTGCTTTGGTTTCTCATCATCATCTACAGCATCGGTGTCACTGAATCTGAGTAACCCTTCTTTTTGTAATCTTTCGTGAAGCTTTCTCTGATTTTCTCTACGAATTTGCTCTTTCTCTTCATCATCAGCACGAGATTCACCACGTAATTTTGATCTTAAAATTTTCGAGGTTCCGTCTGGTTTTGGTAGTGCAGGAGGTTTACTCTTTTCAGATTTCACTGCAGTCTTTGATGATTCTTCATCGTTATTGAAATAAAAGGAGATCTGAGATCTAGCCTTTGTATATGTTGTAAGAGTCTGTGGCTTACCATCTGATGATATTTGGATAGAATCTGCCAATTGAACAGCATATATTTGACCAGATTTACTGTCCTTTAAGTTCCCAAATCCTAAGGAGATATTATAGCAGCAATTCTCCGAAATTTTGTGAGTCGATGGCTTAGCATTGATCATACCGGCAGAGTCCCGGAATTCTAGCCCCATCAATGAACCAACGTTTTTGGTGAAATGGGAGAGTAATTCAGGCTTCTTTTCTTTGATGAATTCCAAAGTCTTTTCGTAAATAGATGTTGGATCAGCCCCCATCTTCAACAGATCATCGATGATTTTTTCCTGTAATATTAACAAGAAGTCATAGTTATCAGTCATTTCATCTGTAGGATCAATTAGAAATGTTCTGGTTATGTTTGAACAGTAGTTTTTGTACCTGATACCACAGGAGGCCAGGATAGAACCGTTTCCAAAAAGAGAATCATTGTTGGACCGTGCGGAGACTTTGAGATCGAACTTAGACCCGGATTGAACGATCGGGGAATATGCCCAATCAAGAAAATTCACATCAAATTTTTCCTTATCAGGGCACATAGGGGTGAGCTCACCAGAGATCTTCTTTAAGAATTTCGAGTCATCGATCTTGTTTTCAATTTTGTCTGATAACTTAGCGTTTGAAATTTTAAGTTCTTCATCAACTGCGTTGACAATTTCGTTCGACATTAGATCCATAAACTTGTCAGATCCTCTACTAGATACAGAAAGATACGCTTTTTCCTTGTTATCCTTAGTTTTCCATACAGAGGATAAACCTGCAGCACAGTCAACTACACTGAGAGAATGTGCCTTTTTGGCTTCTTCCCAAAGTGGCTCCCATTCAAGAATGAGTTTACCTTGGTACGAATCCTTAGTTGGAACGCCGACAGTCTTACCGGTTTCTGCTAAAAGTTTGATAAGATCATCAAACAACTTTTTGTTGTGAACTGCATCCTTGTTATTTCTTTCCCAAATCTCAAGCTTATAGTCTGATGCTTCAAACTTAGCAACAGCTGGCAAAAGGTGTTTGGCCTTCGCACTACTGGTAATAACCACACCTTTATTTTTGAAGAAAGCAATCAACGTAGCAGGAAATTCGTAACCTAACAACCAGTTATGCAAAATGGTGGTTTTTTGGTAAGGGTTTTCCTCATTTGTTGAACCGAGCACAAATAAAAGACTATCTGGGGAGTTTTCGAAGTCAGAAAACTTCTTCCCAAGCTTGGTAAACCTGTCTTGGAAGGCTTGGAAGTCAATCTCAATTCCTCCGTCACTCATTGCGTTTTGCGATACCACGTAAGTTCCCACTCAAAAGATAATGTCGGTTTTTTCACTCGATGCAATGCGCGTTTATAGTTTGAGCTGCGTTGAGCTGTAAATATTGTCTCAATCTATATATTGCACGCCCTCTTATTACAAAGAAGTAAAACCTTCGTTCAATTGCTCCAATATATATTATACATTTCGTGCTTTCAGTCAAACTAATTATATTGGAATCTAAAATATTGGTGTCGCGTTTTTTTTTCATCCCAAAAATTCAAGTTTAGCCAGAGCACTAATCACTTTTAACGCATTTGATAATCATGCACGTGATCTATCTGTAGCATTGATGTATCAGATCCTTAAGTCTATTTGTCCTAATAGTGAACATCGGAACTCAAGTTTACAAAGGTGCCAATGAAGTCATTAACTCAAGGCGAAAGCGTACGTAACTTCAATTTACAACATTTCTTGTAAAACGAAGTAGAACGTGGATGCTTTGATACGATTTACAGCCTAATTGATGAGTAACAGCGATGCAGGTCCAACTGCCCATTTGGATAGTGATAAACTAACACAAGTCTTACAGGAAAAGTACCCATTCTTGGTGATGTACAATGGATCGAAAGATGTGATACACCTTGGGAAGTTCTATTTAGGGTTGGCGCAGTTCATGTCCAGAGAAATCTCTTATGCGGAACAGATTAGCAGTGAGTTCATATTTGCATTCATGCGCATCGATTCCGCCAGAAGAAAACTAGAACTTGATGAAGAATCGTTTGCGGGTTTACCAGAGGAGTTATTAGTAACAAGACGAAACATGAATAAGTGGGCAAAAGAACTGGAGGTACAGATAATTCCCGTTGTGCTCTCTGCGTACCGGATACTCGCAGGTGAACTGACTGAAGGTGTGGAAAAGACTAGACAAGCTCTCAAAGACGAAACTTTAAACGGATTGGCTATCAGACTTAACATTCTCTCCGCATACGCTGTGGATATAGTAAGTGAAGTGATATCTCTATACCCAAAAATGTACAACTTGGCCGTTTCGAACAAAGTCAGTCTTGCAGATTACTCTTTGCATCTAACTCTTGGAATTCTCCTCTTACAATCACTCCATTCATTCGAAGAGCTTTGCAACAGTCACACAAATTTATACCAGCAATCGCTACATCCCTTCACCTTCGAAGAGTTTCAGGCAGATCTGAAAGAAAAATGGGAAACGCTGGCCAGGATAAATGAGGAATACGAGGAACTCGCTAAAAGTATTACAACTATAACCTACAATAACGTAATAAATTATATGAAGGACAAAAAGACAAAACTACGAGACACTTGCAAAGAACGCCTATCTCACTAATAAATTCAACTCACTGCACCGTAGGCCATGCGACTGCTCATAACCCGCACATACCGGCATATGTATACGTTTCCATCTTATAAGATACATGAAACCTCCTCGCACGATAATTCCATTCATAGCAAAAACTTACGTACCAATCAACTAGTCCCATTGAAAAGCATGCTGCCGTCGCTACCGCGTCAATATGCGCTCAACGTCTTAATCTTGTGTCAATGTCCTATTTTATTTCATTCGTTATTCTGTCACTGGCACTACAGCTTGACTTAGACCCATTGCATGCTCAGTTTTGCATTCTTGTCCGGGTAACTCTTATAATTAATTTCTTTTTGAACGATTTCCCAGTGCGTTTCTTAGGCTGTCTGTTCTTTGCCGTTGAACTTACGAAAAGTTTTGAGCTCCACAAGTGAAAATCAAACCTAATAGAATAACAACGAATTATAAATCGAATTTAGTTTAATCGACAGGTTTTTGGGAGAAGGGGGAAACAGCAGCACAAATTGTAGAGTGAAAGACCTTCCAAGTAGCCAGAACCGCGTGTATTGATATCAGTTTTCGTTTGTCACTACAATTCAACACACAAGTCCGCCCAATATGTCGACTGTTCCTGATTATATCGCTTCCAATTTGAAGACAGTTATTGCTGAACGGTTAAGAGTTGTTCCTAATTTCAACGAAGATGTCAACCAAGTAGCTGAATACATGACGTTATTGATGTCCAACGGTTCTAGTGGGTTCGACATTGTACAGGAACTATCCAGTTTGTTCGACGGTGTTAGTAACCAAGAGTTTCAGAGTGTGGTTTCCATCGCATTCACATCTGCGGATCTTTTGAAAGCAGGAGATGATCTGAATACAGTTTACGCTAAGTTGAACGGCAATGCATCGCAGTCCTCTGTATCAACGGCTCCATCTGCTCCTGTATCCACCGGAACAGAATCTTCCGTGGGTGTAGCAGAACGTTCGCCATCTGTTTCTTCACCTGCTCCAAGTGCGCCAGTTTCGGCATTCACTGGTGTGGTTGATGTGTCATCATCTAAACATAATCCCGCTAATGAGAGAAGGCCTCTACAACGTAACAAGGACTCAATGATGCAGAGCGTTCCTTCAAGACGCGGTGGGTCCAGTACCGTGAAAGGGGGTGTTTCTAAGAGTGCAAGTGTTGCGAACAGAAGGAGCGTCAATTCAAGATATGGTACCAATCAACTAGCCATGGCTCTTGGATTGAATGAATCTGAGGGAAGTAATGAAGCCACAAGCCATGTTGTCATAAAGAGAGAGGGCAGGTGCCCTGATTTCCCTCACTGTACTTTGGGCAGAAAATGTCCTCGTGGTCATCCAACCGTTACATGCCCAAGCTATCCAAACTGTAAGAATGCGCCAGGTACATGTACTTACTTGCATCCAAATGAAGACGAACAGTTGATTCAAGAACTTGAACGAGTTCGGGAAGAGCGCAGAGTCAAGAGAGAGGAAATGGAAAAGAAACAACAACAAAGAATAAGTGGAATTGTTGTTTGTAAATTCGGTATCATTTGCTCTAACCAGCAATGTCCATTTGGCCACCCTACCCCTGCCAATGAAGATGCGAAAGTCACACAGTTCAGCTGGTGTGAGAATAACTTACAATGCGCAGATCCAACTTGCAACAAGGCTCATAGTTCATTATCCAAGATTAGAGAAGTAAAACCAGTGATACACAAGCCTCCACCAAAACCTGTCATTTCTAAGCCTCCACCAAAGTTCTCCCCAAGATCAATTGTTCCATTAGAAGAGAAGATTTTGGAGCAGTGCAAATTCGGTCCTAAGTGCACTAATAAACTCTGCCCAAAGAGACACACCAAATCAGCAATCATGTGTCGTGAAGGTGCAAACTGTACCAGAATAGACTGTTTCTTCGGCCACCCCATCAACGAGCCTTGCAGATACGGCGCTCAGTGTAGGACATACGGCTGTCTCTTCCAACACCCTCCAGAAAGAGTATTACCTGAAAAGATGAGAAAACCGGAAGCAGAGAACACTAATGGCGCTTGGTTCAATCCACAACTAATTGGTAGTGGAAATTCGTCAAGTAACGAGAGGCCATTCGCTGTACCCGACGCCAATGTGCAGTCTGTTCATGCAGGACAAGAATTGGACGGTGATTCCACAATGATGAACTGATGATACAACTCAAATTCAACTCAGTTTGTTTATTTAATTTATGGTAAGGGTTATAACCCTAACTGGTTTTCATTTGAACTGTTATAGTATTATATCCATTAATTATTAAAAAAAAAAAAGCTTAAAAGTTAAAAAAAAAAATAACTTACTTAAAAGTAGTAAAAAAAAAGGCACTCAAGTGCGTCAAGGAAACCTGGAGTGCTCGTGGGAGCTAGCAGTGAATATCAGCCTTACGCTGTAATTTTATTGTTTCCCAAGTCTCACCCGCCCCCCCTCTCCTGTTTTCTTCCTGAAAAAAGTATTTAAAACTGTTATATAAGACGCTTAGTCAGTCACTTTGTCACATATACGTTGACCATTATTATGGTCAATCCTAAAGGTTTAGGATTGATCATAATAAGGCCAACACAGTATGTTGCAAAATCGATTTATTAGTGCCTGATAGGGGAAAAGCTAAAATATTAACAATATGGTATTGTTTCTAAATGAAAAATTATACAGAAGGTATGGTATGTAGCATACCTTATACAGTACGAAGATAATATTTTAGGTTGACATTTACAACTTTTTCTTGGAAGCGTTGGCGTAGTCAGCGTAGACATCCAATGGAGATGGAGTCAATGGTTGGACTTCCCACAAGTTTGGAGTCAAGAAACCGTAAGTGTTACCGATGGCAACGAAAGCGGCCTTCAAGGTGTTTTCCAAAGTTCTGGTAGAACCAGTAGAAGAAGTGTAGACATCTTCAACACCAGCCAATTGCATCAACTTCTTGACAGCTGGGGAAGCGACGATACCGGAACCTCTTGGAGCTGGGATCAATCTAACAGAGACAGAACCACACTTACCGGAGGTCTTGGTAGCCAAAGAGTGAGGTTGACCCAAGTTGGTACCCCAGTAACCTCTTCTGATTGGGATAACGGACAACTTGGCGATGATGATACCAGCTCTGATGGCACCAGCAACTTCCTTAGCGGTCTTAATACCCAAACCGACGTGACCGTTGGAGTCACCAACAACGACAACAGCCTTGAATCTGGTTCTTTGACCAGCTCTGGTTTGCTTTTGGACTGGCTTGATGTTCATAACCTCATCCTTCAAACCTGGCAACAATTGGTCGATGATTTGGAATTCCTTGACTGGCAAAGAGTGCAAGAAGATTTCTTCAACGGAAGAGATCTTACCGGCCTTGACCAATCTACCCAATTTGGTAACTGGAACCCAACCTTTTTCTTCGGTTTCTCTTCTGTTACCTCTTCTACCACCTCTGCCACCTCTGTTGGCACCACCGAAACCACCTCTACGTGGAGTTTGTTGGCCTTGTTGACCTTGAGCTTGTGGAGCAGACATCTTTGTTGTTCTTTGTTAGACTTGTCGGGATTGGATCACGGAAAGTTGATGGATAGGTAACTTTCAATCGACAATAAACACAATGCTTGGAGTGGGTGGGAACGTAAATAAGACCGAATAAAAACTACCTCACAAGAACTAAAACGAAATTTGTAAAGACTACAAACCTCAAGTATTATACTTAGTTACTGTTCAATCGTAAATCAAGCTCATCTATGAAAAAAAAATAACTCCAATACCATCACCATTTGGTGAAACTGAAAAAAAAAAATAAAAAGTATAAATTTTTTGTTGTTTGGGACAAGGAGTCCGGGTAATACTATCAGATGCAGCTGCGCTGCATCTGTTACGTGAAACGACTCGCTTTCCCTCCATTGCCCCCGCCGGGCATCACGTGACAGTTACACAGCTTCTGCGTCGGTAAAACCACTCTGTTTCCTCTTACGGCAGGCACCAAGACTCTTCCCATCTGGAAAAAACAAACGTCCATGGTGCACGGATGTTCACACAGTCCCGACACGGACATCTCTTTTTTTTCTCTCGTCTTTTCCGTTTATCTCCCTCTTTCGGGTAGAATCTAAAAAAAAACAAAAACAAGCAGTTCCCGGTTTGTCAAAGACAAACGGACTCGATCGACCGACCGATACTCCAGGTCTGAAAGAATCCCTGACGTTTTTTTTTTTTTTATTTTTTTTTGCTTTCTCAGTTTGCTCTCATCGCAATCCGGCAGGAAAACCCTTAATTTGTCGTTTTTCTTTGAGCGCTGCGAAGTATTTTCTGCGCGCCTGCGATGAGCAGAAGAACGCAGAATAATCAGTTAAACAGCGCAACGCTAATTACACGGTGCGATGGTTTTGCGTTGCCCTATGAGATAGAAGCAAATTATCGCTTGACGATTGAGGCGAGTTTACATTTTCATTTCTTCTCACAAGGGCTTGTATGCACGGTGCTGCAAATGACGTGCTACTAAGGCAAAGTAGTAAGTGCCACTTTTTGTTGAAACTTGCTGCGTTCTGACTTTTGATTCGTATTTTTGCAATTTTGATCGGGTTCATGATTTCCCATTTTCGCAGCGCCAGGCCAGGACTTATAGTATACTATAGGCTCTAATTTTTGCCCAAATTTTCACGCGCACTAAACAGAACGAGGATGTATCCCTGAAACGAAACGAAACGAAACGCACCGCTGTCGCCTTGATTACCAGATCAAAAACGCTTATATATATGATATGTATCGGCCCGGAAAGTTTCCGTGGTGGGGCGGACGGCACCGTAGCTGACCGCTTCCCCACATTTTCCCTATAACGGCTTTTTCAAGAACATCCACTTCTTTTTTTTCCTGCGTTTTACCTTCGCTTCCATTAGTTCAAAACTTCACCGCACGCAAAACTGCATTAAACCGCATATCTCTCTCTGTCTCTTGTTCACTGATTGCAACAAACTGGTTTTTTTTTTTTTTTTTTCGTTCTTTTCCCTTGGACAGAAATAGCTTTCAATATAAGAAGATTATCCTTTTTCTGTTTGATATCAACCCCGAAGATATAAAGAGCCAGAAAAAGCCGAAAAAAAAAACTAAAATAGTGAAGGTTTGTTATATAGCGTATATCGAATCGAATAACTTACGAATTGGACCCGATTTATAATTTGCTGATTTGCGCGCTAGTAGTGTAAAGACGAAATCCGTACCAGAATGTCATCCGAAAAGCACGATACTCAACACCACAACCAAAACCAAAACCAGCGCAAGGCTGCTAAGGATGTCAAGGAAGGCAAGGAAGCTGCCAAGAACAAGGCTTCTCATGCTGCGCATGACGCGCATGACGCCGTTGACAAGGCTCACGAAGAGATCAAGAAGCATATCGACAACGCAGAAGGGATCTTGTTGCCATACTGGGACAAGCTAGTCGAGATCGTCAGCGCTGTCGCCAGCAGGACTACCAGCGTCACTAAGGCCACTGCTTCCACGGTTGTCACTAAAACTTCGTATGCCACTTCCAGAGTGTTCCACGAGTTGCAAAACCCTGTGGTCGCCTTCAACGCTTTGCTAGGTGCTGCCTCTATCACAACTGTGCTAAACGGATACGCTAACAGAAGACGTTTCTTGAAGGGCAAGTCCGACCAGGACATTGCCTTGATCGTTTCCGGAGTGGGTCTTTTCGTCGCTGCCGACGCATACGTCAGCTACTTCAACTACAAAAGATTCGACAAGAAGTACTGATCTCAACGCCAGATCAGAACTCTCCTAGCGCGGCGCCTGTGTCTTCTGAAACCCGCTCCACATATTTCAATGCCGTTATACTCTCCTTCTTCTCTGCCGAGTGAAAACAACTTTAAAAATATAAAAGAAAAAAAAAAAAAAGAATAACGGTTCTATACCGTGACTCTTTGGATTTGACGACTCTCTTTCGACTTGTGTTGTTGTTATGAATGGGAAAGAACAAAGCGCACTAAAGAGGAAAAAGATTGGTACTCTCACTCACACACTCGTCCACATATATACTATATATCTCGTTCTACTCTTTTTTATGGTTCCTTTTTCTTTCTAGAGTGGCCCCTACCTCATATTCCCCCCCGTAAGTAGAAATGCAAAGCTTATTTTGATTCAGTTTGATTCCGTCGTTTCGGTTGACCTTAGTTCAGGCGTGTTGGACTCTAATTGCATGTTTTATTTTTCATCTGTATGGATATGATGTGATATGCTTTAGATTTTGAAGGAAAAAAAAAAAAGATTATTGTTATTGAATCCCTTATTACAATGAGTATAGTGACAATAACAGGCTCTGGGTAAATATGTGGTACGGTGCCCCTTTCTATCTGTCGTGTTTGTCGTGATGGAGAAATCTGCTTCTTTCCAGATTAACCCGCAAAATTCGGCAAGGGCAACGACTTCTGTTGATCTGACTAACCATTTAAGTGCAAGAGGCTTGTTCCACTCGGATGCAGATGCAGGAACGTCGGCTTCAATTAAGACGAAAAGCAACCCAGAGTCTGCTACTGCAACGATCAGTGGTTCTGTTGGCGCTGATGCGGATTTGAATATTGACCTCCAATCGTTAATTACTTCTGAGTTGAATTCTATCTACCCTGCCACCGTAAACCAAAGTACTTCCAACAAGTCTGCAAACACTTCCAGGTTTATTGGCGAAAGGACCGGCAAGGACAAACACTTCTTTATCTTCACCTCTGCAGGGAAATTGGTTTTCTCGCAATGGGAAAATGAATCTCACGCCATGGGTCTTACTGGTATTATCCACACCGTGATGAACTACTTTAATATAAATGATAACACATCGATGAAACAGTTCAGCATGTACGACGGCGATGGCATAATGACGAGATTTGTATTCGCCGATAAGAATCATATCAAGTTGATGGTGCAGTGTAGCAATAATTACGAATCGACAGCGCAATTGCAACAACAATTGGACCTCGTTTACTCGTACATCATTTCTTCTGTGTCTCAGAGGAATTTGAACAAGTTAATGATGAAAAGGTCGAACTTTGATCTACAACACTATTTAACAGATCTGGACCAGCAATTATTGCAGTCGTTGTGCGATTCGCTGGCGACGCAACAGAAGTTGACGTGGTTTGCAAACAGCTTGGAATGCCTGCCGATGACTCCCAAGAAGAGGAACGCAATCAATACAGTGTTATCATCACAATATTTGGATTTCAATATATCAAATCGAAATGGACAGATTCTTTACACTTTGGTGACCTCATTAGATATGCGATTGATTTCAATTCTGAGACCATCGAATCACACTTTGCATACGATTGATTTACAGATATTGTTTGAATTGGTTCAACTGCAACTCACCGATCTTCTTTTGGATAAAGTTCTGTGGTTCCCAATCTGCTTCCCAAAATTTAATGACAACGGCTTTCTTTACGCTTTAATCAAAGTGTTGCCCAATAGAACTATAATAATGGTTATAAGTTCTCAAAAAAACGCGTTTGAGACTTTGAACGAATTCGTGGGACGAATAGGAGATAAATTGATGGAGGACGTTAATTCCAACAACTTGGAGTTTCCATTGTTGGATTGGCATAAAATGTTCCCCTGCATCAATCACTTCGTTTACAAGATGAAACGAACTGTACAGATTTATACTCCTTTCCAACCAACAAATGAAATGCTACAGTACTACAACCATTTGAAAAATCTTTGTGAGGATGATCAAGGTCGGACCTTGAACAAATCTTCTATAGCGATGCTGAAGTGGAAAAATGATACTTCTCCTGGTCAATTGTCTGGGTTATACTGGACAACAGAAAAGTTTGAATTGTATATCTTGTTGAATGACATCAACATCTCGAATCAATCAATCCTAAGGTCAGCCAAGCGACTAATTCAGCATATGCGGGAGGTTGAATCGTATTTGTTCATATCAAGAGGTGTTACATTCTGATTTGTCTTCATGTGAATCAGTCATGTGATAGTACTGGGGAACTTTCCTCCGCCTTGTACAAATCCTGTTTATTTAGTCAATCTATGTTCTTCCAATAATCGAAAGTCTTTTCTCGTCGGAATTTAACCTTATAGAGCTACTTTCTGTTTTGCATATCAAAAAAGGGTCCAGTCTACTCCATTATAATCAGTAATTGTTCGGACGTGAAGCTTTTACTCACTTTACGATAGCACCCCTCCCACAGGCGTTGCACCACGTTGCCCTACCCCTCGTCTTGTTGCACCATTCGAAAGTGTGCGCTCAGATACAAGAAACAAAAAACTTCTGGGCTCCTCTAACTGATTTTGGTGGTATTTTACAGCGCCAAACCTCTTTGCATGCTATGTCTTTCACCCACCCCCATTTATACTAAGAATGCTTAGTATTCCTCTGCGGCCGGTGTCTTCCCGAATGTGTAGACGGTTGAGGAGCGCGTAAGAAGGAAACAATATTATACACTACTTTTAAATGATCATTGCATGTACGTATTAAGGTAAACACCATCTGTATTCTGAGAGGGGTTTTTAAACGGAATTCATCGTTCCTTCCTCCTTCTGTACTTATTACCCATATTTTTAAGTTAACGATGACAGATGATATGCAAATGCTTTATAACAGAAATTTCCGAGTTACTCCATGAACGAAGGGTCAATTGAAAACCTTGAAGGAGTATTGCGGATGTTTAGCTCTTATCGTAACAGCTTTTTGGGTTGGATTTCGTTCTCGAGCAGCTATTTATATTATATGTACTTATTACACTTTCATTCTTGGTATAGGTTCTTATTCATTTTCTTCTGTAACTTTGCACAGGAAGGCTGCGAACATTTTTGATATGCTTAAAAAAGATGTAGTTGAGAATCTCTGCATACTTAACTAAAAACACTTTCAAGTTGCACGCGCGTATCTCAGCACCAATTAAACCCAATCCCAGCACTGATGACTATGTCATTATTAAGAACTGTGATTCTAGTCTGGGTCATCAGTTTTAAATTAGTATTTGCATTTCAAGACGATTTACTAAAAACTTGCAGCCAGTCGGGATTCTGTCACAGAAATAGACAATATGCTAAAAACATTCGGGAGAGTAAGAAGCTGCATTACCTTATTGATGAAGATAGCTTAGAGTTCAACACTAATACCCACAATTTGCGAGGTTATATTTTAAAAAGCGTACAAGCAAACAAGAAAGAAACTAAAGTCTCTTTACCTTTTACACTTGATTTCATAGATGGGGACAAAGTTCGATTTAGATTGGATGAGGACAGAAGCAATAGTCTGGATCAACCCGGTATCAATTCCAGAAGGTATAACTGTACTGAAACTTGGGCGTTTGGCCCTGACTACACGCCTTTGAAACAAAAGGCCACACTAAAGCCGCCTACCGTTTTTAACAAAAAATATACCCTAATTGCTGGCAAGTTCACGGTCCTACTAGATCCGAATAACTTTCGCATTGAAGTTCAGTACAATTCTAAAGATGTTCTTACAGTCAATGCCGATAATCTCTTGAATTTCGAACATTACCGGACTATAGAAGAAAACTTTGAAAACATGAATGAGGAGGAAGAGGCCTTCAACATGTTCAAGGATAGTTTTGCGGATTCAAAATTAGATACTATTCCATTCGGCCCCGAATCTGTTGCATTAGATTTCAAGTTTCATGATATCTCGAATCTATACGGTATCCCGGAGCATGCAGACTCATTTAAACTACGCGATACATCGAAGAGTGATCCTTACCGTCTTTACAATGTTGATGTTTTCCAATATAACTTGAACTCCACCATGCCCATGTACGGCGCTGTTCCCCTAGTTATAGGAATAGAGGATTCAATGTCCATTGGTTTGTTCTGGGTGAACCCTGCTGATACTTGGGTTGATATACGGTATGAAGAAACTGGATCCTCCACACATTGGATGTCTGAATCGGGTATCATTGATTTCATAATTATCGTCCACGAAACCCCAAAACTTGTCACCGAATCTTATGTTAATATAACTGGTAAACCAATGCTCCCTTTGTTACCTTCTATTGGATATCACCAATGCAGGTGGAACTACAACGATGAAAAAGATATCCTTTCAGTGGACTCTTTGATGGACAAATGGCAGATTCCTTACGACTTTTTATGGTTAGATCTTGAATACACAGACCAGAAACGTTACTTCACATGGAAACCAGATGCCTTCCCTGAGCCACTCAGAATGCTACGTAAGTTATACACCACAGGAAGGAATTTGGTCACATTAATTGATCCCCATATAAAAACTAACTACCACATCAGCGATTCTATATTGTCTGCTGGTGTCGCTGTGAAAAATGCTATACAAAAACCGTTTTTCGGGCAATGTTGGCCAGGTGAATCGCTATGGATTGACACTTTCAGTCCCTTGGCAAATAAAGTGTGGTCAAAATTTGTGCAGACTTTTGTCAGTTATGCAACGAATTTATACATATGGAATGATATGAACGAGCCTTCCATTTTCGATGGCCCAGAAACAACAGCTCCTAAAGATCTCATTCACCATGAGGGTTTTGAAGAAAGAGCTGTTCATAATTTATATGGTCTGACCGTACACCAGGCTACTTACGATTCCTATATTGACATGAATCCTAATAAAAGACCCTTCATTCTTACTAGAGCATTTTTCTCTGGGTCTCAAAGAACTGCAGCAACTTGGACTGGGGATAATCTAGCAAACTGGGGATATTTGCAATTATCCATACCGATGATTTTAAGTCAGAACATTGCAGGAATGCCTGTAGCGGGTGCTGATATAGCTGGATTTTTTGGAAACCCAGATGATGAATTATTGATCCGTTGGTATCAAGCTGGTATGTGGTACCCATTTTTCAGAGCACATGCTCACTTGGATACCAAAAGAAGAGAGCCATACTTGTTTAACGAGCCTACCCGGTCAATTGTCACACAATACATCAAGCTTAGATACCAACTACTCCCAACGTTTTATACCGCTTTTCATGATTCCCACACTAGAGGTGTTCCAATTATGAACCCAATGATTTATGAGCATCCAAGGGTACCTGCTTTCTACGATCTAGATGACCAGTTCTATTTGGGTGAACAAGGCATTTTGGTGAAACCCGTTACTACTCCTGGCACGGATAATGTTTCCGTCACTTTCCCTGCGGGGATCTTTTATGATTTGCACACATTGAAAACTGCGCATGTCGGTTTACTAGAGACCAAAATTGTCCCGTCCCCAATCCATGCACTCCCTGCATACATAGAAGGTGGTCATATCATTACCAAAAAAGAACAATACCGTAGGTCTTCCAAGTTGATGCAGTACGATCCTTACACGTTGGTGATTGCACCTAATGTTGAAGGCAAAGCTACCGGAAGGTTGTATATCGATGATGGTGAAACATTTTCTTACAAAGAAGGGCAGTACTTGGACATCGAAATGGAATATACCAGGCAAGCTCTCACAGGAAAAGTTATAAATAAGTTCGAATCTTCGGACTTCAACACCGTCACTATAGACAAAGTCATCATTGCCAAATATCCAGGCGAACAGTTTGGGGACTCCTGCACCTTACAGTCGAACGGTGCAGAAAGAGACATCAAAATAGTACATGATGTTCATAGTCATGTTGTGAAAAATTTAGGTATTAAGGTAGGAGAGGACTGGAAAATACTTTTATGAATTTATAAAATAGTCAATCGATATTTACTTGTCAACCAAATTTTGTCTTATAGTGGTGGAGTACTTCACAAGTCGAGACCACTCCAGTAATCTATGACAACTTGGACAATGCCCCGCTTTAGGTATTATCTCCATTGAGTTTTTGGTGAATTGTTTGTATAGACAACTCAAACAGGAGATGAAGTTGCATTCATCTTCCGAACAAAATGTAACCATTTGTGTGCCCTCGTCATGTATATAATCAATCTTCTTGTCACATAACATACAGTGCTTCTCGCCGTATGTTAATTCGTCCTGATATCGTTGAAATATAGATGACTCGTACGAAATGTGGTCATCGTAGAAAGCTCTTATTCTCTCCAAATTCAGCTCGTTCAAATCATCAAGCTGGGATTCATCCGTAAGAACCGCTTCATCAACCTCACACGCCGGTACCTTGAAGTCGATTTTGAACTTATTTGTTTCCCAGCTTTCCCATACCAATCTATCGAAGAATCTGATATGAAGATTCATGGTATCGAAGTAAGGATGCCTCAGTAGAAGCCTCAAGTTACCCAATTTGGTGGCAATACCATTTCTGGTGTTCTTCTTCGTTACCAGCCTGTCATCAGTTTCGATAAACCTTGTCTTGTAACTGTGTTGCCAGGCGTGTTCAAATTGTAAAGCAGCGATCTTACTGGTAAATCCATAAACGAAACATACCATTTTCCATGGCCTAGTCCCAGTTCTCTTGGTCCTAAAAGCACCACCTCTGCGTACTGCACCATTGTGTTGTCGCAGTCGCCTT